>JAODTK010005574.1:0-161250 GCA_026419785.1 Sclerodactyla briareus
TTGTTGATCATTCTGACGGAAACATTATGAGCATTTGTTTGGGGTTTGAGCTACAGCACCATGGTGCTCTTGTTATACTTGACGGGTCGAATTATCGTGTTAACAAGCGAAATTGGGCCAAATATCAGTTTTTCACAATGT
Organism: Sclerodactyla briareus; assembly: GCA_026419785.1. NCBI lineage: Eukaryota > Metazoa > Echinodermata > Holothuroidea > Dendrochirotida > Sclerodactylidae > Sclerodactyla > Sclerodactyla briareus. Next base: position 142 of record JAODTK010005574.1, read on the forward strand.
GCCCCCGGTTACACCATAAACAATAGGGTTCCTGTACTCCTCATGAGAAAGCGGCATTCATACAGAGTTTCAACCGATCGAACCAGGATTGTAGACGTATCGTGTTAACAAGATTTTCAGACTTCGACCTCTCTTGACCTCAGGATGATGACTTTTGATCTTACCCCAAAAAAATAGATATCATGTACTCAGTATGTGGAACCTTTTATACCAAGTATGAATATGATCCATCCAAGTGGGGGTCGAGTATCGTGGTTAAAAATAACTAGCGTTAACCAACTAAAAAATTGGGGTTCCTGTACTCCCTCATGCGAAAGATACATACCGATAAACAGGTGTTGGGGGGGCCAAGCTTCCAGTCCATCCGACAATGCGTGGCGAGTTATCGCACTAACACGAATAATCTTCAGCGGCGCTGGCGGAGACGAAAACAATTAATATTCCATGTGGGATATAATAACAATTTTAATGAAACACGGTCGATTGCTGTATGGTCCCGTAGCAAAACCCGTACAGTCTCAGACAGCTCTACTCGGTCCCTTCGAAATTACTCAGTTGTTGTTATTGTGCGGTCATATAAATGAGTCCTGTTGGACTGCTCAAAATTGGATTCTTGTGCAGTTATGCAGTAGGAACATAAACAAATGTACCAACTTTTTTATATATCATCAAGCAGGTCCACATCGGCTCTATATTTGGTGTGCATGAAGGCCTAAACAAAAAAATTGTTGTGGTTCCGGTAAAAGAATAAAGAAATTCCGAAACGGAACAAGTGGTCGGTAAATAGTTTATTTTTCAATACATCTTTCTGGTCTATAATGGAGATCACCGGTTTACGGATGTGCCAAAATTGGTACTTGTGATATGGTGGGGTTATTAACTCGAAAATGCACGAACGCACGGTTTCAAAAATCAAGACGGAAAAGTGTATTTTTCAATACTCAGGGATCCGGAGTTTCGCTTTTGCCTAAGTGGCTTTCCATAGTCATGCCGACCTAGGCTGAATGTATTCAGGGTAACCATTAGAAGATCGGCGGCAGACAGACGGGCCCTCATTTCTTGTGTTAGAAAAACGAAATTAAATGGATCTGCTGGCAATTTTCTGTAAGGTTTTTTTTTTGGTGTGTTTTCACACACAAGCAGGTCAAAATTTTGGGAAGAATAATAAACCTTGCAAGCAACCTTTTTAGAAGCTATCTCAGGTTCAAGTTTCGCCATAGTTAAGTTCTCTACCATGTGCCGATCATGTGCTGAACTGAAAAAAAATACCTGCTGCCTGGTGTGTCCGGCGGACGCACCCACCCTCGCCTCAGCCTACAGTCGGGATTGCAAGATCGCTATGATCGAACAACGCTTTCCACAACGTAGCGGTTACATTTTTTAATTTAATTTTAAGAAAACTTATCGAACATAAAAATGTTTTTAAAAATTGTTCTCCAAACGTATTTACTAACTACTTTATACTTTTTCAAAAATATTGGCAAACTAAAATGTAACCTGTTTTTCTTTTCCGTGCAAAGCCGGGTATCGCGCAATCGTCTAGCTTGTTAAATCGCGGGAAAAACTTGATACAGCACTACAACCGTCGAATTAATACTACAAAGCTCCGCAACTTATCAGTGCGATTTGCAATATGTTCTCGTAGCGAGGTAATTCAGTGGAGAACTAGACATGTGTAGGGTCTGGGGGTAACTGCCCCAGTGTATATCCCCATCCGCCGCTTTGAGCAATCATTGGGATAAATATCTAACACCCCATAAAGACCCCGCCATTTTTTTGGGGTCAGAACTAAGATAGCCTTCATCCCACCAAATTTTGTTGTAATCCATGAAGTTACAAAAAAAAAAAAAGTCACATAAATTATTCTGCCAATTTGACCCACGTTGACCTTGAAATGACCTCAAACTTTGTCATGACAAAATGTCCCATCCACCAAGTTTCTGTCAAATCCTGACAAAGTTTTTGGAAAATCGTCCTAAATTAATGCAAAATTTGACTCCGATGACCACCTTGAAATATTCCACATTTACCGGGATCAACTATAGTCCCAGGCCGACCCCCCGAGTTTCATCATTCGAATCCGACTACTTGAAAATTTTCGCGTAAACAAAAACTATTCAAATTATTGGCCCCCCATCCAGATGAATTGGATATAAAGCGTTTGAAAAAAGAGTCATTGCGCTAGCGCCTAAAGTTCCCTGGCGGCGGCGGAGCCTTGGACGGCGGCGGCTCACACCAAACCCAAACCACAATATCCCCGGACACTCCCAGTGTCGCGGGTATATAATTACACAGTAAAACCAATTTTTTTCCTCGAGCCACTCACAGTGTTGCTATGTATGGTAGAGACACATGAAAACTAGTCACAATGCAATTAATGAGCGGAACTAACATATAGCATACTTTTGCATGCATGGTGTGTGTGTGCTTTTGTGCTTTTTCCACATGCCTTGGCAATGTTTCTGTACATGTCTAAAGGCCAAGGGTAGAATAGTCAGTCAGACTACTACCTTTTCTCTTTTCTGCATAGGTCTGCAACGATACTAAATAGTATAGCAAGACGATACATTTCATAACGGAAAGCTATATTTCCTTCAACATATCGATAAATCACCAGTTGGGGGATGCTGGATTTTTACGGGGACTGCAGCCTCCGAGCCCCCCCCCCCCCCCCCCACCCCCCCCCCCCCCCCCCCCCACCCCCCCCCCCCCCCCCCCCCCCGCGCCCACTGGTCTCAAGCTTCGTGTTAAACGTCGCAGATCAGACAACCGTAAGTATTTCTTCCCGCAAGAAGTCATTAATGGGTGGGAATAGCCTACCTGGCAGATGTTGTTTGGTCTTAAGCTGTTTCCACAAGGCGAGATGCGGCAAACTGTGTTAGCTTGTAGAAATTGCTCCCCGTGCCTTTCTTCTCGTACCACATCGTCAAAATGTGGTTTTCGGCTTCAAGACTGATGTTTCGTTTTTGAACACCCGGTGAGTTGCTTGGTGTGTTCGGATTTAGTACGGGTTCGATAAAAAGTTCAGCACTGGTGCTCAAATGTTGAAAACTTGTGTTCAAAATTTTAAAATGGGAATGCCCGAAGCCAAAGGGGACGCAGTTGCCATGCCCGCCCTGCTCTATGATACCTGAAGCCTATCAGTTACTGACCCCTCCCCCCTCCCCTTACCCCCATCCGTCACGATCCTGCCTCTCAAGTCTGGGACACTTGAAGTCAGGCATTCAACTCAAAGGTCTTCTTTAGGTCTGGACGCACTCAGTATTGCATTTCAGGTTTATTCGCGGCTCCCTGAAATGGGTGTTGGTACCCCCCCCCACCCCGAACGCCTGATACCCCCCCCCCCCCCACACCGGCTCCTAAAAAAGGCGAAAGTAACAATGCCCAGTACATGTATACAAATTCATTAATATGATGAATTTTCGCAAAAAGATATCAATTCAGTGACTTAATGTTCAAGCTCTCATGAACAAAGTGTGATTGAGTTGACAGATTTTAGTCCAGGAAACGCAAGCCTGCGTGGAGTCGTGGGTGAACAGTGATATTTCAACACCGAAGTTTACCTTCGGTTATGGGGTGTTAGGAATAAGCATAGGGACCGGTACTCTCTTGGCATTGGTGGTGGAGGTTTTGTTGTATGGCGGTGACTTGATAGTTTGAGAAGGGCGATATTGGGTGAGTTTGTAAACTCTGTTTGGTGTGAAATTCCGTCTAATCTCTGGATTCCCAGTTCTTTATGTAGTTGGCGTTGTGTTACCGTTCCCAAATAGCTCGACGACCCAAACAACTCTCTTCTTTCCGACATGCTTTTCGAAGTTTCTGGAAGAGTACACTCATTAGGGTTGATTTCAAATTATCCAGATATGTTATTGTATAATGGTATAGTGGCAGTCAGGGGATCTGGCTTTTCAATTCACGGAGGATTGTTTTCCTTTATCAGCTAGGAATTTTCCTACCAGGAAGCATAATATTTTGGATAGTTGAGCAGTGATCCAGATTCTGTAGGAATATTCTGTAGAATATTTTGAGCTTTCAATGTGCTTGTGCAGTCAATATCCAACAGAGTATAGAGCTTTTTCCTTGTTTCGCGAAGGCCAATGTCGGAGGCATTTCTAGTTTTTAGCGAAGTAGATTGGCAGAAATTGTTTAGAAAGTACGAATTGCTGGCTGACTCTGGAATGGTTTCATTGAAAAAGGTTAACGAGGTTATGAATAAGTTTACGTTCTGGGAGGAAACGTCGCAGTTAGAACAGAGGGACTTCTGGATGAGAATGGAAGTTTTTCTGGCCATTTTACGTAAGCGACATTTATGGAGACTTTATCGTTCTTCTGGTCCAGTTGTCTGATCTACGAGCATTTACAAGTTCAGGCAAAACTTGTCCAAGCGTGTAGTTTATGGTGCTCTAAACTGATTTTGGAGGCAGAGTGCTCTAATTATCAAGTGAGAATTTCGTGCATTTTTTCTCATGTGAGGGGGACACGGCTTTCTAAAGGAGAGGAATGAAAATAGAACGCCCTTCTAGTCTCATTTCCCCTCGAGCGAGGGGTAATTAGCCACGGTCGACTGAACGCAAAGCCAGGCTGTAGCTTTGACCTTGGATATTGGCTAAATGCACTAAGCCGCGCGCGCTACACTGTATAGACCTGCCCTCACAACACACGCACAGCAGTATTGTATTGTGTGTGTAGGCCTACGATTGAGTGAGACAAGGCGGGCAATTCAATTTCGCTGTTTTGCAGCAGGCAGGCACACGCTGGGGTTCACGGTTATCCACTTACGGCTTTCTTCGATATATGGATCAGCTCAGATGTTTTTTCAATGCGTGTTTTTTTTACAATGTAAGTCCCCTAAAACTATAGTTCGCGAAATCATCGTCACATCTCCCAATATCAGAAATTCACCTTAATAGGGTTGAATAGCAGGCGGATAAACGTACAACTGAATGATTCAAACAAATCGTTGAATTGAGAAAATCGAAAGAATTGTGATTATTTTTTCACGTATGCCGCTTGTGTCCCTATAGCGAAAAATGGTGTGGATACAAAAGATGGGAAGCAAATCCATTGTTTTAGCAATAGTCTCGGCTCACAGGATAGTCGATTATGCTACGATTCCCCCCCCCCCCCCCCCCCCCCCCCCAGTGTATAATTATGCTATAATTGGCAGGCCAAGAGCAAGGTTGAGCTCGACAAGGGTGGAGGAAAATGGAATATTTCAATATAGTCAACTTGACTATCCAAAGGATGTCAGGGCTAGGGTAGAATAGAATAAGATGTAACAAGAGGGGAGCGAGTGATCATGATACACACAGATGTTGAAATGCGACGATGCTCTGTGCCTGAGGAGCAATCCAGATTAAATAAAGCCACAACCTTTTGATTAGAAGCCTCTCGATTAAAATTATGCACCAGCTAGCATGAGGTTACCAATTTCAAGTCTCTTGGTATCGGACCTACGAGGGTGGTCTCCTTAGGGATAGTATAGCACTTGAGCCAGCAAAAAAATTCTTCAGGACTACTACCTGCCCTCAAATGAAGATTATAATGCAGAACCAGCCAGGAGTTGTTCACTTGCCAAATGGGGACGACTAGCTGGCATGCCACCATTGCTGGTTCCTCAGCCTCTAAGATATGCAGCCTCTAATAATTGGGCGGAAGAATGGTTAGGTTGTAATCAGTGACACCTTTGCAACCAAAATATTCCGCGGTCGCATCCAGCGGGTCACTGACAAATTTCCCTAGTGCTGTTAATGCAGTTCGATGGGCGAGGTCTCGGTCGTCATTCATGAGGTTCCGCTGTGATGCGATGGACTGAGGTGTTAATAGGGAATTTGTTACGGGGTGGTATTTGCTCGAAAAAGTCTTGTCTGTCGGCTCCACCATGTGAGCAATCACGTTGAACTTGAACTCCGCCTCCTACCGGTTCTGAGAAGAGAAAGTGGTCGGGTCTCCTGGAGTTCACTGATTTCTTTTGATAGGGACGTAACATGGCGTCCCGGGAGCAGGTTGAGATTGGGTTAACCCCTGCCTGTTATCATCTGGCACTAGTCGAGAAGAAAGGCGAGTTATCCCGGGTGCTCATCCACGATCATAGGCCAGGGTTCTAGATGGTCTGAGTTGGACTTCAGAACCTTAAAGCCAAATCAAAACCCTTCAATCATCGGTAACCGGACCAACGATCATGTGGTGGCCGCTGGGTAGAACACACCCGGATCCTCGTTTGATAAGCAGGGCCGGGTTAAACTGCCCGAAACACCGCACTCGAACCACATTGCTGCTGGCATGGTGGAGCACGTTCACTCACTGTACCGACCATCACCTCTGTGAGGTACACAGATCCTATGAATGGCAAGAATGAAAGAGGGGTTATCCATATAATCCTGTTCGCTTCCCCCCCCCCCCCCACGCCCCCATCCCACACACACACACACATCTAGAGACAGAACCATAACAGAGGGTTATATTTACAAATATTCTCGGAAAGTTTACTATTCATTTTTAACAGTAAACTTTTTATGTTTTGACTGAAAAAAAGTTGAATAACAAGTCACAAGCGGAAAGAGTCATAGGCAAGACTGAAAAGAAAAGGCCACAACTGTAAGCACGCAAGTAGAAAGTAGAAACATTGAGCACTAAGTCTAAACCAAACTCTTTCCTCCAGTCACTTTGGATAACAAAAAGGTGAAAACCTTTTTGGGTGAGAAAAAACGGTGAAAGAAAAATTCGTCAGCTGCTATGCACAAAGTTGCATACTATTTGGCAGGAGACCTAGACGGAATTCAACCCAATGTTATGGCTGACGCCATTCTTCTTTTTCAGACATTCTCAAACAGGAAAAAACACAAATTCATTAACTAAATTTTACATGCATGTTACGACCTGCAATGTCGGTAGTTGTTTTCCTACATTCAGAATGATATTAGGTTGGTATGGCCAAAAATGGGACTTGGGGGTTGATTTGAAGAGTATAACATGTTCATAGGTGCTGAAAAGACTGCCATGAGTTAGTTGCTATGCTACAGACAATATGTGCCACGGGCAGGTCCTGTAAAACATTTGATGTGGTCATTTGGAACCACCAGTCCACCAATGCTGAAATCCCAGGTATGGCCAGTTGATCTTCACCATCTCTCAAAGATTCTGGAGTTGTTACTTACGGACACTCCATAAAACAGCCTCCCTTTCTCAAACTTATTTTTTTAAAAAATACAAGGCAGAAAACATGGTAATAAACGCACAATTTAACGACCAGGATGGATGGACAATGATAGGTAATATGCAAGATATACAAAACAGGTATCAGTAGCAAGTGACACTCAGCATCAATGCCGTACTAAGTACTGCTGCACTGTCAAATTACTGCCCACATCAAAGTAACAGGTTTACTAGGTAGCAAGGGAGATATGGGACTGAATGCAAATCTCCTTCAGTTTTTAGGAGGAATCTTCCATGAGGAAGGAAAACAACTGGAAAACATTCACCGAACAACTCCAGTACAGTGGGCAAATTTGCGTCGTATAACTTCCTCTTTATTGAGTACCTAGCTTTGAAAAGCCAAATATTGCATTCCGCCTAGAAAACAATTCACCAAGCTTAGACTCTCAGTCCTTTCATTCCAAGAATATTGTTAAGCTCGTCTCGAGTGGACCCAGGTACTCTAAAACCTTTGCAAAGATTTCAATAAAGGTGGACTTACATATATCTGACCTTGCAAATTGGGAGAACAGAGAAAGCAGTAGCAGAATGTCAGTCAGCCTGAGACATTTCCAGTGGAACCAGCCAGAGTAAGAATCAACTCCACAGGTAGGCGTGGATCACTCTCCTACCCCATTGCATCCAGTGCAGTGAGGGTAAAGAGAGGCATGGAACAAACCAGATTCTGTGGTGCTTCAAATCCCTAAGCCTTCCTAGTTATTCAAGATCAAGAACCTGCTCTTCCTCTCTAACCCTATCTTTGATGTTGCATATGGCTTGCATTCAGCTTCCCTTGTTTGCATTTCTTCCACTTTCCACTAAGCTCTGAATCTCTTTCATGGAGGGAATTGACACGACTTCTGCAATGGTCTCCAACAGCTGGAAATACCTTTACAACCATAGCGTGATATAATGTGGCGAGGAGGCACAATATTCATTACATTATCAAAAAGGACGGAGGGGTTCCGCTGAAATAAAGTGAGGTGGGCTCCCTAGCACGATGATTCCCCTCCTCGTCTTGGGTCAGCTTTGTTGGAGGCCAAATCAACCGCATTCCCTCAGCAGTTCTGGGAGACGGGCCAATTGGAATTGGCAGGAAGTTTAAAACATCCCTATTCCACAAGCATTGGAGGAAAGCTGGGGACCATTGCTGTGTGTCAAATCCGAAACTTCACATGGCACGGATTTGGCATCACATGACAGGGTAAGTGGCACTTGATCCCATATGGCTTACGACCTACAAACTGTAGGGACTCGTATGTACACCTAAAGAACGCGATCCTCATTTGAAGAGCTCAAAATCACTGTGAAGGGCCGAGGGACTGAATATGAGGAAGTTTTCGATGCCGTCTGTCATATGCTTTGAACATCACAAGTAGGTGTGTCTAGGAGAGTGAATTGCAGTCAATATCTTGAGACTTGCCAATTAGGTGGAGCTGCCCCTTGTCACCTGAAAAAAATTATAATAAAATGTTAGAAAGGGGATTTTTCAATTCATTCCAAAATTGAAAAAGGTCTGTACAATTTTGCAAATACCCATGAAAATGGCACAAATTAAGTTGTTAAATAAAATGGCATCTAAAAAAAATATAAAATATGAAACAGACATGAAGATCGATACTAACACATTTCCACGAAAGAGTTGAGCAGCATGTGCAAAGTGATAAGTTGATTAAACAGTCACTTTTCGTTTACAATCGCTAAGCCGCTACAAAATTTCAGTTTAGCAGTAGCTCAGGCCCACTGCTGGCTATTGGACAGCAAATCAAACATGGCAAGGAATGGCACATTCTTTCCCATGATAATGATGTAAGCCTACGCACTGCCTATACAGGCCCCCACTTGACTGTGTAAATGTGTTGCAAAGGAATCGTTAAAAGCGGGGGAAGAGGGGGGGGGGGGATGTGTGGGACAGGATGGAGGGTCAGTGCACGCCCTTCCAATCGTTGAAAACTTTGGCTTTAATGTTCGGCAGCTTGAGTATCCTTATAGCAAAAACTTTCCCACTGCAAAATCCCACCCCCCCCCCACATTATGAGACATGATGTAAACATGAGACACCACATATTTTCCTATCAGTATTTCTTGCAGTACATCGACTGCCTTGGCCAGCTGCGTAACTGTATTGTTTCATCCAAAATAGGGCTCCTTTGAAAATTTGGAAAAGGGGCGGGGTGATTGGAACAGGGAGTGTTATGTAGCTAGATGCCTTCAAGGCATCTGCCTTCCATGAGTGAGTGAAACATAATATCATATCAAAGAGCCGTTGTCTTCTGGGTAGGCAACTTAGCGAGGGAAGCAACAGCAACTTGTCTGATATGATAAGGGGAATTAGTTCTGATATACCCAACAGTGCAACGTTTTGGGCCGTTAGGCTTTGGAATAGCACTGGCTAGTTGCAAGACCATCAGTGGTCTTTAAATCATATTTAACTACACATTACCCCAATCTTGAGCCAGAGTTCCTATGCATAGCACCCACATCCCTCAGACAACCAGAGGACTCCTGCTGAGCGTTCAATGGTCTTAGGAAGCTCTTCACAGCACGGCAGCAATATCAGATGAGTTTTGTTTGAGGCCTGGCGGTTCCAACGTCCCACTTTGGTCCTTTGTCCACCAAACGTTCTTTCTGCCCAAAAAATGAAAATACAGTATTGTGGGTAAGTGATGACTCTGAAACATTTTGGGCCGTGAGTAAAATTGCCAATTTTGTTCCATTTTGAAAATCCTGGGAAATTGAATTCCTAGAAGTGACACCTGATTGCCAGTACGACGACAACCCTCTTTTTAAACTTTCTTGCTCTGAAGTTCAGTGCGTCAAATTAGTGCATCATACAAGGCCAAGAGGAAACACGACTGGAGGGGAGAGGAACAGAGGTGAACAACCTTCCACCCAACCACTGCATGGAGGGCAATGGATACTATGCCATTGGCAGGACTTTGCTAGGCAACTACCCAACACATTAGATTCAGATGTTCCTCTTCGTACTTGGGCCATTCCATGACTTAGGGGGCCCAACCTATGACATGAAACATTTCACCCTGGAGGAATCAGAGTTTTTTTCAAATTGGAATTTCTAAATTCTTTCTCTACGGAAAAGATTGGTTAAGAACATCCATTTGAGGAATAGTGCTATTTAGACAAAACAAAAATCATCGAAACCATCCCAGCATTCTTTCAAAATGGGAAAGTAGGGATCAAATGGGAAGGTGGACACCAAAATATAAACATTGTCATACTTAACTTGACACTAGGTCAAAACAAAGGAATAAGAGTTTTTTTATCTTGTGAGGTTAAATTCAATTTGAGGGTTTCATAGGTGAACAATGACATGACTATTGTGCACCAGGGTAAAGGGGTACACTGGATATTTGACATCAGCAGCATGAAACTCCATGATGACTCCATGATTCCCCCCCCCCCCATACTTACCAACAGCTAACATTAAAAAAGATGGGTGATTTGAGTGGTTGTGTTCTCAAAGGTGGTGACAGTTTGAGAACAAGCCATAATGACAGAGCTATGGGGAGATCTCGTATATACCCCAAGCGATTAGTGGTGAGCATGTGTACTTACAACGGTGAACCGGCCTTTTGACCTGATTTACTCACGTTGGATCTCTATGTACATGGCCTTTTCCTCCGGAATGATGTCAACGTTTTGCCGTTCTTCAAGAAAGTTCCGAGACTCATGACCTTGTTTATAGTGAGAGACAGCGCACCTTCGAATCTACCAGCTCACATGGAGTAGGTTCTGAGAAGTAACACAAGCATGGTTCCAGATTGTTGACAAAATTAATTACATCTCTGGCTCAAAATAGAGTACCAGTACTCCACATCACTGAAATCTGTATGGCTGAGTTTTATGGATTACACGGGTTCCTAGAAAGAGAATATGGAAAACATTTAGGACTATTGTATCAGAAACCCCCACCCGACCCTACCAACTCAAATATGCATATAAATAGTGTGATCCCTACTGGGATAAGAAAAAGTACTTTATCGGATATTAGAGCAGGTTTGGCTAGGCGGCCTAGACTAGTCGCACTATTTAAATTAGCTCTTGAATGAGTAACTACGGTTGCATTCTTGATGCTCAATGCACATTAACAACACATGAATCATACAGTGTAAATCTTTGCAAACTTAAGTCAACTAGAGTCACACAAGGAACACTTTACTGTTGTATTTTTCACCCACAAGCCAATGTCCATGAATAACTGAAAAGAGATTATCACATTGGATCATGGCAAGTGCTTGATAAAGAGGACAGATTTTGGCTGGAAATATTGCTTTTCATATACAGTTTTGGGGAATCTAATAACATAGAAATAGAACATCAGAACTGCTAAAATCTCATGCATCATATAGCAAAGCTGCTGACAAAAGTAAAAGTAAATCCAAAATGTAGGCAGAAAAAACATAAGTCCATTAGACGAAATCAACTGAACCCTCACTGTGTACTGCTGAAGGTTTGTCTTGTTACGACTTATTTATAGGAAAGGGGGGTTAAAAAAAAGACGGGGGTAGTTTGGGGTAAAAAAGAGACGCCCCCTTACAGGTCAAGGTGTGAGTTGATTTCAGATTGTTTGTGCATGGGCATTGTATCAGCATTATCTCTAGTATAATGTGAATAGTTTCAATACTGGTGGATGCTCTAGATCCAGAATACTGATTTTTAAAGCAATGATGCGGAAGGAAAAATGGCCCGAATGAAGTTTACGTCATTCAACCCAAAGTTTGGCTCATCCAGAAAATATTCGTCATGGTCAGTTTAATTGCAATACTGTACCCTCCTTTAAGGTTGTCCCTTTAATGATAAACTAGTGAAAGTACCCTCCCTATTAACTCTCCAGGAAAAGGATGTCAGTTTTACTCAGGGAAGAAGAAACATGTGTTCTGGGCTAAAAAAAAAAAAAGGACATCTTTTTTTACCCGCTACAGTGTTCATATTGACCCCAGACATTTAAACGAGAATTATTTATGTGAGTATGGCAATGATATTTAGGTAATTTCGGTCACTCTGAGGGCTGATTCTAAGGTGACTTCAGGATTTCCATTGCAAATAGCCTCCATACTATCAGATATATATATACTGGATACCTAATTTGACTCAAAAATTGTGAATGCACCGTCGATAGGAACATCACTTATGCAAAAGACCTAATTTTGGGGTGAAGGGTGGTTGCCCATGTCTCTCCATTGTTGGTGAATGAAATTTCAATTCTAAATAATAAAAAATATTCAGGGTTTATTAGGAAGGGATAATGCATGAATCGATGTAGTTGTTCAAATTGTCATAGTCAATTTATTGAGGGGGGGGGGGTTACGGGGTTACGAAAAGTGCTGGGAGTAATTTTAAATGCTGTTCAGAGCCATTCTATAAACAAAAGATATTTAAGCTTCATTAACCGTGGTGAAAAAAATATTTGGACAAAAATATATGGAAAATGTAAATATATTATTATCCAAATTTGCATGATTTTGACCAAATGACCGAAATCAAACTACGATGGATATTTAATTTCACTTGGAAAACATCGAATTTGCAAACAGAGTATCCGATATTATGGTGTAGAAATATTCCTACTACTTGAAAGCAAAAAAGATATTTTAGCTTTATTTATTCGAATGACAAAAAAGTTTGGGTGGCAAGGGCAGATAGCAGTCCGACAACAACAATCGGTAGTCCGATTCAGAAATCCCTTCAATCGGGATTACCTGCACCAACTATATTTGTATAAATTTGGTTTGGAATTTTGGGGCAGTTCGGACTACCGGGAGAAGCAGAAAGTCAGGACAGCATTGGTCCTTTGAGAGATCCGATCGCGGTTGTAGGTAGTACACTCAGCGAAGCCAGGAGATGGCTAAGGTGTCTCAATAATGTTTCTCGTCTGTTTTTACTCATGAGAACTTGGATAATTTTGGTTGACTAGTTGTCGGGGGTTCTCCGCAGTAGTATTGGTAATATACTTGTGCTCGCATTGATTTAGTGAAGGGACAAACGCAGAAGCTCAAAAGTGATAAAGTTCCTGGTCATGACGGATAGTTATCCTTTATTACTAAAATCCTTTGAGACGAGTTGTCTGTTCCATAGCTATCTTTCAATAAGACTGCAGAAGGTATTGTTCGGATGATGGAGGAGAGCAAATGTTTCTCCTATTTCAAAGAAAGGTAAAGTTCTCTTCCTTGTAATTACAGGCCGGTCAGTTTTACTAGTGTTGTCTGCAAGGTCATGGAATCAATCATTCGGGATCATATGGTTGATTATTCAATGAGAATATCTGATCAGGATTCCAGCATGGGTTTAGGAAAAATCGTGGGTTTGACTTAATTCTGGAATTAGAAGATGTTACATGATCTGTGACAACGGCAGTTCTGTTGATATACTTTTCCCGGACTTTCAGAAAGCTTTTGACAAGGTCCTCATGAGCGTCTCTGCTTCAAGTTGGAGGAGCTTGGCATTGAGGGGAATGTCCTTAAGGGATTCGGGCGTGGCTGCATAATAGGGAACAACGGAGTGTGTCATTAATGGGCGGTGTCTTCTTGGCAAAAGGTTCAATAGTGGTGTTCCCCGGGATCAGTTATCGGGCCCGTTACTCTCTTACGGAGTATATTGACGATCTTGAAGGTGCTGTTCATCCAGGGTTAAGAAGCTCGCAGACGATACTAAGTTGTATCGGGAGGTCTGTTCGAATGATGATTGCTGCCAATTGTTCAAAGGGATCTGGTATACTTTCCAATGGTCTTCCGACTGGCACTGGGTTTCAAATGTCGACAGAGTGCAAAGTTTATGCAAGTTGCGTGTCACATAGCAACGTGCCTTTAAGTTAAATGACCAAAAAATTCAGGAGGTGATTTCAGAGAAAGATCTTGGGGGTTTGTTTGATTCTTCTTTGAAAACTTCCAGCAGTGTGCCCAGATAGTGCTAGAGAGGTAATTGGACTTGCTTGATTAGACGTCCACTTCAAGTTTCCTTGATAATGATATCTGTTGTCCGCTTTTAAAGCAAGTGTTGAGACCGCAACTGAGAAATTCTGTACAGGTGTGGAATCCCTAATTGCAAAAGACAAGCAGGTTGTTGAAAACGTTCAGCGTAGGGACAACTAGAATGATTCACTGTCTGAAAAATTATCCTACGAGGAGAGATAGGGGTCTCGGTTTAATACAATGGAGCTGAGGCGAATCGGGGTGAATGAATACCAGGTTTTCAAAATTGTCCATGGACTCGATGGCCTGTCCTTCCCACTACTTCTTTGAATTTCCATGTTACTGCAAATAGAATCCACTGTCTCAAGCTTCGTGGCAAGCGCTGCCAGATTGGATATTCTAAATATTTCTTCTAGCAGAGAGTGATCAATGAGTGGAAGTGTACCTTCCTGAAAAATGCTTTGTTTTATCTAAGGTGTGAAGGCGTCAAGAAACAGTCTTGATTGATTTTTCAGGAATCACGGGGAATTTATTTAGCGGTTTGGTTCATTTTCTTTACTGGGATGTTGTGGCCTCCGGGGCGTTTATGAGATTACTGTGCGTCCTGGCCCTTGATATTCACTAACTGAACTAAAAATATTTTACCGTAGTGACGTCGTTGAGCCTCCGTCAGACTCGACTATGAAACCCACCCTTGTCTTCAGTCTCATTTTTCGATTGTCAGCAATTCAGGGTAAGCATGGTCTGGGTCAGTCAAATCATATCAGGACAGGTACGGTTTTGTCGCACCAACTCGATGAACTCTTCGGTTTTTTTTTTTTTTTTTTTTTTTTTTTTTTTATAACCGCTGGTGTGGGGACAATAAGCATAGTGATTACAAAACGTTATTCCATACATGTAAAAAGCTATGAAGATGATTCGGGTGGGGATGAAATCAGTCGTATAGAGCTAGGGACCAAAGATCAGAGACTGCGAGTTCGAATCCATTGAAAGCCCGGGCTCTTCCGCAGGCTGTAAGACCAGTGCATGTCCCCTCGACTCATTTGGCACGCTACCCACGTGGAAATTGGGGTACATGTGAGGTAACGGAAGTAGGCGCTGCTGCGATGGCTGTAGGGTGTAGTAGGTCGTGAGCAAAGTGCATCCTGGGTGTGCAGGCAAGGTCTTCGTCAGGTTACCAATAACCAAGGGATTAAGTCGTTAGGCGCGGCCTTGATACAAGATATAAATTCGACTTCTTATTGCACTAACGTTAAAAATGTAGTGTTCACAAAAACCTTTCTTTAGTGACGTTTTCAATGGTCAAAACATGTTTCAACTTTAATAATGTTTTCTTTTGGTATGTCACACGAATAAATGCTGACCAAAGGTTTTTTGTACAATCGTTATTACACCACATGATAAGGTTTATAAAAATTAGACGAAACATTCTCATACAGTTTCAACGGCGTTTTGGTGTTTGCTGGGTACTGATCTCGGCACCTCGCTGTATAACAACACACACTGGACTATCCCAACTATCCAAAATTAAACGAAAACGATTAGCTATATTCTTCAGAGCACTTTGTTTACTACAAGCTACCGTGAAAACGGGAAATCCTCGAAGTCATTGCGAAATACCACCCGGGCACGCGCGCGGTCGGCGGGTAAGTAAAATCGCCACATGATCGATTCGAGAGAACGCGTCCGCGCCTACCCGTCCGCGTCCGCCTCGTGGAAACGGCTCCATCGAAAATAACGGTGAGCGATTTCTTTCCGCCCGCGTCTGCCTCGTGGAAACCCAGCTTAGAGTGTTAATGCCAGTCAAAGAACAGTCATGAGTATTGTTGTTATTCATTTTGGAGTTCATAAGGACCCAGTTTCTTCCGTGACCCTTTCCTACTATTACCTAAACCAAACTATGCCGGAACCACACGCGTACAGAATCCCAGTGAGTGTTTTTCACACGCTGATGCGGAGGCCGAAAACGAAACTGCATCCGCGGTAGGTGTAACCTTAATTGGTCAACAACATTCCAAGTTACCAAGCGGTTGAAACTCAGATCGGATCAGAACAAGGTCCCTTTGAGTAGCCATTCCAGGGACCAACCTGGTCAGACATGGTTTTATTCACAGAGTTGATCAACCATAACACCCCTGTCAAAACACCATTCGGCAGCTACATTCGGGACCATGGATTGGAGCCCCGGTCAGACCATGGTCTATTCACATGGTGACACCCATACAATACAACACTGCGTAAGAGACGCCCACGACAGCCACATCAGGGTACCACAGAGTGGCGCCCCTGTCAGACCATAGTCTATTCACAGGGTTGAATCACCCATAACCCCGCGTCAAAACACACCATTCACCCCACATTAAGTCCTAGGATTGAGCCCCGGTCAGACCGTGGTCTATTCACATTGTTGATCAACACATAACACGCCTTCCCAAATGAGACACACAACCCTCCGACAGCCTCAATCAGGTACCACATTTGGGCCCCGGTCAGACCATGGTCTATTCACATGGTTGATCAAACGCCTAACACGCCTGTCAAATACGACAAACCCTGACACCACATCAGGGTACCACATATTGGTGCCCTGGTCAACGATGGTCTAAGTTCACAAGGTGGATATACCCAAACAAACACCTCTGCCAAAACCCCATGGCCACCACTCACCGACCACTTCGGGCCACAACATCCAGGGTATCACAAATTGGCGTCCCATTTAAAACATACTCACACAAGAGACCCTTTGGGCAGCCACATCAGGATACTACAGATTGGTGCTCTGTTAGGACCGTGGTTTATTCCCGGGTTTTATCACCCATAACCTCATTTCGAATTCAGATTGGTGGTGCTCGTTAGACCATGGTGTATTCACAGGGTTGATCAACCCATAACACCTTGCCAAACAGACTGGTGCTACAGTAAGACCATGGGCAGCCATAAACTCCAGGGTGCAAAACTGGTGCGCGGTCACCACGGTCTCCTAAAAGGTGGACCAACAAACAGCCCGGCAGGCCCTTCTCTGGGCCACCACATCGGGGTACTACAGATTGGTGTCCCGTCATACCATGGTCACCATCGCAGGGTTGACATTGATAACACTCCTGTCAAGACATTCTTGAACCTCAATAGTCTGAAGGATCGTTCCAGAGCCAAAACCCAGTTACACAGCCCGGACAACCAGTCACATGCGCATAGGAACAAAGTTTTGAAACAAGGCGATCGCCCCCCTTTCTCGGCCTGTTGCCGCGATCAGTGTTTTCCATCTAATAGTCCATCCATGCAACAGTTACAATGAATTTAATGTGGTTCTTTAAATTTTGGATAGCATTTAACACCCTATTAAGCAGTGATCAATTTCAATTCGTACGACTTCCATGGACAATGTCTACTGAAGAGTTAAGAAGTAATAAGTTTTGTGGAATGTGACTAAGATCGCCTGATTATGCAAACTAGACACACTAATTCAACTTCTAATTGACGCATTTGCTCATTTCACATATCTTCTCCGACCACACTTATACATGGGAAATTCACCAAACTTGAACATTTGCATGAATGAACAATTTATACACACTGCATAACCCCCTGCCTTGAGTCATGTTATAGAACATTTTGGGGGAATAACTATAGTAGACCATACATGAAGCTTCAGGAAAATCAAACCAACTTTGACATTTGGGAACACCATGGCGAAATAGACACACTGAATGACCTCAGTGGTCTCCCCCTATGTGAATAATACAATTTTATATAGTGAATAATCACACAAGAGTGCTCTATTCACCGAAATGAGTGGTATGGAATGAAAAAAATCTGATGTACATACTTGTGAATTGGCATAAATTATGCAAATTAGACGACCCAATTAACCAAAAAAGGCATATTTGACCGCTGAAAATCTAATCAGTACCTCTACTTCATATCCTGCATTTATGTGCCAAACCACGTCACCATATCACCTACGGTTCATCTGTAATCTTGCTAACGATCCAGAACAATAGATTACCTAAATAGGCTACTTTACCTTACTTACTGACACCGCCTGGCGGTAGAAGCCGCCACCTTGTATATCCCCCCTTTGCCAAACCAGTTCTACGTTTCTATTTTTTTTTTTGCCCGTTCACTCCCTTAAATAAGCACATTTATTCAAGACTCGACCTTCAAAACCACAAGACCCCACCCGACGAGGTCAAATTGAGGTCAGGGTCACACAAATGCAGGTCAACATTATATCACCATGTGAACCTTTCGCCTTCACGATATTAATTCCCGATTTCGGCCAGAACACGTTTTTGACCCCTAAGTGACCTTGCATGACCTTTAATGACATGGCAGTTTTTATGAAAAGTAACTCTCCATGTGATACTCCCACTCCTAGGAGCATTTTTGCATTCTGATCAACGCCCCGTGCTATTTGCCAAAACAGTATTAAAATCAGTTTTTTTGGAACCCTACGTGAACCTTTACTGACTTCAATACATTGCGTTTTTTCTAAAAATTGTGACTCTCCATGTGATGCATCCCACCCTAGAAGCATATTGCATTCCAATGAACTGGCCTAATGTTATTGCGAAAAAGCTATTAAATTAAAACTTTTGAACCCCTTGTAACTACCAAGTTGCGTCTATCGAAGCAGGAGTTGGTTTCCCTCTCTAAAGCACACAAGGTCTATCACAACATATCCCAAAATAACCAGTTCCTATTTTTTTTTGCCCGTAACTCCTTAATAAGCACATTATTCATGTACTCAACCTTTAACACAGACCCAACTGAAAGAGGTCAAATTGATGTCAGAGGTCCCACACCCAATGCAGTTCACAATTATATCACAATGGTGAACCTTCCAGCCTTCAACAC
Organism: Sclerodactyla briareus; assembly: GCA_026419785.1. NCBI lineage: Eukaryota > Metazoa > Echinodermata > Holothuroidea > Dendrochirotida > Sclerodactylidae > Sclerodactyla > Sclerodactyla briareus. The sequence continues at coordinate 19,122 of JAODTK010005574.1, forward strand.
AGATATTCAATTCTCCGATTAGGACCAGAGAACAGTTTTTTTGACCCCTAAGTGACCTTGAATGACCTTTAATGACATGGCAGGTTTTTTATGAATTGTACTCTCCAGTGATACAGGTTCCACTCCTAGGAGCATTTTGTCATTCTGATGAACATGCCCTGCTATTGCAAAAAGTACTAAAATCATTTTTGCCCCCTACGTGACCTTTGATTACCTCCATGACGTGGCGGTTTTTATAAAAAAAAATTGTTACTCGCCATGTGTCACCACTCCTGAAGCCTATTGCATTCCAGACCACGCCTGATTTATTGCGAAAAAGCTATTAAATTAAACTTTTGACCCCTTGTACTACCAAAGTAAGTGTCCGATCGAAGCGGTAGTTGGTCCCCTCATAAGCACACAAGTCTATCACATATCCAAAATAATCAGTTTCTTCTATTTTTGTTTTGCCCGTAACTCCTTAACTACGCACATTGATTCAAGACTCAACCTTTAAAACACTGACCACCGACAGAGGTCAAATTGAGTCCTAGTCACAACACACACTGCAGTCCAACAATTAAATCACAATGGTGCACCTTCAGCCTTCCAGATATTTCAATTCTCCGATTTCGCCAGAAAACCGTTTTTGACCCTTACTGACCTTGGATGACCTTCAATTACATGACAGCTTTTATGGGATTGTAACTCTCCATGTGATACGTCCACTTCCAGGAGCATTTGTATTCTGATGAACAAGCCCAGTGCTATGCCGGAAAGTACCAACATCAGTTTTTGACCTCAATTGACTTTAATAATACCTCGGATGACATGACCAGTTTATAACATGAACCCTAGATGGGTTCACCCTGTCCTGAACAATATAAACCACATCAGAAGGAAGTGTCACTGGACTTTTTGCAGGAACACATACTCTTTGGCAGTTTATATGCCCATTATTGACCTTGAATGACTATTTGATGAACATGAATTTTTGGTTTTTTATGGAAACTGTTCTCCACCATGACGTACAGCCTGTCCTGAAATTTCAACATTGCCAAGTCAATGTCACGGTAAGTTTGTCTCCAAAAATATTAGTTTTTTTCCTCCATAAGTGACCTTGAAGACCTTTGATGACATGTCAGTTTTTTATAAAAATGTTTACTCACTCTCGATGAGATGCACGCAGTCCTATCAAGGCAATGTCTCCCCAAGTATCTGCGAGCTATGCCAAAAAGGTATCCAACCAACCTTTGACCCCTCCTAACTAACTTGAGACCGAGTTCCCGATTGAAGCAGGAGTTTGTTTCGTCTATTCAGTCACACAAGCTCTGCCAGATATCAAGTTTTTACAGCAATTGACAGTTGTAATTTTCTTTCCCTATAACTCGCAAAATAAGCACATTCATTCAACTTTGACCTTTGACCTTTTGACTCATATTCAGTGGTATTTTGGCACCTGCTGATTCTAAATCACCATGACAAATCACTACACGAACATTCTAACTGCACTTATCAAATTGAAAACTTTGACTCTGCTCTCTTTCACACACAAAGGTCACCATGTTTCAATTATGATTCATTTCGATCGGAAAGGTACCTTTGAGATCCGAAAATGGCCACGAAAATTTCATTCGCCACAAACATGAAAAGTTCAAATTGAGGCAAAGGTCCACAGTGGAGGGTCAACGAGGTAATCACAATGGTGCACCTCCCAACCTCGGCCGACATTTGCTCCAATTTTATGCCAAAAACCCGTTTTTTGCCCCCAAATTGACCTTTGATGACCCTATTTTTACGGCTTAAAAATCTAATCAGTTCATCTACCTCATACACCGCATCTATGTGCCAACCAAGTCCCCATAGCACCTACGATTCACCCGTAATCTTACTAACGAGCCTAAAACATAAATTATATAAAATATGCTAATTACCTTACTTAATTTGTGACTTGCGTGCCCAAAATCTAAATCAGAGCGTGTTTCACCCAACCCCGCTGCTCCCCTGAAATTTCGTCCAAATTGCACTTGCCGTTCGAAAGATATCCTGCTCAGAAGAAGTGTGACACACACACACACAACACGCACACGGCACACGCACACGCACACGCACCAACACACCCTACACCACCCACACACACTCCATAGTTACCACTAAGTCTCCTCTAGAATTTCATTCTGGCGAGACAAAAAAACCCAGATGGTTGGTCGCACTAGAAGATCTCTCCCCCAAATGTCTCAATACACTGCCATCGTTATCAGCATGGTGCTCGAAAGGCGCTGGTGCTAGCTTGGAGCATGCTTATTGTGGATTGGCCGGTACTTGTTGAAATGCAAGCAGCAATCTGCCTTCAATTTCTTAAGCTAAGTTGTTAAAAGTAAATTAAATCAGATTGCTAAAGGTGAAGTTCTGGGAGGCCGAGCATTTGCCGCTAATTTGGCGGAGAAGAAATGTTTGGTTGTTTCTGTTGACGTTTGTTACAGCTAGGCTACTTTTTCAGGCCCGTTTTGATGAACTGTTGGAAATACAGTAATGAAAGTCGAACATCGAATAAAGTTATATTTTCTGTAGGACAAAACATTTTTGTGACTTCATAGCCAGGAAAAAGGTAGGTTAGCTAACCCTTTTCAATTGTGTTTACATCAAGTTTGGATCCGCCGAGCCCATTCGGCCATGTGGGTTCAAGCTTAGGATGTTAAAAACGGAACATTTCTATAGCTATCGAGAACCGCGGATAAATTTGCAACTAATTTACATATAACCTCAACGGACACATTTATTGTGGTGATCCACCCCATTAAAACAAACCGTTATCCCCAGGCTACCCAGTTAACCTGGTCGATGGCAACCCGAAACATGTGCGTCAGCTGCAAATTTCCAATAATTTCATAAGAGGAGACTCGTAATAATGGACGTGAAGACATCAGGCAATATTTTCCAATATTTTCGAAAATATCTCAGTTCAATATAATACATTGTTCTGTATTGTCCTTCTACATAGATCTCTCCATTTGATTAAAATCAGCCCTCCATCAAACTGTACAAAACAGAGTTAAATTACATTTGAAAGGAAGATTGAAAACGAATCATAAAAGAGAGGGAAAACGTCATTTTCAAGACGTCCCAGTGCAATGATGAAACAGAATTAAAAATGTCATCACGCCAATTTTCCTGTTAGGCTGCAAAATTTAATAAAACAAATTTAACAAAATTTAGCAATAAGTAATCAGTTCGGGCATAATCTGCCAAGTAGCAAAACTTCCCAGTCATTTTTGTGGGTGTCCAATGATTTCCAGTTGCAATCCTAGTAAAGTCAGTTTCAAAAGTAACAATGACAGCAACAATTCAGCGACGCGCCCCCCCCCCCCCCCCCCTCGACCAGCATTTTCACTACGCATACTCCTGTATACCATGGAGTGACAGTACACGGGACACGATGCACCAAGCTCAGCCTCCTCGATATTAGAACGCATCACAAATCATCAATGTAAATAACCAACCTTTTTAGTCGGTGTCTCAGTAAAGCTGTAAAACAGATTATTTTTGCTTGGAACACACCACCTTATCAGTAAATCAGAACTTGAATGCATCAAAACATCCATGTTGCAATCATACAGTAGCACACACAGAGATTTTGTCATGGGGGGGGGGGGGGGAAGTGGTTTGAGGTCGGAACCCAAGGGAAGTGCGTCCTCTAAATGCCTCCCCTCCATATTGTCACTAAGTATCAATTAATGGCGCCCTAGACCACCATGCTGCGGCAATATTTGCTCAATATAACGCTGCAAACTCCTACTGAACTGGCCATGGGAGGGTTCCCGTGCATACGCTACTGAAATCATACGCGGTAATAGGGCCACAGCAGACCAATGAACAAACCCAATGTCTCGACGAGCTTTGTGACAGAGAAGTAATGTTAGTGGCTCAGTTGCTCCATCTTAGAAGACTGACGAAATATTTGGGTAACCCATCTGACTAACCACCCTCCTTTACTGTCTTCTGTGATTTGTGATTTTTTTTTTTTTTTTTTTTTGGAGAAACCGCTCAACCTTGCTCAATGGAGAGCTGGAAGAAAAATTGAACATATATTTCAAGAGAAACTTTCAGCCAGTCATGATTGTTATGATAGTATTGTAACCATACATTAGTTGCCAATATACAGAGGTTGTTTCTAACCTTTCAAGTATTAAATCACAAATGTCTCAGAAATTGTGAGGGGCATCTAGTCCACTACAAAGCTCACATACACATTTTTATGTCAAAGCGAACAGACACAGCCTTATGTAGCATATAAGTCTCTAGCTAAAACATGCTTGCAGACTAATAACACTTCCCAATGGACTTAGAATATGTTTACAGGCGACGGGATCGGTGGTGAGAGCATACACCACCAATTGCCATTGCCACAGATTTGAAAGTAACTTCCTCAAGACCTCGACAGCATAATCGTGAACTATAATTACAACAGTTCTTGAATCCTGAATTGCAAGCACAATGAGGGGAATGATACCCTTTAGGTAGGCTAGATCAGCAACGCACGAGACCAACGTTACATACAACTGTAACATCACCTATTGTTTGAGCTACCACACAAAATGAAATTGCCACTGCTGCAATAATATCTATCTTATATATGAAAGATGCTAAATCTTCCAAATATCAGAAACATTTATTACATACACCACTGCTGCAATAATATCTATCTTATATATGAAAGATGCTAAATCTTCCAAATATCAGAAACATTTATTACATACACCACTGCTGCAATAATATCTATCTTATATATGAAAGATGCTAAATCTTCCAAATATCAGAAACATTTATTACATACAACTAGCTTTAATGAACCTAATATTCTCATATATTACGTATGACAACAAAGTTTTTAAGTATAAATAACTACCATATATGAATATACCCCAGCCAAAATTTTCTCCCTGCTTCGAAACACCCAGTTAACATGGCAATACTCTGGTAAGGCACACTTAACATGAGAATCGAAAAAGTAATAGTTTCCTGGCAAAGGCTGGTTGGAATCTGTATGGCCATAACGAAAATATCCTTGGGAAGCAGTTACACCTTTAAACAGTTACCATGCAAGTGCATTTGGCAAGTCTGCCCCCAAATTGTCAGGAACTTGCTCAAAGATTTCTCCCCTGCACAATATGATTCCGTCTGTCCATAGCTGTCACTATGTTTGTCCAACATCACTGGATGCTCTTCTTGATAAAATATCATTGCTGTTCACCACGACATCTATGCGCCCGAGCCCTATGTTGGATTCACAATTTATACATTCCTTCTACTAGGAAAAATAAACTGCTATTTGTCTGTACCAGGGGCCGGAAATCAGGGAGAAAAAAATGTATACAACGGTAATCATTTTTGCAGGATTTTGAGTTGTGAATTCTTCTTGTTTACAAACACAATTACATAGCAAGTTTGAACGCTTTCCCGCATCTCCCCCACCTATCAATCTTCAATATAACGTATTTCATAAGGGGAACAGCTTTAACGCGAAAGGCTAAGGGGGAAATGGGGGGGGGGGAAGGTAGGGAACCACTGGCCTTCCCTTTCAGAGCATTTTTTCCTTCTCTTATGTAACTAGGAGAAACAATTGCTACACATTCCGATGGTGAGGAAACGTAGAATAGCATAAAGAGATGTACGAGTGTCTTTTCTGTGGGAGTGTACAACGTATGACGACACAGGCCATGTCATAAAGTTGCACATGTTTTGGCATTTTGAAACCCTGCAAAAGCTCCTGACACATTGCACGATACAAATGCATACTACAGCAGTCAAACTCCATCTAATCTGAATGATTCTGCATGGAAAGTGACCATGCGGATGAGAGTGGAACTTTGTTACACTCCTTAGTGGAAACAACCAGCGATGGTGATAACTCAGGCCTAGACCACCGTATCAAAAGGATGAAAGTTACTATTTTTTTTACGAACGGCACAGCGTAAACTCGGGCCATTAATTTGAATGAGCCATTGTGACAATTGATTTTGCTACAGTGAAAATAGACCAACCAAGTGATGACTGAAGCAATAATGAAGGGTTAGTTACAATTGGTTCTTCACCATTTTACAGAATACAAGATTAACTGAGTGATGGATTAGAAAATGTTACCAATAATGTTTACCAACAAATCAATGCATTTTCATAGTGTCATCAAGGTGTACATTAGTGTAGGTGTAAGCACTCCGGTTTTTTTTTTTCTCGTTGGAGAGCTTTTTATCGATAATTCGGTTGAATTCCAACTTTCACCACACCCGGCCTAGTTCCCGCACTGCCAATTGAATACAATTCCATCAGTCAATTAGGACAGGCAAAGAAGTGGAATCACCTACATTGGTTATGAGTGGCTGTTTGTTTTCCCCACAAATTCTCTAAGAATGTTCATTTCTATTAGTCGAGTATGCATGTTCCTATTTCTTTCTCTTTTTCTACTATGGTGAAATATAGAACCTTATCCACTTTGAGCAGCATGTATGTATCGAGGGTATTTCCATCACACAAAAAAAAGATGGCCAAACATGCTCCCAAGCAGTTGATCCTTCACAGATTTGTTTTTGTTGTCACACTGGCTCTCTACTTGCGCCTCTGCAAGCGCTATAATACAGTTTTGACTATAAAATACTGGAATCTTCACTGGAGTATTTATAATTTGTGGAGAGAAAAAATTGTAGGACGGGCAAACTGTATGGTGACTTACACCAACAAACGAACCATGGTCACTACCATCAATTGGGCAGACTTCTTCTCACCTATACTCGGTCTGCATTTTTTAGCTCAGATGTGCCTCTCTCTGACTGTCCATTGGACGATTCCACTGCAGTTAGGTTCTCTATGCTCAGCACGCGCTCATGCTACACGGCGTTCGGAGCTAGAGCTGCTTTTGGAACTGGGGCTCTCTGTGTCGAAGTAGTAGTCGCGGAAACGCACTGCAGATTCTGCTCTGTGCCGCACGGAGAGCCGTCACACTCGGGATGGATTCAGGGGGCGTGGGGAAGCGGAAGATGGTCCCGAAACAAGCCCGCTGGGTTGGGGGCACGGGAGGGAGTGGGACGATGGGGAGGAGTCCAAGAACAGCTTGGGCGACTTTGCAACATCATTCTCTAATAGGATGGCGGCCTTGTAGCATCAATATTCCATTTCAGCTGACCGCAGCTTGAGGGTTCCCGAGTGGGACGAGGGCGGAATGCTCGTTGTGGAAGTAGGTCTTCTTGAGATCTGCTTTCTGCAGAGCTGGTAGGAGTCAGTGTGGCATTGACATTGCTGTTCATATCGCCAATCTTGGTCCCATTGACTAAGAGGGATCCACTCTCCTCCTGGCCAGTAAGTTCATCCACTCGGGTTATTATGTTACTATTCTGAGAAGTCAGCACGATTAAAGGCTGCTGCGGTTTCTGAACGTTTTCCCTCTGGCTGTCCTTCCTACACTACTGCTCCTCATCTCAGATGGAACTGTTGTCTCTGGTTCCTCTCATCTACAACCTCGATAATCTCATCAGAATCGCGACTTTTACTCTCTTCATAAGCTTTATCTGTTTCAGTTCTACGGGAGTCAACATGATTCTTTCCAGTAATCCACTCCATCTTGGTGCTGCAGTTGGCTGCCTCAGTCCCACCCTCTTTATGCTGAGGCTCCATGGATACCTCAGATGATGATGAGGACTTCTTTCTTTGAGTGTCGCTGCCTCCTCCTCCGTGGATGACAATCTCCTGGCTACCCTCCTCTGGTAAAGTTCGAAACACCAGGCATTTCCGGCATCCTTATTTTGCTGTCGCTCTCTGGAGGTGACGTCGCCTGCCGGGAGTTTGCAAGTTCTAGAGTCCTCATCCTAGATTCATTGTACTTTGTTGCCTGAAGACCGTTCCAGGAGATGCTGGAAGGAAGGTGGGTAAGTCCTTGGGCCCTCTGCAGCCCGAAGCTTTGCAACTCGCTCATGCTCCAGTCTGGCCTGGATATCGGCTGGGTTGTAGGTGAACATCGACGACGCATGGCCTGGGGCAGAGAAGAGTGGGCTCATCGCCGGGGAGGGGCTAGCCATGGGTGATATAAGATAAGGACTGGCTGGGAGAGACTGGGATATCAGGTGTGGCGTCGGCCTCATGATCTGGAATGCCGGAGTCGCAAAGTTCATGGGGACCGTAAATGGAGAGACGGGTTCCTCGGCCTTGATCCCTGGGTGTGATGCATCGGCGCCTTTCCCTTCTCGCCGGTGCTGCTGACAGCGTCTGGAATGGGCCAGGTCTTGTACTCCCTGCAGAGCCCAGAGCTAATGAGAACGCCCTCTATCAGAACACTTCTCTTCCTTGTCAAGAGAGTCCTGCGAATCGCTGCTGCACTCAGAGAGACCGGTTTTTCTCGGTAAATATTGATTGTGGGTGTGGTCGGGGTCGCCCTTCCTCATAGCTGACTTCCCTACCCTCAGCAGCCCTCTGAAAGCGATTGGAGGAAGGTTGACTCATCGCTGGAGCAAACTTCACTTCGGACCCAGGATAGTTGACAAGTACGAGCTTGTTGAAATTGAACTTATACGTGAACCTCTTGCCTTTAGTCTTGTGAAGAATTCGCTTGTTGTAGTAATACCTGTAAGGAAACAAATCGATCAGAAATTATGGAATCCTACCTGTGGGGAGGGAAGGGAAAGTAAGACTATCTCTATTGACCTATCTATATTGCTACTCATTCTACATCTTTTGAATAATCATGATGAAATATGGTGACATCGACGACCAAGTCAAGGGACATCTAGGAGTCAATTATGGCTATTTTGTGAAAATATTTGAAGCTCAAGTCGGATGATCATGAAAGTTGACTAATATTACTGGGGACCAAAGCTTGCATTCCCTGGATCAATTCTGACCAAAATTGAGTCTCACAGTATTTAGAGTGCATAATACCTGTATAGCATTGTAATCACAACTACTCATAGGAGAACAGTAACTACAAAAGAACACAAATTAGTGATGAATTACTTCTACGATACAGGGTGTAAGTTTTTTGTTTTTTTTTTGGGGGGGGGAGGGGGGGGGCTAATCATTACTGTATTTGACACACACAAATCCTGTGATGTTTCCAGCGTAGGCCAACATATGTGAGAAATATCCAAAATCTCAAAGTGATATTGTGAAGCCATTCCCGCCCTCAACAAAAAAGGGGAGAAAAGGCAGTTCATACATAGTTGCGGCAACGCATGCTCAACCTAAAAGGTTGTCAGGTAGAAATCCACAGCCATATCATCAAGGCAAATATTCAAAATCTTCCCACTCTTTGGAATGAATTAAAAATGATTCCATATTTGACTATGTTACTGTAACACGAGTGTGTGGGAGAGGGGGGGTGGCTTGGTAGGAAGTAAGTAGGAGTAATTTTCAAGTGGAGCCTATGAAGACTGCTCTGTTCACTGTTTGGATGTCTGCTTGTGTACCCTATTGACCTTTGACTCCATGTATTTATTTTATAATGAATGTAATGCTACTGTGATCAGACCTATTCCCATTATATCCAATAAATCAATACCATATAATAGCACCTGTTACATGAGTATTAAACTTAATACAAATCAAATCCATTTGGTGAAAAGATTTTTGAACTCCTTGCTCCGGACTAGCATTTTATTGTAACAAAACAGATTTATGACAAGTAATTCCAAATAGGTTTGGGATAGATTAGGTTGAAAGAATGACATGTGTTCTAATGGCGAATGGGCTATTTATTTTGCAACAGTGGGGGGTCGACAGTACCCCGCCACATACAGTTACTGAAAAAGGCAGAGAGTCAACCTTGTTCTCATGACATACTGTAACAAGAATAATTCCCAGGGAAGTCTGTGACAGCTGATGAGGCAAAGATCAGACAGCCGACTTACCATTAGGCCATTCTTGCCGAGGGTGGCCAGGTAAGGCACAGATTACAAAGAAAATCTTAGTAATCTGAGAAACAATTTAGCTTGACGTTTGGTAGCTAGGAAGTGATTCAGAAGATCCATTGAGAGTTACCTCGGGCAGCTGATGAGAGTTCCGGCGATTGTTTAGGAGTAAATTGGCAATATGACTGGGATGATTAATTGGGATGGGGGAGGAAGAGAGTCAACCAACTTGTGGAAAGGTTAAATGCAGGATGGTCTACAATTCCTTGAATATCACTCCTTGATTGCCATACAGGGGATGTGTCCGATTAAACGACAATTTGTTGTCGATTGGAACACCCACATTAGCTTGCATTAGACTCCAAGAGATATCCACTATAGGGGTTTGAGGATGAAGTAGCCATAAAAGGGATTGGTGTCAACATTATCAAAAAAGGTTGTTTAGACAGCCAATCCGAGTGAGCTCTACCAGCTGGATATAGATATTTATCACTTTTCATTAGTTTTACGCTCTAAAATCAGTGAAAATTATTATTATAGTCCCTTTTTTTTATATACTAGAATATATGGGCTGACTGGCTCACCTCAAAGCCCTGCTGATTTTGTCATAGTTCATATGGGGCTTGCACTTGCGGATCCCCCAGAGGCGGGCCAGTTCGTCAGGGTCCTTGATCAGACTCGCCTAAGTCCTGCCCTGCCCAGTGATGACCTCTCGGTACTCCTCCTTGCCCAGGAGCTCCAGGATGAAATGCCAGAGCTGGATCTGCCTGCTCCCGGGACTGCTCTCTGGCTTGTAGGCCCAATCTGAAAGAGGAAGCCAGAACACTCTCACAGATCTGCAAGACCGACAAGAAAGGAGGCGGCAGTCCTACACGGTCAGTGGAGTACCATACTCGAGTTTGAAGCTGCAGTATTGTTAGACATGCGGGGGTCCTCCCAATTCTCTCCCCTAAGTGTGAAAGAGGAACTTTTGTGAGGGGGTGGAGTGAGCATCACGTGTGGCTGCTCCATTACAAAATCTGCCCAAAAGGGACACACTGTGTCACACTGATATGTTGCTGTGGAGAGAACATCATACGGAGCTTACTATATTATATGGGTTTTGGGTCTTTTGGCGAGTCACTAATGGTCAGAAGCAATATTTGGGAACCAATCACAACTTTTACTTACATAACTACTTGGGTCTTTGAACCATAAGCCTTGTCTGTTTTGCAATCAGTGGTTGTATCTGTAATATGGTACATATTGCTCAGCGATTGGGTTCTCTAACCGCTAGTCTTGCATTTTGCACGATCAAGTTTTTTTCTAAAGTTGTTGAAATATTTCCGATGATTTACTGTTGACTGAATTGAAATTCAACAATTTCATGTATGCATGAATCATGCTACTAGACACAAATGAACTTCAATGACCTCACATTTTAACTTACTGACCACCGAAGTGAGACCCAAGTTTCATGAAAATCCAACAAACTTTCAAAGTTTCCATGAACTACGCAAGTTAGACACTTACTGAATATGACCGCGAGGAAAGCCTTGAAGTGTTGAAATTTCTTGGAATTAGACCATATCCTCCAAGTTTCACAAAAATCTGACAAAACTCAGATCGCAATTAACTAATGGCACTAAACGTGACAAGTTTCGAATTCATCCTAGCAAAAACTATTTGTTGACCATGTTTACCAGAGGAGTACAAGGAGTAGCTTTGTGGAAATCTCACTAAATCAGAAAATTGCTTAAATTATGCAAATTATACACATTACTTGACTTCCAGTGATTCATTCTCTATCTCTCATTTCAAATATCTCAAGACCAATAGTGGACCGCAATCAATACCTTTCAATGGAAAATTCAACAAACCTAAAACGAGAAAGTGTGAACCACACATAATAATATATATATATACATACACATTACAACCACCCGCCAAAGTGACCGCTAAGTCCCATCCTGAGCTTCGTTCAAGCGAGGCAAAAATGAGAAACACTCACGGCTGTTCCATACAGGCTGAACTGAGGGGCTGCCCAGGTTTCCTGTAGTTGGACTCGCACTGACAGGGAGTGGTGCGGGACCTGGCGGGCGAGGGCTTGGCGCCCCGCCCGCTGGTCCAACTCGTGGTACTGCATGGCGGTGAAGACAAGGCGCTTCCGCTGTCCGCTGGCATAAACTGTGGTCTTGTCGTGGTTACTCGGAAATCGGAAATCTGCATGAGGCAAGCCACGAAGAATATATTCAATATTTCACAGATGCACCAAATGGTCCAAGCTACACAGGATAGAAGGCCACATGAGATGGCAGCTGCATATATTACAGGACCCATCGGGTCGTGTATCAGAGTCATTCATATAACAGATGCCACCGAAGTCATGGTATCGATTATCGAAGATCCAATGAGTGTTCCCTTCTCAAAGATCAAACAAGTTGTGTGTATCCATGCCAAGTGTAGCCTACCACTCTAAAAATATCTTCTCGGAGTAGTAGTCGAATGTTCTGTAGTCGAATGTTCTGGAACCGCTCACAGTCTCGTTTCATATCATAGGTGTGTTTGGGTCAGTATTCATTTGGTTTTACCAATCTCGATCTGTGGGAATATGATTTGCTTCTTGGCAGGTAATTAACTTTGCCGTGTCGTCAGCCCTCTTCTAATAAATATTAACAGACCACAGTTAACAAACTTCAACTCTAATGTTCCATTATATGAATGCAATACTGGGTTACTTCCAAACGGGGAACCCATGACGAGTTATAAACATTAACATCAGATCAACTAACTATTCACAAACTCATCAGTATCTGCAAAACTGAATGTTGATAACGAATTTGTCAGTAACCGTTCAGTTCGCTCCCCAACTTTTGCCTCGAACCAACAAGCTCAGAGAGTTATCATCATAGCCATTTTTTCACCTACTTACCGTTTCATTTTATACCTGTCTGAGGAACAACGTCTGAGCCAGGACCAATTAGGAGTCTAGGTGGTCGGCATGATGCGGCACATGTCCAATGATATTGCTCGCCTCAAGGAGGTGATCATTAGGAACAGAATGGCCGAAATGTCTTTTTTCTGCTGTTCTTTCTTCTTTGTTTCTGTTTGTTTTGGAATGGATGGGGTAGCGTTCCATCATACTTATCAACAATGTAAGATTTTTTTCCTCAAGAGAATAATCAACTTAATCACATTTTCATCATAGCATGTTCAACATGCATCTCTTGAGAAGCAGGTTAGCCCTTATCTGAGGTTGATTATAGCCCGAGAGCAGGGCCCAAACCTTGCATGTACTCCCTGCGGCAAACTTTGTGTCAGAATTGAGGCGAGTGATTGAAATGATCAAGGAGTATTAACTCAAAGAGGTGGTCCGAAAACAATCCCTTCTCGATGAAATTGAATTTCCCTAGGCTCGTCAATCACGCTAGGTCAGGACGCATAAGTGACCGTTGAGCCGAAGGGCCATACATGAAGGGGTCGCCGATCATAAATGAAGGAACGGAGTATGAAATGAATGCACCAAGAAAGAAGTTACATTGGGTGTCATTAGGAAGTATTCACCGAGTTGTCATTTCAAGTTTCAGTGGGTTGAGACTATTTTGTGAAGGCAATATCTTCTTGTAAGAAGACAATATCTGATTGTATTAAACGACGATGGCCCTCGGCATGATGTTGTTAATTGTCCTGCGTACTATATAAATGTTTGCATGCTATCATACATGATGGTAATTGTATTTGGTACTATATAGAATACGGATATCGTCAACATGTGTCGACATAATGATGTACCAGTGCAGTTCACATTATTTCGATATACGTGTGGCGGTTTTCGTTCATGATATCATACAGAGGGCACTGGTCCATCAATGACCGGGTTTGGTTCGGGACGATTTGGCATTATTTCGGCAATTCGAGTTTCGACAACTTCCAGCGGCCCTGCATGCATTGTACCTCGTCGACACACCAGGAAGACGCATTACATGCACATTACACAGCTATATCACCCCATAAGTCAACAAACAGTTGACTGTGTACGTGTATCATATTGTTCTCTGTTAATATGTCAGAGAATGTTGGCTGAGTCATAGTCGCGGGGGTGAAGCTCCTACAGTCCTAGCTCTACCTATTCAGTTACGTAAATTTTATAAACTTGTAAACTGGCAGTGTCTTGGCTCTAGGTATTCAGCTGGTTTGTTACACTTGCCGACATTCATTAACAGAAAATGACGAGGCAGTGGATCTCTGTTACAATTATTTGCATATATCCTGCGGAGTGATAACTTCACATTTTTTTGTTACACAGAAAATGCACATTCGGATGTTTGCATTTAAGCCCGGCAAATGTTATTTTAAGTTCCTTGACAGTGAGTGCGTATTATTGTAGACTCTAGGCCGTATGACCAATTCGTCAAGAGAGGCCCAATGCTTTGTTGCAAGTTGCGTGTTACGTGACGTACTAGGTACTCCGTATATAACGTTGTCAATGGGCAACCATGAGGTTTAGAGATTATCATCTTCAGGCCCCCCGGCTTAATGCCGACCGGAAAAGCCCGGGCTGAATATCATCATCATGAAATCCACGGAGACGCGATTACACGTCGATTTGGGCCTCTTGGGAGAAAACTCAAAACAAGGGAGGATACGGACAACCACCACGGGAGACATCTTGAAGGGCAAAACCCCACAGCTACCGCTAGTTAAGAGCAAGAATATATTCTTGTGACCTATAATGAAAAAATTGAAGCTCTGGTTTCCGCTTCAGGGCGTCCTCCTGGTAGTCACTTGTTTACAGTTATGGACGGCCACCCCTCCCCCCCCCCCCTTCCCCCCCCCCCCCACCACCCCCCAATAAGAGATTCACCGTACGGCCCAAGCAAGCACATTTCTTCAGTGCTCAGCGGAGCATTTCTGGTACCGCGTAATTAGGACCAACCTCCCTGGATGTCACGCTCTTGACGTAGCAACGCGGGAAGGCAAACACGTTCAAGATCATCACAAACAAACTAGCCCATGTAGGTCCGTGATGTATGAGTAGTGTTTTCTAGTAAGAAGAGGGAAGTCAAGTGACTGAAACACGGACAGTTGCGCTAAAGGAAACCGCGGAGAGAGAGAGCGCCGGTGGGTGCAATACATTGCAGGAGAACGGAACCGTCAGGGGAGCAGTTCCCATTTCTCTTCGAAACTGCGAATATGTCAGTTAGATAGAAATGTATCGAATGTAGGTTAATACATATAGAGAAACGGTTTAGTTGAAATTGAAGTAACAGGGTACTATATTACGGCACTTGTCTTCAGAAAAGAAAACCATCAGAAATCTTGGTATACGGACTGTTTTCAAATAGCGATAGTGACTATAGTAACAATACTCGATGAAAACACTGCATAGACAACCGAAGACACACATGGTGAATCACCAGTATTCATACCACTCACTTAGAGATATTATGGTTTTTTGGGGATAATGTAGTCGCCGCACGACAGAAGTATTTCCGTGTTAGCGCTAACACTGAAATATCAATCTCAGATGAGAAAAAAAGGGGTCACAGCACCACCGCTCTGACGGCGGCCATTTCAGATCTTCGGAGAAACTGATTGATTCTCCGATAGGTTCGAAGTGGGCGTGACCGTAAAGCTCGGACATCGGCCATCATGGATTTTCGACGAAGTGATTTCTCTGCAGATTGGCACGTTCCCGAACGCGTGAACGTTTTGAGCCCATCTTTAGTTTTTGGCCCTAGGACGCCATCGACAAGGTCATTTTGGATTTCATATGGCAACAACGTCTCCCCACCCATTTCCTCGAAATGGGAACATAAAACATAAGCGGTGTATACGCCAAGCCAATACAAAGTTACATTGAGTGTTCACGTGCGCACATGAGGAGTTCCCACGGGGCGCTTATTCATATAGCATATTATCCCAACACAACTGGCCTCAGGAAGGCGGTCTTCCTAATTAGTTAATTTAGGGGTAAATAACGCAAGCTGTTAATTTAAGATTGCACGGGGGTTGTGGTTGCTCATTTCACAAGTTTTGAAAGAAAAATCCCAACGTTTACAAGATTTGGACGAAACAACGGTATATGGGCATTGATGGTACTGGTTAGTAAACCAGTTGTGGGGAAACTATCCGTGAGTATAATAGCGCATGATGAAGTATTCACGAGCGATGGGAAAGAAAACCTTTACGAAAGATCACAGAAAAATAGAACTTCGACGTCGGGGTGGGTTACGAAACGGGCAAAAAAAAAAATAGGAATAGGAAACCTTCGGTATGGAAGCAGGCGGAACACAAAAACCTTGAGAATAAGAAAATTGGGTTTGCAGTTTCTATTACGAGTGGTTAGCAAGCAAAACAACAAGGAGAAATTTGGTTCGCATCCACTGAATGGCATACAGACATAGAAGATTGGGTTTGCGGGTCTCAATTGGATGGATGGTTTTAAGGAGAGTATAGATCGTGAACCCTCTATAAACTAGTGCCCATCGAGAGGAAGAGAGGAGGCGATCGAGCAATCGACTTTTTCGGCATGGCTATACTCTCGTTCGAGGGTAGGAAGGACAGTAGGAATACGACGGTTGGTTGTTGATAAATAAAATTCAATACCTCGTCACGTTGGCATGTGATGTTGCATGAATGTGTAAAACTTACTTTCAGCGAGTGGCTAGGGTAATGCATGACTGCTTGCCAATTTCAGCCATTATTTGCCAAATCGTGGAATACGGTAAGTCCTTGTCTTTCTCAGCAAACTCGGTTTATATGTTAAAGCATAGACAATGAACCGCTACTTTTTAGAACCATTGCCTATTCATTTTCTATTTACAACACACGGAGAGGGGGGGGGGGGATTTTAAGGATCACTTTGCCATAACTTTTCCTGAATTGACATGTCGGCGCTATCAGGCGAAGCTTGTTCAGTTCCGACCATGAAAATCGACCACGAATAGTATAGAATATATATATGGCTAATGTTTCGCGTACGAGAACGAATATGCTGCACTCATATATCGTCGCGTGATACGTTATATGAAATCGATAGTTTTGGGGAGACTGATGCGTAACAGCATCGATTTCGTATTGGAAATTGAGAGTTAGAAGTACGCCAAATAACAATGACAGGAGCATAACAACTATTTATATTATGCAATATATATTTGTTTTCCTCATTACTTTCTTTTTGCCTCAATTCCTTTCTAGGAAATGTTAGAAAAATTGCTGTAAACAGCAATGACGCACAGCGGAGGTTAATTGGCTAATGATTGATTCTTTTTACGTGATTCGCATAAGGAAATATATGAATAATACCAAATGTCATTCATAGACCTATTTAATTTCTGGGGCGCAGTTATAGCTCCAGATCCAGGGCCGTTGTTACAGGCAGTAGATCCAATGATGGGATAATTTGTGTGTAAAACAAGACTTGACAGGTTTCCAGGGCTTCACTATATGAAGGCCAAGGAAAAAAAAAGAAGAAGTTTCTAATCCCCGCCCGCACGCTTTTTGAGATAATTCTCAAATTTTTTTTGTTTTTTTTTTTGACAACTTCAACTTGAAACTTCTTCAAAATATGGTTTCTTGAAGAAAAAGCTTACTTACTGATGCCATGCAAAAAAACTATGTAGGGAACATTTTGGGATGGCTTTCGTGGCCACTAGGGGTATAACCTCAGAGACAAAAAAGAAAAAAAGAAGCCTCATGTCATTTCCAGAACTGCTGTACGCGAATACCGTACTAAAATGGGTATTCTGGGATGTCTGGAGCAAAAAAAAAAAAAAAAAAAAAAAAAAAAAAAAGGCCCTCACGCCCAAAGTTTCAGCAAAGTGAGGACGAGAAACATTTTTTTTTTTTACTTGGCCTAACAGAAAGCCAGGAGTTAGTGATTTCATTGACTTTTCTGCCAACATATAGCCAGGGATCACCGAGGATAAAAATGGGAGATTGTACCAGCTCATTATGGCAGCATGACGTCAGACAAATTTTCATTTTTCCAAACCAAACAATAGGGTCCGTTCTGATAAGAGCTACACAATGAATTCAAGGTTTTCAAGACTTGACCTCTGGTGAACATCACTACCTGACCCAAAATTGAATTCGGTTGGATGTACTCATCATGGGGAACCACATCAAGAGTATGAGCTCATCCAGCCAGTTGTCGTGTCAGAAGCCAAAATTGGCCAACGAAATATACTCTTCACACATTTTTATTTTTGACCCAACATTCACCCTGGACCTAACCAAAAAATGGGTTCCGGTATGCCCCATTAAGAAACTACACACCCCAAATTTCAACCAGACATGATCATGTCCAGCCATTCTGAAACTCATGTATTCATCATGGGGAACACACATACCAGATGAGTCATTATCTACTCAGAACTGAATCAAGATGTATTTACAAGCTCGGGTCGTTCAGACACACCACACACACGACATGACTTGCAAGATTCCTGTGACTTCGTCAAGGAATGAAAAAAATCCACGATAATCGACGCCCCCAGTAATAATATGGGAAGCCAGACCTTAAGTGTCTTATTTACAACTAAAATGCTTTCAAACTATTCAATGATCCCCACCACGCATGTTTGTGAAATGTAATTTTAGTGTACCCTACCAGTTAGCCATTAATTTGTTCAATTCCAAACTTAAATCGTTTGTGTAATAACGTAAGAGAAGCGGTATTTTTTAGTACCGTGCGGACCATCCTTACGTCTTCAGCCTATATCAATCTACTAGGCTACTAGGGGAGTACTAGCTCATAACCCCCCCCCCCCCCCTCCCGCTTCAAATTGTTCCGATAATGTTTTACTACACGAACTTTGTCAGCGAACACGTATTTTGAAGAAGAAAAATTGTTTCGGGAGTGGCCTAAGTGGTCATTGTTCTGTTGCGAAAAACTCAATCATCATTTGAATAAACAATAAGTTACTGGCTCAGAACTTCCTAAAATCTGGTTCATATTGCGAACTGACTGAAATTTGAAGGCACGTGAGTCACTGACCCTGTTTAGTCGCTCTAAACATTAATTTGTTTTGTCTGATTGGTTGGTTGGTTCGAGCTAACAACACACCGACGCATAATACGACATAGGCCTATACAGTCCCTCCCCTTGAGCCATGCATACAAAATCATAAGTACATACCTTACGTGAGTGACCTATCCCAAATGGAAAAAATATGTTTCACATCAGACAGTAACCTAATCGGCTGTTTGAGTTTAGATACTGAGTAAGCGTGGTCATGATTTCAAGAACACAATACGGTATACAATTTCTGGAGTAACGAGTATCACTGACATTGACATTATTCATTCAACAGGTTAGTAATGCTTGTGTTACACCACCTGCACCAGATTCAAGCTTGTCGCGAATTGATCCGACTCAACAAGAATTAGACTGGTTACCATTGCAGCATTGACAAAAGATTGACCCCCTGCTGACCACTCGCTGGGTAGGTATTAACGTAAAATACACGCCACATCTCATAACGTTTCAATATTTTTTTACCGTTGAGTCGAAAGAATGGTTGTTACAACCCAGTTTCGAAACGCGATCAGTTGTACTTCGGCAACCTCGGTCCCTGTAATCCTGACGTCTCTGACCTGTCTGGACTTGCATATTAGATGCACGAGAATACGACCCGATATTCTGGGTTATAAATCATATATCTACAGAACAGAAACCAGAGAACTAAATAGGCCAGCACAGTCGTCGAACATTTGCGGAATATTCTGTCAAACCCGATAATATCACAAAATGGGCCGAATAGCATTTTCAACTCACCGAGACCTCCTGAACTCTATCCTGAGATTATATTTATCCACAACAAATGGTACGATCGTCAACAGAACCTTGTCACAGTGTATGCTCATTCAGAATCCGTCAGGAGAATGAAACAAATTCCGAAAACATAGAAGGCCAACCACTTTCACTAAAAATAAAAACAACAAACACAATATTGTCTAGTTCGAACAGTATGAGCAAGAACACTCTCTGCCTCGATCGCGGAACGGAAGGAAGGGAGAGCGCGAACGTGATAGACTTACTTGGCCGAGCGGAAGTTCTGGCGGGAAATCTCGCATCGTTATTCGTACCCGAACGGCGGAATCCCTTGGCAACGGATGACGCGAGAGCGGCGTCGAATAGGGATGTCGTCCGGTCGACCGCGAGCCGTATGAATGAATGATGATATTACTCTGACGACGACAGGAATTCGAATGAACGAGGTGAATCGCCGGTACGATGCACATCATCCTAGGTCGCTTGTTTCTGAAGCTCTCGGAATCGAAACGAGACACTGCGTTCAGCTTACGTCGGTAATTTAAGTTCCCCAAATACGTCAGGGATTCTCGGCTTTAAAATAACAAGTGCGTTCACGTGGATGCCGGGCGTAGTTTGCAGGAGGGAAAAATATTGTATTCTTTCATATTATGAAATAATTACGAGCGAGGGGACGGACCGACGTCCAAGTGAATTCACTGTAGCATTCCGATTCGACAACCGTCCTTTTTCCGGTCTATAATTCTAGCTGGGAGAGACGGGTCAATGACGTTCTTGCACTGGATATCAGCGAATTCGGCAGCCTATACCAACATCAAAACCGTACCAAAGCGAAGCGTGGACATAAGGCATGGGCCAATAGTCTACCCGGATATACCGTGCAAAAACCGTGTTAAAACGGAAGGGAAGGGAAATGTGCTGAATCTTCCATTATGTTTCCCGGTAGGTTCCCTTTTTTGGCGTCGAGAAGAGAGACGGTGGCTGGCGCTCTACCACAATTCGGTCCGTCCTCCTTTTTGTAACCTACATACTTAATTTATTCATGTTGGTGTTCTTCAGATGTTTTTTTTTTTTTTCAATTATTTCACCCTGAATGATCTTGGAACAGGCTAAAAATACAGAGAGAGCTAAGAGGACCATTGATTTCTTGACTGGATTGATGTACATTAATTACAAAATTACACCATTTGTTTTTATTATAGGGAACCCATAAGGCATAAACCGATTATGAGCGCGAAGTGGGGTCGGTCAGTAGGTCACTGTGTATAACAAGCCACAAATGGCCAAAATATGAACTTCTAATTTATAATGAGCACCCGAAATGAGTCCACAACAAAAAAAACACAGGGGCATGAAATGAGCCCATAGAAAATAATGAAGAAAATTCCAATTCTATCCGATCAAGCATTCTGAACTTATCGTATCACCTAGGTTTCCAGACTGGCCTATGGTTACCTTTTGAACGAACCGCGATCAGGCGATATCATAGGGTTCATGCACGTACACATTGCGCGAATATGACTAAATAGGTTCTGATGACTCCGTCAAGATGTCCGCATGTCCGCGTTCTCACGCTGTTGAACTATGCAGTTGCAGCATCATATCACATCGTAATATCAACGATGAACCTATTCTGTGAACTGGCAAATTATACACACTGACCATACATCCTCCTTGTTCGCGCATCTGGTTGGTGCCCCCACTGTCCGCATTATTCTATTATTCATTCATTTAAACGGGTACCAGGTACCCACAACGATAAACAGGTCATATCAATAATCAACAGATGATACTGATGTAATTCAAGCAAAGAGAAGGCCGATCAGGCTTTGTATCTACTTTATGCGTGATTGATTCAATACCAATTACGACAGCACAGCAATGCCGAACCGTGCCCGAAAGTGAGTGACAGACGCTTCACAACATGAAGCGAGATTAACTAACATGACAAGTCACGGACTGCTAAGTAATTCACCACGGACTCACACGCAAGGAATGGAGGTCTTCACTCATTCATTTTCATCAGGCTTTTATGTGTGACGCCTCGTGTTTGAGGACAACTTCGCCTTGATCAGTTGACACAAGATTTAAGACTGCACAGCATTGTTACGTCCACCACAAACATACACCATGGCATCAAAAGGCGAATGGTCACCGAGGCTTTCCCCTAACTAATAACAGTCAGGGCCCGGATCGGCTGGAGAGGAAACCAGGGGCGCATGGCATAAGAACTAATGTTTACCATGGACCGTATTAGCCTACGATGCATAATCTTGATAATATAGTGCCTTGTTTTCGACAGCTTGGAATACTTTTCTCGGAATCGGATATTGACAGTCTTGGTGTTCGATAATACCTAAACTCTCAATCGACGGCAAGGCGTTAACCTTCTTTACCACTGGTACGTACATGCGTCTCTTCATAATACTTATAGCGCATATGCAAATTAGATCCACAGCGTAACTACGATTAACATTTGAAGTTGAAGATTAAAACATTGCAGCCTTGAGTGGCCGTCGTTCCTCAAATGACAGCTCATAAGAAGCTGCTCGCGGGAAAAGGGGAAATACTGACTACGTAGAGGGGCAAGTACTCAACGTGCTGCAACTTAACGACGCAGGTGAGCTTTTTAATTGGGCGGACCGTAACAACTACAAAAAGGTGGATGACCGAGTCTGAAATTGTAGCAGTGACACATTAGCTTGCCTCCCCTTTCACATACCATTTGCCGATTAACATTATATAGTTCCGAGTGACAACCTCCATGGCTGCATTTCGCAAGGGGGATCATTGTTAACGCAATTTCAGTCAGCTGATAGTGTTAACAACTATTCTTGACTGACCAGAGGATGCCGAGCGAGGAGATATCCTCCCCAGTGACATGTTACTCACGTGAGATGGTAACAGATGGTGCCCCTTTACCATCGCAAGGTGACAGGCACGTCCTGTGTATGACCCCTCATTTACGTTTGGGAGCACCTGCGAGGCCTGGTCAATATACCGGAAGTGCGCGTATGGACTGTCACATTGATGGAGCGGAGAAAGGTGGTCAGAGCCGGCGTTAAACCTGCAAGGACTCCGACTTGCGAATGCCCTCTCCCGGGATGAATAGTATAGTACGTGACTACCATTCTTTATGAAGTCTGTCAAAACGACTCGGCCCTGGTGCCACGTGATCGCATGACGATGACGACGAAGACGACGATATGGATACAGACAAGGACGCGGAAAGCTGGTATACTCCCATACCTCCGGTAGGTTATCCGGGAACCACGTTACTATGCCGACTGGAGACACTATCGTGTTTGTAAACAAACCGGGACCGAACATAGGCCTACCTACAAACCAGTATGGCCGGTCTAAATATTTTTGTATCCTTCTCAAAACTTCACTATTGCCTTTCCCCAAATTTTGCGTGAGAATTTGGCAGCTATTGTGGCCCGAAATAACCAGCCAGCACAAAGGGCAATTGTTAAGTACTATAATGTTATAGTCTGTCAGCTGCGACAATAGTACAATAGTGTCATGACAGTGGATGCAGACTCGCAAAGAGATGTTAGTAGTGAAAGAAAACGTGGACAGCACTACAGCAGTCGCGCACCCAACCATCTTTTAACCCAGTCCCACGCCTGCAGAGGTACCAGCATAATACTGGGTAACAGGGATGTAATCGAGACCCCGGTCTCGAATTATTCTCGAATTGCTGGTCTCGGTCTCGACGTTCGAGACCGGCCGTACCTAAGGTATAGACTCAAGTGTGAGGCTGTGGTCTCGGTCTCGGCATATCCGGTCTCGACCCACATCCCTGCTGGGTAACAGGTTTCTGATATGGCCAGACATGATTACGACAAGGTCCTCTTAGGCAGTAGACGGACGGGCCGACAGAATCGCCAAGTACTACAACGGATTGTGGTGAAGTGAAAACAGCGGTTTTTAACTAATTGCTTGGTTGTCGCTCGTGCAGGTTCCATTTCTAGCAACCGCCCGTTTTATGTTATTTCCGCGGCTGGTTCTCGCTATGGCTGCGGACAGAACGCGAAAAACAATCCTGTCTGGCAATACAGGTGTGCTTTAATAGGCTCCGTCGGAACGGAGTATACACTTGATTGCGTGTAAAGTGGATGTTTACTCCTCAGCTCTGGAGCGGATTCCGTCGAAATTGCCCGGGTCTTACGAATGATACCATCGACTAGTCACGCGGGTGCTGGCACTGTTCCATACATCGGGCCCTCGACAGCCGCTGCGCATGCGTAATTGCACCATAGCCCCCTTCACAAGATTGTTCAATGCACTTACAGGCCACCGGAGTGTGTACACGGAGTACCCGCAACATGACTATGCTCAACACACGATTCACCCGTGACAGTCGAAGAGGGAGTCGGAACAATGGCAAATCGGCGACGACGTATATCTATAGTTCCTTTAGTCTATTGTCTACAAGTTCTAGTCCCACTTATCAGCAAAAATAGACACAACAGAAAGGAAAAAAAAAGATTGATGAAACTGTTGCTACACTGGTATAAGTAATGAACGTACTATTCCGTGTTTTGCAATAACCACACACATTACCAGTACCATGTATAGGCCTACGAACAACAAACTTGTGCATAGTATTCAAGTGTTAAGGGCCCTATTTCAATTTCCTTACCGTATCGTCTTCCATCACTTTACGGGAAACCCTATTTCAAGCTACCTTGTTGGCTAAATCTTGGAAGCTTCGCAGGTAATTAACCAATCGAATCAAACAATCAAATAAATGAGCGAAATGCATGCATATCCTATTAACTATCATTACAATTGATAGTCAATTTCGTCTATCAGTCTATTGAGGTTGTTGAATATTTGCCCGAAAAAAAATAATAACAGGGTACCATATACTCACAATTGTAATTCTGGTGCTGTATATTTCCTGAAGTAAATCCAGGGCGAGCGTCATCGGTGAGACATACTGGAATCATGTGGGGAAGACGGCTTTTAACATGGTGTCGATACAGCTATGGCGAGGGCGGACCTATACGAGGGCGAAAAACACAGTCAGTCTAGAATGAAGTGCATGGTGGCCGATGGTGCACGGGTGGTGAGGCCGTGCTTCCGAATTGGACAGTTAGTAGTGTCTGGTTAAGGTTCTGCCATTCCACAGCTCGGCAAAACCATCCTTCTATACACAATAAATAGCGCATATACCAGTGATTGCCCATTGATGCTTTGTTGGACAGATCAGGCATTTGAACAGATACGAGGAACTTTTTGATGAATATTTTGAAACGGGAATACGTCAGAGGCGAATCTTGTAAGGGTGAAGAGACACTTCAGTTAGGCTACAGTGGGCACTGGTCGGTTCCACTCGTCGGTCGTTTGACTGCGTGATGCTTCGTCAGTTTACTGTAGTCATACTGAAGGAGGAAGGAAAGACCAGCCTCGATTGATCCAGTCAGCTAGACATAGGTGGACACATGCACCAGATGCGTCTTGCAAGCTCTAATATAGCCCTAATATCCAGTCAGATGTTCTCGACGATGTGGGTTGGTGACAACTGCTCACTCTTCGTATATGACAGGCGGGTATCGTCGCGTGTTTAACCTATCAGCAAACTTTTCAACTGTGCCACACATCTGAGCCGTGGGAGTCGTTAGTTACACTCTAAAAACTTATGGGTCAAATACCAAATGGGCAATTTGGTTTACCAGTCCGTATTTTTTTTACCCCTTTTGAGTAGATGTTCACCCCAAGCACCCAGGCTAGGGTAATACAACATAGGCCAGCATCTTTTAGAGTGATAAACCAGAAGTCACAAAATGTGCGTCGGCAGTACAAAAAAAAACCGTAAGCCCATCCTGACTGTTATCATTACCAACCAAGTGCGAAAGGTGCTTCGTTTATTGACAGTGTGTACATGTTATCGATGCTAGCTAACTATCAATCATGAAATGTTGCGAGTAGATATCGGTACTCAACTGAAAAACTGGTCGAGGCATCTTTGGCCGTCCGGGAGATTCTCCTGTGTGGGAGAATTCTGCAATCTTACTGGGCGGGGAGATCGGTATGTTAATTACGCCTATGAATATTCATGGTCTTCAGACCGTTAGATACAGAACAGTCGTTCCCAGTTAATGACACCCTGCGCTGTTTGAGTAATTGTACATTGGTCGATAATTCAGTTAACGTGTGTTGCCTAGCATAACACGGATGCTATGACTACAGTCAATGTCACTCTCTTTATTGAACGCACAGTTCACATCACAACGAACGCTGTCCGGAATGACTGTGACAAATCTAATCCCAAAAAGCTACCACCGGAAGTAGTCTATTCTTTTCAAATATCTCGAAATCTACATTGACAACTATCAATCCAAACCAAAGCTTTCATGTGCTGGGACAACAGGGGTCCCGAATATGCAATAAAAATTGAACACTCGGACTGGGATAATTTTCAAGAGGGGTGGAAATAAATGTCCTCTATATATTTTCATATGGGAGAACGTTGCATTGTGGGTAAAAATACAATATGGTAGACTCATGAATTATTCAAATTCTCCTGAACAGGAGACAATTTTATCCTCCCGAATAGGAGAATCTCCCGGACTGTTTGGAGGAATCCTAAAATGAAATGAGCGGTTGAGGTCTCACCGATCATACACTGCTACGAACAGCAGGTATTGCAGTTTATATCTACACTAATTCTGGCATAGTGTGCATTCAAGCAGACGTAACTGCCACCGGAATCACCGAAGCCACCTCCACTGTCCCCATTTAACATATGAACGCAGAATGACAAGTGCATCATACCTTTATTCACGCGTCGAACAGTCTCTTCAGTACTCGGAAGGAGTCAGAAAATCCGCGTGGTGAAAATCCGCGATCAAAAGTCCTACATATATGATGTAATCCGACCCCGACTATAACAGTCGCGGCCGTCACTAATGACTACTTAATAGCTACTGAATGACGGAGCTGGTAAACCCTGATGCGGATCTATTACTCTTCAATACCGAGATGAAGAAGTATATCACATTCTATAGGCCTACATAATATGCCTCATCAGCGCATCTTACCTCACGGTTGTTAAACACGCTCCGAGTTTAGATGTTGAAATCATTGACATGTTTTCCCGCTACTTCACCTTTTCCTACACTTCGGTGCAAGCAAGCGTTCTGCGGTTCGTCTGTCTGTGATCTACGTCAAGTTCCCCGAGGAGAGTGCGTGTCGAAGTGGCGCAGCGGCAAAGACGATGCTGAAGTCAGGTCCAGTATACATATGGGTTAGTGACGAGTGAAGGTTTATAAGCCGTGATCCAGCCCTGGTCTTACCAGGAATTCGGTAATATTTAGTCAACAACACCCTGGCCGTGATTCATCGATAGGGCACTTTTTTCTACGACTCATAGACAGAGACCGGCATCAGCTTTATCCTTGTCAAAAAAACATGGCTCAATTCCATCGCATAACATTGCCAGTTCGATACATTTTTGCCGCTAAGTGTCTATTCCACGCCACTGAAAATGTTTTGTCACGACACGCCTGCTGTTGTCCGTTTAATTTTCGATTTCCCACTTCTTTGCCGTTCCATACAGGTCGAAGTGAAAGAACTGTATCCAGTCCGTGCCTGTGGTTCAGAGAAAGCTAACTAGGCCTATATATGGATGCTTTTGACGCCGCCCGCCCGCTCCGCATAATTATGATTCTGTGTGCCCGAAAATCTATGTTCTCGGTAAGGAGCACATACCCTATTCCGGGCGGGCGGAGTTCGCGTGTCATGCAGAAGCCGGTCGAATGTCAGCACGAGGCTCAGTCAGTCTATGGTGCATGTGGGCATCTGTCTATAACCTATGGCCAGGACTTACATTTCTCCATGCTACCACCCACGTAAGCAGGTATGTGGGGGGGGGCGAGGAAATGATCTGTTGTGCACACTGATAAGTGTGTGAATAATGAACTTCAAGAGATGCGCGCACTAAACTTTTTTTTAGTAATTTCGAGTTTGGAAGAGGCTAAAATCATGCACTGAACCTGAAGTTGTGGAGGACAGATCGTTACAACCAGAAGCCAAAAGGCTTCGTGATACTGACCTTTCTGGCATCTAAGCTAGACACAAGACAAAATGGGGAGATGCACCCAGCTGCATTATGGGCAACATAACAACTGACAATTTCCCGTTTATCCCAACCAACCAATAGAGGTCCTATATTCTTGATAAGAAACCTACACACTGAAGTTCGAGATTTCAGACTGTGACTATGGCGACCTCCGATGACTCTGGACCTGACCCCAAAACAATAGGGTTCAGTATCATCGTGGGGAAACACACATGTTGTCAAAGTATGAGCTTCATCCATCCAGGCAGGGTCGAGTGATCGTGTTCACAAGCAAAATAGCGCAAAATATGAATTTCACAATGTTCTATTTTTTACCAAAATTCACCCCCGACCTTACCCAAAAAAAGGGTCTGTACTCCCCCTAAGAAAGCTTACACACCAAATTTCAACCTGATGAGAACAACCATCTGGACTATGTGTGTACACGTTTCCAGACTTGACGTCTGGTGACCTCAGAGGACCTCTGACCTGACCCTAAACAATAGGGTTCATGTACTCATCATGGGGAACACACATACAATGTAGGACTTCATCCATCCCGGCGGGATCTAGTATCGTGTTTTACGATGCCAAATTGGCCAACATATCGACTTATTACAAAGTTTCTATTTTTGATCAAAATCACCCCGACCTATACCAAAAACAATAGGGTTCCTCATACTCCCCTAAGAAAGATATCCACCTAATTTCAACCTGATAAGACCAACCGTCTGGACTTATCGTGTTACAGGTTTTCAGACCTTTGCCTCTGCTTGCCCTCAGAACAATTGGTTCATGTATCATCATGGGGAAACCACATACAAAGTATGAGCTTCATCCATCGGGTGGGGTTCGGTATCGTGTTCACAATGCCCAAGATTGGCCAAAATATGAATTTTTCACAACTTTTCTATTTTGCGACCAAAATTCACCCCGACCTGAACCAAAAACGATAGGGTTCCTGTACTCCCCATAAGAAAGCTATACACCTAATGTTCAACTTGATCAGACCAACCATTCTGAACCTAATCGTGTTTTACCGGTTTCTTCAGACTTTGACCTCTGGTGCCCTCAAATGACTTCTCTGACCTGACCCCGAAACAATAGGGTTCATGTTACTCATCATGGGGTACACACATACCAGTATGAGCTTCATCCATCCGGTGGGGTTGAGTTATCGTGTTTACAAGCCAAAATTGGCCAAAATATGAATTTTCACGAATTTCTATTTTTTGACCAAAATTCATAATTATTCATTTTTAAAAAAAAATAGGGTCCTGTACTCCATCAGAAGCTATATACCGAATTTCACTTGATCAGACCAACCATTCTGGACTTATCGTGTTTACAAGGTTTTCAGACTTGACACTCTGGTGTGACCTCAGATTACCTCTGACCTACCCAAAAACATAGGGTTCATGTACTCATCATGGAACCCACATACCAAGTATGAGCTCATCCATCCGGGTGGGGTCGATTCATCATGTTCACAATCCAACATTGGCCAAAATGTTGACGTTTCACAAATTTTTCTATTTTCGACCAAATTCCCTCCCGACCTGGACTAAAAACCACTAGGTTTCCTGTGGCTCCCCATAGAAAGCTATACACCTATTTCAACTTGATTCAGACCAACCATTCTGGACCTTATCTTTGTTTAACAAGGTTTTCAGACTTTGACCTCTAGTGACCAATGATGACCTTACCTGACAAAACAATGGGATTTTTGTACTCATCATGGGGAACACCAAATACCAAGTATCGCTTAATCCATCCAGGCGGGACGAGTAATCGTTTGTTTTACATGCCAAAATTGGCCAAAATATCGAACTTATTACAAATTTTTATTTTGAGCAAAATTCAAAATTCCCCCCGACCTATACCAAAAACAATAGGGTTCCTATTACTCCCCATAAGAAAGATAATCCACCTAATTTCAACCTGATAAGACCAACCGTTCTGGACGTATCGTGTTACAAGGTTCAGACTTTGACCTCTGCTGACTCAGAACAATAGGGTTCATGTATCATCATGTGGGAACACACATCCCAGTATGAGCTTCATCCATCCGGGTGGGGTCGAGTTATCGTGTTCAAAAGCCAAGCTTGGCCAAAATATTGATATTTTCACAAAATTTCTATTTTCGACCCAAAATTTACCCCGACATGAACCAAAAACGATAGGTTCCGGTATACTACCCATAAGAAAGCTATACACCTAATTTCAACTTGATCGACCAACCATTCTGACTGTAATCGTGTTTACAAGGTTTCAGACTTGACCTTCTGGTGACTCAGATAACGCTGACACTGACCCCGAAACAATAGGGTTCATGTACTCATCATGGGGTACAAACATACCAAGTATGGCTCAAAATTTTTCCATCAGGGTGGGGTCGAGTTAGCGTGTTTACAAGCCAAAATTGGCCACAAAATATCGAATTTTCACGAATTTCTATTTTTGGACCAAAATTTCCCCCAACTATGCAAACAAAATAGGTTCCTGTACTCCCATAAGAAAGCTAATACCTAATTTCAACTGATCAACCAACCATTCTGGACATTATCGTGTTTACAAGGTTTTCAGACTTTGACCTCTGGTGACCTCAAGATGACTTGACGGACCCAAAAAACAATAGGGTTCTGTACTCATAGGGGGTAACACCACATACCAAGTATGAGCTTCATCCATCGGGGGGGTCGAGTTTCGGGTTTACAAGCCAAAATTGGCCAAAATATCGACATTTTCACAAATTTTATTTTCGACCAAAAGTCCCGCCCGACATGGACTAAAAAAATATGGTTTCCGTGCTCCCCTAAAGAAAGCTATAACCTAATTTCAACTTGATCCGACCAACCATTCTGGACTTATAGTGTTTACAAGTTTTCAGACTTTGACCTCTGGTGCCTCAGATGACCTCGACCTTGACCAAAAACACAAAAGAGGTTTCATGACTCATCATGGGGAAAACACCCATACCAGTATTGAGCCTGCCAACTCAGACATGTTCAAGTTATCGTGTTTACAAGCTGGCGTCAAACACCATACACACACACACACACGAGTGACTGATAGCTTCCTCGACTTCGTCAAGGAATCAAAAACATGGCACATCCACATTGACACTTGTTGTATTTCCGTCTGATGGACCACCGAACCGCTCGTAATATTTACTACTGAGAAAGGTGCGTTGAATCCTCTGACAGCAGATGACCCCTAACTATATAAGAAGTCCCATTTATAGTTGCCCAGCGGCAGGATTAGATTTCAGGAGATTCCTCGGCGAGGGTTTTTCTACCTATTTTCTCGACGTTTTTTGTTAGGTGGTGCACGTGTTTACCACTTTTTGTACCTTGTCCGTTCATCTGCGCATGAACGTCCACGTCCGATTGGCGCCATCGTGCAGGAAGTAGCCGACAGCAGTGTTCACAACCTAGTTCCCCCATTTCTTTCTTCAACGGAAACCACTAAGACATTTCATACAGCACTCGGTTGTGTTATCGATCAACAACTTATTGCCGACGTACCGTGCTTCTTTTTACTACGAACGGTTAGTCTATTTCGGAAACACTCACGACTATTATAACCCGGTGAGAAATATCCTCCCGCGAATACGTCCAGCCTCCCATTTCCCGTGCTCTCTTTTTACACGGGATTCGTTTGCAGTTTTAGCTCCTGAACGTCTCTTTGCCTTCCAATATCTCGTTCCATCGACTAAGACCGTTTCATGTCTTTTTTTCACTGAGGGTTCTCCCCTTTCTCTCCCGCGCGTTTACCCTACTATACAACCGTGAAATTGAAGCCGTCGCTCACCAGATCCCTGCGCATCTTCTCGTCCCTGTAGTGACGTATGTTGTCGTCTGCGAGATGCAATGTTTATGGTAATAACACCTGCTTACGTCATTGCTCTGACCGCATGCCGTAGGCTGCCTCCGTCAAAAGCGGGAAAATATCGGTTGCCCCGACAACCGACGCGGGAAAATTCTGTTCATCTACATTAGACGTAACTGATCGTTCCTTGCGCGCTTTTTACGTTTGGAGCCAATTTGTTCAGTTAACGAACGCGAGCCGAGGCCAGGTTGTTTGTCAACAAGCAAAGGTAGTCTGCGTCTATGCTCATATTGGAAAGATTACCAAAGTAACGAAACGGGCAAACCTGAGTAAAAACGAGCGATTTGTCCCTATGGGAGGCACAGGATTACCGGTTCGACGAAAACAACCACCTATATGACTGTGAATCGCCTGCGCTGCGAGCCTTGCCGAGTACGGACGAAGAGAGATCGGTAAAATTTGGCATCATGATGCGGCGCAAAACAGTGTTCTCGTTTGGAGTTGAACAGTTGAAAGTATCACATTTTCGAATCACACATGGCGTCTCACATTACCGAATTTGTTCATGTCATCACAATAAAAGTGTTTAGAAGTTGTTTAAATTAATAATAGCTATAACGAACATAATCAGTGCCAAATCGGGAAGCGGTGCGACTGGATATCAAGATCGTATACACTGCGTTGTATAGAAATGCGTAGCCTGTGTGAGGGAGAGTCCGTCAACTTTGTCCCATGACAATTTGCTCCCCCAATATGAATCTGGCGATGAGATGTAGAACTACCCATAACGTATTTCACATGGAACGATGGTGTCGAAGGGAGATATTGATAGGTCTGCAATCCTGCATGCATCATGCTCACATACTGAGGCTGTTGGTCAATATCGCCCTACAAATTTAGAGCCAATGAATTGACCGGTTTGCTTCTGATCTCTGTAGGATCCTGGACATTATATACCCAGAAAAAGAGAACTATCACGACTGTCTCTGACAAGTGAGGTAAGTTGACAGGCTGGCAGGCTGGACGTACCGGCAAGAAAATGGTGTCGTGTTCCTATAAATCATCGAATGTGCATTTGCGCTCGGGTAAGTCGCCCGTGGATACATTTACTCGGTAACTTCTACAGTTATGAGGTTGCAGTTACGCGGGTACCTCTTGGGGGTTACCTCTGGGAGTGAGAGGATATGTCAGGGTTACGCAAGGCATATTAGTCGAGAAGGCGAGTTCGTGAGCAGTATACCGAAATAATGATGCACGTCTATATCAGACAAACATGGCTGGCGACGACATCAAACGCATTTGAAACAACAAGAGTGCCAATGCACAGTAGCTCCCCCTGTACTTGTATATTAGTAGGCCTACGGGCATTTTTCTATCACTGAACCAAATGTGATGAATGATTGAAATGTGCAGATGATACATGTACAATGTTATAACAAATGAGCAAGAAGAGGAATGTAGTGGGCTAGTTCCAATAGTAACTATCCATGTATTATTATAACCCACTATCAACACTATGCAACAACACTGCAGAAAAAGATACATTTTTGCATGATTTGAACTGAAGCTTGTGAGAGGAGATGCATTTTAAGGAACATTGTGTGTAATTTCATAAAATGGGCCCTGAGGGCCCCAAGTGGGACCTTGGACAAAAATTTCCTGAACACCCCGAAGGTACGGCTATTAGACCATCATTATGACCGAACATCAGCACAGTGCATCAAAATTTGTAGGAGAAGCATTTTGCGTGATTTCACATGATGGGCCCTAGGGCCCAAAGTGGACCGTGGTCCAAAATTTCCTGAACACCCCAAAGGTACGGCTATTAGACCATCATATGACCGAACATCAGCACAGTGCATCAAAATTTGTAGGAGAAGCATTTTGCGTGATTTCACATGATGGGCCCTAGGGCCCAAAGTGGACCGTGGTCCAAAATTTCCTGAACACCCCAAAGGTACGGCTATTAGACCATCATTATGACCGAACATCAGCACAGTGCATCAAAATTTGTAGGAGAAGCATTTTGCGTGATTTCACATGATGGGCCCTAGGGCCCACAATGGGCCTTGGGCCCAATTCCTGAACACCCCAAAGGTACGGCTATTAGACCATCATTATGACCGAACATCACAGCACTGTGCACTCATTCCGTAGAGGAGAAGCATTTTGGGCGTGATTTCACTGCTGGCCCTTGGGCCCAAACTGGGACTTAAGCACAGAATTCCCGAACCCCCCCAATTACCCTCTACCCAAGGACATTACATGTAACTTTGAAGGAAATCAATTGAAGGCTTGTAATAGGAGATATTTCAAACACCATTGTGTGTAATTTCATAAAATGGCCCTTGGGCCCAAGTGGGGACCTTTGACAAAAATTTCCTGAACAACCTGAAGTTACGGCTATTAGACTATCAATATGGCCGAACATCAGCACTGTGGCAATA
Organism: Sclerodactyla briareus; assembly: GCA_026419785.1. NCBI lineage: Eukaryota > Metazoa > Echinodermata > Holothuroidea > Dendrochirotida > Sclerodactylidae > Sclerodactyla > Sclerodactyla briareus. Next base: position 53,097 of record JAODTK010005574.1, read on the forward strand.
AAATTTGTAGAAGCTTTTGGCGTGATTTCACATATTGTCCCTAGGGCCCACATGGCCTTGGGCCCAAAATTCCTGAACACCCCCCCAAGGCGTTATTAGATTATCATTATGACTGAACTCACACTGTGCAATCAAAATCTTAGGGGGGAGAAGCAATTTGCGTGTTTACACTGATGGGCCCTAGGGCCACAATGGGCCTGGGCCCAAAATTCCTGACAAACCCCCAGATGCCCCCTTTCACTTGGGCATCCATTGTTAACAAAGATTCACCATGGATTCATCAAACCTGTAGGAGGAGTATCATTGAAAGCAATTGATACGATAGATAGATATAATTAGACATGCATGATCACAATTGCTCACCCAGCACATGCTCGGGTGAGCTAAAATGATTATGCCGGAGAAACGAAACATTTCCTATAATACAAACGGTTTTCTATGAGCATCCATGAACATTTTTCCACGAGAAGGAATGAATGACAGCTGGTAAACTCACAGAGGAAAGAATTATTAGGTCAGGCTAATGTAATGGGATTGCAACTCGCCCAACTTACATGACTTGTATAGATTAGTATGTTGTATTTAGTTTGAATTGACCAATTTGTAGTTAAAGATATAACTAATTATTGTGAATAGTTTGAAGTCCCCATATTACTTGAAGGTGATCGTCAGAGTCAGAGTTCAAAAGTAGACGCGGTGGATACTGATGTGTAACCATAGGTTAAGGAACATTACACTATTCGATTTATTTCGAATCTGATTTTATTTGATTTCTGTGGGTTCAGGAAGCCCACTAAGGCTCAACTAGAACCATGGCCGTATTGATCATGGATGAGCACCGGCGATAACAAGCCTTCTCTTCTCGACGTAGGGCTCAGATGATAACGAGGCAGGGGTGTAAAACAATGTCCAAACTGCTACCGAGTCCGCAATTTTAGTCCCCATAAAGAAAAGGACTATCACAGGAACTTTCAAGACCCGCCCAATTTCTCGGAACCTGAATGAGCTGAAAAGTTCAAACGGATGCCCACAGCCGCCACTCATTGCAAATATCCCGTGAAAACCCCGGTAACCCAGAAAATTCCACTGCATCACAGCGGAAACCATAAAAGTTGAGACCAAAGATCCTCGCGACATAGCACTGCAAGTGCAAGCCACTAGGAAAAATTGTCGGGTGACTGCTAGAATCCGAACCCGGAATATTTTGCTTTGTCAGCGATACCACTCAACATTCTCTCGCTAGTGGACTGGCAATCAAACTGTACCGTACCGTACAGTTTCACCAAGCCCCGCGGGAGTGCGCGACCGGACGCCACACAAACTCTTGAACAATGCGCTTACAATTGTTGGTATGGTCTGGTAGGCCTATGTCATTATTTCGAGCTTATAAAAACACACCGCATTACATTTAGAACAGGGGCTGCGATTCTACTACAATAGCGTATCGGATCCTGGTTATCTATACCCCACTCGATAAGCGATTATCACAAATAGGAGGTCCACTCGTCGTGTATAGATGGCGGACTTTGACGACAAAAAACATTGACTGGTACCATTACCGCCACTCTTATAATAGGTCGAGTGGGTCAGAGTGATATTATATCGTTGCTGTACTGATGAAGCGCACGAAATCGCGAACGTATACCTATGGTGCCGGTACTTTAGAAATGAACGTAATTCCCCCTCATTAGAGCCCGGCAAATAGAATGGCAAACCATTTTAACAACGATCGTGAACTAGACGCACTGTTTGACCTTGATTACCTTGGTCTGTTTGGTATGACCTACATATGACAGCCAAACTTCAACTGAAACGCTAACGGACTCGTTTTGTTTTCGTTTTTCCAGGTTGCCGGGGTTTAACAAGATTCAGTGTTTGGTTTCTCCTTGGAGAGGGGGGGGTTCCTCTCGCACGCGACCAATTCCCGCTTTCCTCATTCAGTAATCTTGAATCTTGACGTCAGTTCACTTGACATACAGTCAGACATGGGCCGTCGTCTATCTTATCTATAATATTCCGTATTCTGCAACTCTCCGTTATGTGAACAATGAATTGTATTGGTCCTTTGGCCGGCTCTGTCATCTGTTCCAACCAATAACAGACAGCTGGTCAGAGCATTGTCCGTGTAACTCAACATCAATAAGTTTACTGTATGCTGCATCATGTTGCGAGAACTATTAACATTGAAGTTGTCCTACCACTACTTAGAGAAATAATTCTCCAGGAAAGAGTTCTTGTTTCAGAGCATCATTAAATAGGCAATTAGGCATATGGAATGAAAGCACACATTTTTCAACTTCTAATGGTCCTGAACAGTCTCGATTCAAAATTGAGCTAAATAACGGACTCGACTTCACTTGCTGATTTGTTTGTCTCGACTTATTGTTTCCGATGAAAGTGATCACAGCACACACAACGTTTTTCTTTCCCCCTTAAATAGTCGATCCTATGTCTACAACACAACCAACAAATTTGCGTTTTATTTGATGTTAGACATTCAACCTTCTATCAAGAAGATATTAACACGTAGCCGCATACGTGAATAAGGGTTCTCCACGGTCTACCTGTCTACCCACGCGGTGGGTCGCCGGTAATTGCAAGCGGAACAAACAATCGTGTTACCCTGTCAGTTTTCGCGTATTCTTGAAATCGTTCCTTACAAACATGTTTTGATCGGTCGGATAACGGAAATGGAGTTATCATCTCGGGGATTGAGACAGTTAACATTGACGTTTTTTTTTTTTTCCTTTCCCTTCGGATGGAGGAGAGGCCTTCGCTATGAGAGATATAGATCGCTCGTGTTGGTTATACTTGCTAATCTAACGTGGACACACGAGAGTGTAACCTTAAAGGGAAATTCCAGCCAAAAATATTTAATTTGTATATGATTGTGCATGAAACATCATGCCAATCAAATTTGTTTCATGTCATATAATGTTGGGTGATAAAGTTATTGAATTTCAAAGATAAACAAAAATCACTGCTAATTGGGCCAATTCTGCAATGGCAAAATTGATGACGTCGATCTACCCAATTTGAGAGAAAAATGTTAAGAACTAGTCTTGTCCCTATGATTGGTAGAGTGACATCACAAAAAAGGTTGCCAGTTGCCGGAATCAGACAAATTCATATGAAATTTGAGGGAAGCCATATCTTCCCAACCCCGAAATGCTATGAACCTGGAACAAGTGATATTTAAAATATTTTTTATTTCTCTTAAAACATTGTAACACCAAGGAGAGTAATTATTTGGCTGGCATTTCCCTTTAAAGAGAGTTAACATGGCATTTTTTCCCTTTGGATGGAGGGAGAGAGCCTTCGGTTTTGAGAGATGGAGATCGACAGCGTGTTGGTTATATTGCGTAATCAAACGTGAGACACGAGAGGAGGAGGAGAACGTAATTCAAAGGAGAGGCAGAGGAGGATGCCGCCCAGCCCGCCCCTACATCTGCGAAAATGTCACGTTCGTAAGCCAGGTAGCAGGCCGTCTTCGCAGGGCAAATCACATATTTCGCAGGGCAAAACTGCGGAAATATCCTGTACAAAGATTGGATGCACGAGAGGAGATTTCGTTCATCGGCCGCTCATCACACATAAGTCAGTTGGTTGGTTAGTTGTTCCGTCAATCGGTCAGTCACCGAAAGAACAGTCAAACAGACTTGTCCAAATAAATGCTCGATTGGGAATTAGCTCTAATAGTTTGCGTTACAAACACACTTAGCCATGCGCAAGACGGTTGTCGGTGTCCCATCGTGCCCTGTGTAGAAAGTTTAACTCGCGCAATGTGGCTTGAAATCTCATAAACCTCACGAAGTTAACTGCACCGTACGGTTTGGACGATGGTACGCGTGGTATAAGATATTGACAGTATCGAATCATCTATGGGATGGGAGCGGTGTGATGAACAATTGAATTGCCGGGTCGCTCGAACCTCTTATCAAGTTTAAAATCGGGCCCAAAGACTTGTACATGCGAACCGGATAGTAGTAATTTGAGCGTTGGAAGTACGTGTATTTGCAAACATTTGCCTACAGTCGAGGCAAGAAGTCAATCTCTATATTATTGTTGTTGTTGCAAATGCATATGCTATCATTAGAAACGTTGCACAAAGATATTTTTCCGTGTTAACCTTCCTGCCCCCAATCATTGCCCCTCGTCCTCCCATGTTTTGCCTTACGCATGGCCGCTAATCCTGGTGCCATTGTTGACGGATGCTTCTTTCTACAAGAAAACTAGTCCTTGTGTTAAGACGTTGTTGGCAACCCTGCCCGAATTGTGCGCTTTCCGTCCTGTGTGAGCCTTTTCACATTTCTATCTGAACGTGCCCCGCATTAACCTGCAGTGTTCACAACCCGTAACAAAACGTCCTGTCCAGATTGTCAGGCCCCATCGGGCCTCTTATAAGACAAGTTTGCTCCAATATTGAGGAGCCAATCCCGAACAGATAGAGTACACACCCCCAGATGAATTGAACAAGACATTTATATTCACAGAGCGTGGTGTCAATCAAAGTGCATATTTTTTATTGCATCCAGATAAGGTTAGACACTAACATTCACTCAACGAGGGGGATAAAATTAATTATCGTCTTAAACCAGACCTACAGAATAACAGCTTCTCGAGAAGACTCGGGTCCCAGAAGCGCGCCCCAATTGGTCTGGACCAAACACGTGACATCTTTTGTTATTTCTTTTCATCGAAAAATTTTGACGGGACCTTGGATCAGGATCTCTCGTGAGGAACATATATAAAATGTCCTTCCCGAAAGATTTCGAGAGTGGGTGAAAGACTGTCAGCCTGCAAGTGTCTGATCTTTTATATAGGCAAGAGAGGGGTCCCGACATGGATGCTAAGAAAGGACCGTTTTTCGAAGCCCACAATGCTCAAGATCCTTCCTGTCATTCGCGGACAGTTTATACACTTGAAATGCAAGGTTCCTTTGCCATTTCAACCTAACGGTACTTGCTTGGCCTGCGCCGAACCGAGAAGAAAGAAAATGACAGGACCACGTTTCTAAGCCGTATGTCCATATCACCTAGAATGACAGTGAGATTCTGGGACTGCTGAATACCCCTACTCTGTACAACCACTCATCAATTGTCTTTTCTCGCTCAGAGTTTGTCCTCATGCTATCGAAAACATTTTTCTTTCTTTCTTTTCTTGCCTTCCCTGTATCGGAATGTTTTTTGTTGCTAACCTATCCCCCTTTGTTCCCTGGAACCCAGCGAGTGGTCGACACGGGGTCGCCGGGCGGGGCAATCGGAGGGGCGATCGCCGTCAAGATTAGTCCCACGACTTTGGTAATTCGCAGTCGTTCTATCAGCTGTGACGGCCGTGCTGACGGTCGTGTACCGCCCGTTTGGTGGCACGTCCAGTAATGAATTCCCGCCATATCAGCTTCGTCCATTGGCCCTGGAAGGCTTGGGGTGGATGGCGAAAAACTATGCAGCTGTAGTATGCATGTGTGGCGCGTTATAATTTAGGGACATACAGAGCAACAGGTACTGGTAATAAATTGGATCAACAATGTATACATTTTATTGCATCCTCGCGACATGAGTGTCGGGGAGTAGTATGGCTTGGGGTGTGTCGCCGCCGTCGTCGTCTCCGCCGCCGGACTTCGCGCAATGAGACTTCAACATCGTCTTCTCATCGCTGGGATATCGTGTTTGGGCAACAAATGCAAGTCTTGTTTGTTAGTGTTGATGGAGTGTTCATAATTATATCCCCGCAACACTTTTAAGTGTTCGGGATATTATGGGCTTGTGGGGTGTAGCCGCTCCGTACCCGCCGCGGAACCTTTAGGCTTAGCGCAATAACTCTTTCCACACTCTTTATCCTATCGATCTGAATCTTGGTACACTTGTTTCGCTTAGCAAAATCTCGGAGAGTTCGAAAGTGGGCGTCACTGTAATTCTGCTGCCCTCGTTTTGGCAGGTTGTAAACGAAAAAAAAGCAGTCGCGATTTAACATGAAACCGGTGGTGGGGCCAGCCAAATGGTCCCGTGAACATGACGGTGATTTCAAGGTCACGGAGGTCAAATTTGTTTTGTTGTTTTTGAGAATACAGTTAGTGCGATTTACATGGACTTGTGATGGGGACACAAGTTGGTCTCGAAAAACATGACTGTAATGTCAAGGACACCAGAGTCAAATTTGCGTTTTATTCAAGATTTTTCTAACTTTGTCGGATTTGAACGAGACTTAGAGGATGGGGGGTCAATACCAGTTGTCTTGGATCAACAACAGGTGGTCGTTTCAAAGTCCCAGAGTGTCAAATTGACATAACATTAATGTGCCTTTCTTCGAACAAAGTCTACAAAGGCCATTTCTGCCGGGATGTAATACGTCGGGTTCCCCGCCTGCACATGTCTAGTTTATTCTAGGGCACGCATGGCTTCTCCGAAACAAATAACGACCGACTCTTTATACCTGTAACCGTTAGTGTATTGTGTGTGTCATTTTGTTGAATCGCATGTGAGTGAAACTGACGAACAAATGAGTGAATTGGAAAGAATCATAGCCACGAGCCGGGGAGCGCAGCATCATTGCTACACCCTCTACGACAGTGGTTCTCCTGGAGGGGGAATTGTATCCTAGGTTGGAAAGTTGACAGGATAGTTGTAGGCCTACTGTCTTATTTTGCATACAGTGGGACCCTCCCGTATGTTGATGGTATCAGTTATACGACCGGCAGTGAAGGGGGAAAGCTAGTTATTGCCACAGGCACAGGGGGAATGAGATGAAAAGTTTGGGAACCACTGCCCAAGAGAACACATTCACCATAGGTCCTATATGGTGATTAGTATATTATTATACGTCCTGATAGCAGATCTTCTCCATTTTTTCACTCAATGGTGAGTGTTCCATGACGAGCTAATTCCCCTTCCGTTACATCCCAATCTGCCAATGCTCGCAGACGCGCTCCACCGAGAGAAAATTGAATTTCCGCAATCACGCTATATAAGCCGACCTTAACGCTCCTTGCACGTATTGGGGCAGAAATGTTTTAATTGGTCACAATTTCATGTTACTGTGCATGGGTCGATAGGCATTCGCCATCACGCTATGCCAATCTGCGGCACGAATGGTCACTTCATCATCCAGACATGCCAGAATGAGAAGTCAAGTTAACCTGTTCACGTAACAGCATCTGAACATCGTGCCATCTGGACTGGTAGGCAGGTGAAATTTCGAAAATCACATTGTAACGTTCACAGGAAATTCAAGTGCTCGAACTATGGCCTGATACGAGGAAAGCCATGATAACGACCCGCTTGGAGCGACCGGGGCCGTCTATTGGTCCACGTTCAAACCTCAACGGATCGATCCGTATTGATCGTTTATTGTCATGGGCGTGATCTGCGCTAAACTGTGTGTGGCAATGATTAGTACGTTCTTGTGGACAGTTAATAGATGTACTGCTATTGTGTCAAAAGTCATATGGGTACACTGTACACTGCCGGCCGTTGACATTGACGAACAGTCTGCAGAAATATTCCGAGACCCCGAAAAACTAACACGTCCTACCAACACTGACTTTATAGTCCACACACCCCCCCCCCCCCCCGGATTATCACCAATAACCTCCAAACAGGGATGAATTAGTTGCGGCGTTTTCAAGAGTGGTGACTCGCTTACCCCCTGGGCTGCTTAGTGGTGGCTTAACTCTTAAGCATGGTTGGGGGCATCGAGGTAGAGAAACAGCCCTCAATCTGGTCTAGGGTGTTAACCCTAGTCAGTTCCGCGACGCATTTGTATTCCTCGACTGATCTGAGCATTCTATAGACTTGTGTTCACAAGGTTCTTACTTCACACCCCCTGTTAACATCACGTAACCTTTGACATGACCCCAATAGAATGAGTTCGTGTACACAGTTTGAAATACCCACAAACTAATTATGAGCCTGCTCCATCCAGGTGGGTTCGAATTTCCGGGTTCACAAGCAAAAATCAAGTTAAATAAACGTATAAATTTGTACATAATTTTCCAATATTATCCAATGATCCCCAATCCAAACCAAAGATAGGGTTACAGTAACCTTTTCCGGGGGAGGGGGAATTCCCTCTCAAATATTTTGTCCATACGCCGCGTACGCCTCCTACCAACTGACCCTAACTCTTGTCCACTCGCGCAAGACGAAGTCCTGGTCGCTAGTTCCTTCTCTTCCTCCCGTAGGCTTACGCTGGTTGTCACGGGTCACCACCTCACCTCCTCACCCACAATCCTACACATCCTCCCCCCCCCCCCCCTCTTCCTGCTTCCTCCCGGCACGAGTTTCCAGTGGCACCGATTATCAAATGCCACCGGCGACATCAATTAATAAGGTTGTGCAGTGCAGTCCCCTTTTCATAGCACCGCAGACATCGCCGCACATGCACATCATCACATAAGGCCTCGAAACACACTAACCAACAGTCGGTTAAAACGTACCTGTTAATCTCCGTGGGCTTTCTATATATCTTACGGCCGCCCTTCCCAACTTTTCGTGGTGGCCTATAAAACAAGTTGTTCAAGATTTCTCAAACTCCACTTTTAGTACGTTACCACCTCTCACAGATGTGGACCCGCTGCAGATCGCCAGATTATTCCCGCGACCTTGACGTTCGCAGAAAAGCAAGTGGTCTTGGTTCACAACTGGATGTAACATGGGAGTCATTCCGCGTCGGTGGCCTTCTCTGTCAGTTATCTTCTGACACTCCTCCCCCCCCCCCCCCCCCCCACACACACACACAACACTTCCCCACTCCTTTCTTTTCTCGCTCTGGAAAGGTTGCTGTGTTCACCAATAACAAAGGCTATGCAAACACAGCAGGCCACTTTACCGTTTATATGACTTTCATAACTGCTTCCCGTGCGCCAACTTAGTACTGATTCCTTTCTCTTCGTAGCTGCACACATTCCAAAAGGTAAATACACCAGGAATTTGGAGTATCTTGTTCCAATTGGGAAACTGGCGGTGTACTAGCCCGCGGGGCGATCCCGCAGACACATAAACCTCGAAACAGAGAACCGTTTTTGTGAACCCATGGGCCACTGATCCGGCTGACCTGATTGGGCGAAAGAATAGCCGTGACCCTAGACAGGTTCACTGACAGCAGTAAAACTGGGGTTGTGATGGGCACGTCTGCGCGCTTTGATGGCGTGAAAAGATTTGAAAATTACCGATTCACCGAGGTCAATTTTCCATCTTTGTCGAGAACTACAGGGCTAACAAGAGAAGTGTACTTATGACATGTTTTGTATTAATTATCTCCTTTAAACTCCCCGGCCGTGCGTGCCATTTCTGATAAATGAATGACCAATGGAATTAGGCTCTGCCGTCAAGTACGAAGCCGACAGACATTCATCAAGTATTAATAAGGTTTCAAACGGTTGGGGAAATATCGAAGGGCTCTTGGGGTGGATATACTACCTGTGGCGACATCCGTTGGGAGGCACTGCGCGTAGCGGTTACATTGGGACCGATATTTTTGTGGGGGGCGGCAGTCCTCTGACTCGGCCACATCGTCGACACAGGTGAATTGTAATATATCCCATGTCGAACCGTATACCTATAGATTCACAATATTGGTGCACTGTGTCAATAAGAACCAAAAGATGGCAGGCATCAAAGGAAGGCAAAACGCCCCCAAGTTCAAGATCCACTTTCCTGTAGTTCGCTACTCATTTAATTTGGCGACTCTAAGGTGCAAAGGGCGGCGGCGGTGCCTGTTGCACAAAGGGTGTCAGTCATTCACCGAAAACCGACACCGGTCGTTGGACACAGGAGAAATAGGGCATTACGAGTTAATTGTCGATTATTCGTTTTGCGCAATCGGCGATAGTCTAGGCCAGTCCATATGTTACCACATTCACTGCAAATAGTATATCACGGTAACTGCTAAAACTGCAAAACCCCAACTGTTACACGCACCGTACACCAGCGGGTAGCGTGAGCCGGTGATCGCCTACCTATTTGGTGATAATCAAACACCAATTTCGTTCTCACATTTATATAGTTTTCCCATGGGATTCTCTCAGGTGAGCAGGTCACTTGGATTAGTATTCCCACCTCTACGAAATCATGCCTATCGAAAAATAGAAGAATCCCGGAATATGAACAAGCTCTCAAAGTTCCAGAGCTCCCACGGGGGGAGCTTTGCTACCATCCCCTCCGTCAAAAGAAATAGATTATTTGCTCGTGCATCCTGAGCAAGTATCCAGGTTCATTTTCACGTGTGCAGGTACAACTTTTTTGTATGTTGTTGGTCGAAGCTAGGGGTAGGGTGAGACCAATGGTGTGTCAGGGCAAGAGTTGCTCCTGCGGCTTCCGGGATCCTAGGCTCCCCGGTAGGGAAAATCCTGCCCCCCCCCCCCACCCACCCGAAGAAGGGTCCGATTTTTCCCATGAAACTAACGACTCAAACGATATGGCATAACGCGTTTTTTCTTTTTTTCGGACATAGTTAACATTCCCAAGAGAATGGACTGGATAATAAAAACCCCTAGCAAATAAGTCGCTTTGGGAAAACAGAGTACGGGCCGCTTATTTGGGTTAGGTTCAATCAGTGCGAGGAAGAGATTTCAAATATTGGTTTAACTACTGAGATAGTCCATATATCACTGTCTCTCGTCTTCTGGTTTCCTGCACCGCACGTCTCCTACGACCACGAGACCATGCGCGTGGTGTCCCCATGTCTTCATCACCAACCCATGCGATACTGGGGACCTTTGAGAAACCATAACAATCCTGGGCGCCCAAATGGCAGCAACTCAACTTACAACACTCTCCGGGATTGCTGGAGTGCATACTTGGTGGTATGGGGGTCGCTATAGAATACAACAGTCTACTACAGCCATACCTGGCTGGAAAGGATATTCTGTTTTGACTTCTACCCAACAAATCATGGTCCAACCTGGGGTCACGAAAATATCCTAGACCTCATGAGTGGAAGCAATACATTGGATCTTGTCTTAAAGCCGGTTGGACCTTGCTTCTATAAATATTTCCCACGCACCACATTTAAATCATTCGGGATAATAATGGTTTGGGGCATGTAGCCACCGTCTCTGCCGCCACCGGCCTCTGGAACTTAGGCATAGCACAATGGCTCTTCCATTCTTTGTCCAATTTGGGTTTGAACTAAACCTTGCACACATGTCCGCGCTAGTGAAATCTCGGATGATTTTGAATGTGTGCATCACTGAATTCTGCTGCCCTATTTTTTGTGGGTTTTTAAACCACAAAATTTGAGTTTAAATCCTCTTACCCAACACAATGAGTGGGGGACAAAAGTTGGTCCCGAAAAACATGACAGTGATTTCATGTCACGCAGAGGTCCAACTGTGTTTGTGTTTTTGTTTTTTTTGCGAAAATACAAATTATCGGAGTCACACAGAACTTGTTTGGGTGGGCCAAAAGTTGGTCCCCGAAATAAAATGAGGTGTTTCAAGGTAACCAGATGTAAAATTTGTTTTTTTTCTTCAAATTTCACGATTTTTTCCCAACTTAGTTGGTTGTGAACAAAACTCATTGGATGTGGACTGTTGTTAGTACATAACAACATGAAGGTCATTTTTAAGGTCACAGGAGGTCAAGTTTGCATAGATCATGCAACTTTTCTCACTTTGTCATATTTAAACCAAACTTGGGGAATGTGGACTAAGATGGTCCTGAACAACAGGTAGAGCATTTCAGAGTCACTGGAGGTCAAAGTGTGATTCCTCTAAAGGAGGTCAACAAAGGCTGCTTCCTCTTACCCGTCTGCCCATGTCTAGTTCTATTATGGTCTCTCCACATACACTACGCACCAATACAGCCGGGCTTATGAGTCCATACAGTAGAAGTGTAGCCATGATTCATCTGTACTGTAGAGAAAGAAGCTGTGCACATGACTGCTCTAACGAAATGGCCCAAATTGTCCCTCTGACTTTGACCTTGAAATTCCTGAACATTCAATATTTACTATTAGTTGAGATACTCTCCAATATCCATAATCATCCAATTATCTGTAGAACACTGTAGAAGTGGAGCAGGCTGTACCAATTAAACAAACTGGCCGAAATTGCCCCTGAATGACCTTTGACTTCAAATTCTTGAACATCCTGTATGTACCACTATTACCGATAATACTGAACAAGATGATCATCCTATTTATTCTATGAGTAAAAGCTGCTCGACCATTCAAACAAAATGGCTGAAAGTGACTCCTAGAAGGGACCTTTCACCTAAAATTTCGAACACCCCACATGTATCATTCGTCAATGATAATACTGGACTAAGTTCAAGGATCATCCAATCAATTCTGATAGGAGTATGAGCCACGGACCATTTCAAACAAACTAGTCAAAAATCGACCCTGAATGACCTTTGATCAAAAAATTCTGAACACCTATATGTGTCATCATCAACGATAAAACTGACCAACTTTCCTAATGTATCTGATCTTGATCTGGAGACCCATTTGAACAAAATGGCCAAAATGACATAAATTGACCTGAAATCATTAACATCCCCTTCATACCATTGGTCAATGATGCTACTGACCAGTAGGTAAATCGGCCCCTGATGACCATTGGACCTCAATTTTTTTAACACCCCACTTGGCAAAGGAGCATTTTGTATGACCTGCAGTATGACCATTTTGGCCAAAATGACTCTAGATGACATTTGACCTTGAATTCCTGGACACCCTGTACGTAGCATTGGTCCCTGGTAATACTGACCAGCTTTCATGAAAACATGAACTTTTCAACAATCTGGTTGGAATTGACCCCTAGATGACCACACTCACAACAATTTTACTCAATGTAGGACAGACAGACAGAAGCCAGATAGATAGACAAAAATTAGTTCAGCTAAAAATTTAAGTGGCTCAACTTTTACAGGGGGACAGTTCAGCCATAGTGTAGGAAGAGTGGTCGCACTTGATCACTGGTCCTCCCAGGGTAAGTGATTAGGCAATCAAATTGTTGTCTGGTGCTCAGGGTATCCATCTAGGGCAATCTGAGAAATCCTTGTCATGAGGGAGAGGAGTATCCCCTACCCTATGCATTTTTTCTTTTATATTAAAGGGCTCCCCAATGCAAACTGGTGCTACATTCGCTATCATTTGTAGTGAAATGAGTGTCAGGAATACTACATGCTGGTGCTTGCCCCTCCCCCCCCCCCCTCCCCCACATCCATACACGGGCTCAATTCTCCTCTCGCCTGGCATTCTCTCAAATTCTCAAGTGACTGCACTATACATACTTCCAATCTGCTGAAATATATTAACATGTGATAAGCTATCTGTTTATAGGAAGCTTCACAATCATTCTCTGTCATAGCAGTATGAAGGCAACTAAACATCTGTGAAGCTGATATCTACTCTTGTTGGTAAAAATCATAAATTTCTTGAATGGTCTTGTTCTGTTTCACTTGAATGGCAGACTCATACCCTGGCAGATGGCTATGATCTGCTGGTACAGAAAATGGTAGCAAACAGCTACGATCAGTCCCCATAAGGTCGTGAGGTGGACTGGCTCAGCTCTCCTTCACCTCCCCTAATCAGGGCACAGTGCCCCCACCTGTAACTAGAAAAGCTGACAAACACCTTGTCTGTTCCAATCAGAGGTGATTTCCTAACTACACTGGTAGCTGTCTCAGCTAGAGAGGTAAGTTGTTGTGTCAGGTATTCTATCAGAATTGACCACATAACCTGGACACAAGGGAGCTGGCAAGAAATCTCTTGTTCTGTTCCAATCCGATGCGACTACCTGACTACACTTGTAGCTGGATTTAGAGAGATGATTGGTGTGCTGGTCAATTGTAACCACCAAGGACATCTGCAGTATCAGATGACGACATCTTTAAATTGCCTGTTCCACAAGCGAGGTGACTGCCTAACTACACCATGGAGATCAACTTAAAAAAAAAAAAAGAGAGATGAGTTAGTGTGTTGTTAAATTCTACGTGACCAACACGGTAACCAGGAACATCTGCACGTATCATGACAGCACTTAATTGCCTGTTCCCATCAACTCAACTCTGCCCTTACTACACTATGTCATATCCCACTTAAAAATGAAGTTAGTGTGTTGTTAAAATTCTACTGACACCAACGGTAACCAGGAGACATCTGCAGTATCAGCTCTGACAAGCATCTTGTAATTGCCTGTTCCAATCAGACTCCACTGCCTAACTACACTCATGGCGGTATCAACTTATATGCGTTGTTTGTGTGGTTTACTTTACCTAGAATTGACCTACAATAAACCGGACACGAGGGAGCTGACACACATCTCCTTGTAAGCTGTCCTGTTCCAATCATGTGACTACATCTCAATCTTAAGACCTTAGTTGGTGTGCAGGTAAATTCTGCTCACCTACAGTAAACCTGCAGTAGCCTATTACATGTAGCTGACAAGCATCTCGTATACCTTCTGGTCCAATCATAGTGTCCTACCTAACTTACAGCTTGTTAACTTGAAGAGATGAAGTCGATTTTAATGTGTTGTTGAATTCTATCCGGAACTGACCTACGTAAACAGGGCACATCTTCAACAAGGGTAGCTGAAAAGCATCTTGTAATTGTCCGGTCTCCTCAGAGATGACTAACGTCAACTGCACTTGTTTGCTGTCTGTTCTTGGAGATATGGTGTGACATGTTTCACTTTGTTTTTTTGGCTGGTCCAATCGTGGTTGGAAACAATGTGGCCCTTGCATGAGGACAAGGTGTGGAGGGGGGTTCTCGTCCTACTTTGTTTTGAAGCTCTTTTTTCACAAGGGTGCATAGGAAAGGTTGCACCGAGGATCACTGTTGCGACCTCTGGCTGCTCTGCACCGTAAAGACAAAACAGATTTGGGAGGATCAGGCATGTTAATATGCAGAAGCCGCTAGCCTAACCATGAAGAGCCCTTCAATTTGGACTCTGCACTCTAGCATAGTGCTGAGTAAACAAATCCTGACCGGACTGAATATGATTGACGTTGCATGTTCCATACAGCTTCTGTCACGGCGGCAGCCGCCGACTGAGCAGTAAGTACAACGATGTGAATTTTTGACCAGCTCACGTGCTTCAAGAATCAAGTGATTGTCAGAGCCAGGAATCCTCAGAATCTTCTCATCTCCTCCATTTCTCAAGTACAACATCATCACTCCAAGGCCAGGACTCCCCGCTTTATTTATTGGAGAGCAGACTCATCATCACTCCTCACAGACTCCTCAGTAAACGCAAGCGTGCTCCTTGAAGTAATGTCAATGGTTTCCCGGGTTTGATGTTCTTGAGGTTGATGTTTCCAGGGTGCGATGTTCCCGGGGTTCGATGTTCCTGGGGCTCGATTCGATGTTTCCTGGGTTCGATGTTCCCGGGTTTCAAAGTTCCCAAGGTTCGCTTTTCCCAGGGTCTGATTTTCCCCGTTTTTGTATAATTTTTAGGAAAAACACCTGAATTTACAAGGTTCAACATTCCCTGAGGTCGATGTTTCCCAGGGTTCAATCTCCAGGGTTGGTTATCCAAAAACGGGGAACATCGAACCCCGGATCATCGAACCCCGGGGACATCAGGTCGACCCCTGCTCCTTGACAACAATAGACCATACAGGTATTTACTTTTACTTGGTAAAAATGATGTAAGTTTATCTTCAGATTCCCTATTAGTTTGTTACAGGCTTCCTTTGGAAGATTTTGCCTATAGAGCTACAACTAAGGCATCTTCCAAGGCTCTCACCACTACTGCGCATGGCATTGGTTACTTCCTTTGATCGTTGATTACATATCTTCAGCAATTCTCATCAGGAATATTGATCTGCCAAAAAGAATATAGGTTTGTATATCATTGGCAGTTTACATAAAAAGTCAGGGCATTTACACTGGAGATCATTTACTGACTCATGCCAGCACACTACTTACTCCCTTCCTGCTAATTAACTTTTCTGCCTAAGAGGATACCAAGTTTGTAGTCACTAACAGGCAAGAGGGGTTGGGGGGCGGGGGTGTGGGGCATGGACCCTCAACTTTTGAGAGAGTCCTTCATTCACTCAATGTTTTTTCCATTCACAAAACTTTTCTTGTGGATGAATGGGACCGACTCGCAAGTAGTGACCGGAGGATATCTTGAGTATGCAGACGCTGGCTTCCGAATCGACCACTGCCATGAACCTTATATAGATGTCCTGAGTACAGAGAAAAACTTGTACACCCAAATTCTTGCAATACGAGTCGAGTGGAATGATTGACAGTGAAACTCTGGATTATTTAAATTTTTCCAATTACTGTACTATGAATATTCTTGGTGAGGGGGTGGAATGGAAACAAACATGCAGATTGCAGAGCGTGCACCCAACCTAAAGCAATACTGTCACAGCATTGTTCTGGATACAGGCATTTTATGTGGTTGAGCAGGACTGCAGCGGGATTGCCGGTGGAAATGTATGCTCAATCATCAGTGAGAACCAGGGGCCGTATTCACGAAATTAAACAAAACTTGGTAAGCAATTAACGCAGCGTATTTTTACCCGAATGCTGGTTATTAATGAAACATTGCGTAGCGTAATTTTTCTGTAACTTACGGGAAGATAAAGTTGAAGGTTTGGTCCCTGTCGGAGCGACCCAACACCACGACGTATTCGGCAGAATTTCAAGGCAAACAGGCTCTCCGGGGGAGAAAGGAGGGCAAAGAGACAGGCGGAATTTTCGTTATTATTGACCAAGTTATTATTAATATAGTATAACTGCATGAGTATACCCGAGAGCCTCCTTAGCTTGAAAAAAAGTTCATTTAGAGAGGCTGGGCGCAGTGGGCGGTGTGCGATGTGCTTAGCAGTACAATTAGCCTTTGGTAGAGCAGTATGCATGACATGCACAATTTGGTACAAGGGGATTCAGCGTGCGGTTTCATTCTTTAATTGGTAATTGCGTTCAATACAAACCACGCGCATAGTGACGCGAAAATTATGTTACGTTGCTCAAGAAGAAACCACTATCTTGTCTGACGCGCCTTGGAAAAATCAGTGTTCTCCCTTGTAACGAGTGCTTCGATGGCTATGAAAAAAAAAAATAATCAGCTCCCCGCTACTGTACCCTTACGAACTGCGTAAGAAGCTTGTGAATACGTTTTACAAAAGTGCGTACGAATGTCGTTAAGTTGCTGCGTATGGAAAAATATTTACGCAAATGTTCATGAATACTGCCCCCAGTCTTCCACACGTGACATGCGGGAGTATGTATATTCCTCAGTCATCAACGCAGAAGGAAAAACAGGGAATCCAGAAATTTTCCCTTACAAATGAAACTTAGCAATCACTTCCAAAGGGACTCTTCTCTGGGAGCATGGGCATTCCACCAAATTACCTTGTAACCATGGGAAAACCGTCAAAATACTCCACTTCTTGTCCTACTATTTATTCATGATAATAATATACAGTTACCTGGGATGGAATAATGAATTAAGAGTATAGGGCTGTCAATTGAGAATTCTGCACTTACATAAACATCAAAAAAGCCTAAAGCACTAATGGTGCTGTAGCTGATAAATAATGTTCAAAATTGGTGCTGCAGCGATAAATGTCAAGATCATGAGGCCAAGACGCAGTTTCAAACAATGGCCTCGTGTTTGCCCTGGATTTTTTTACTTGATCTTCATGGCAAAAGAGGCTTAATCAGCAGTCAATAACCATTCCACATGAAGATGGGCCCCAGGGCTCACACTAGGCCCTGGGCACCCTGAAGGTACGGCCTAATAGATTATCATTATGACCAACATCAGCCCCCCCCACCCCACCAATGTTGCAACAAGGAATTGGTAGGAGATACAGATTTGTGGACTTTCAGTTTAATGGGCCCTAGGGTCCAAAACGGGACCAGGGCCCAGTTTGGACCCTAGGCCCAAAATGCTCAAAAAACCCCCAATGGCCCTCTACTCAAAGACCATACAGGTAACTTTTGAAGAAAATCAGTTGAAGCTAGTGAGAGAAGATGCGGGTGAAAATTGAAATTTCATAAAAAGGGGCCTTCGGCCTGGCCTATGTGGGGACCTCAGACCAAAAATTCCAGAAACACCCCAAAATTTATGACTGTTAGACCATCAAATAGACAGGAATGTCAGCACTGTGCATTAAAATATGTAGAAGCAGGAAGCATCTTGCATAATTCCAATGATGGGACCCAGGGCCCACACTGAAGCTGGGTCCTACAAAATCCCTGGGCACCTTGGAGGTTCTTGGTTCTTTGATCCCAAAATACTCCAAAGACGAGTTTAAACAAACTGGCGGTTGTGAAGGGTGGACGCCTAATTTTGGTAGAGATAGTTCCCGAATGACAGCAGTCTTAACGGTGTGAGGGAGGGAATGTCTGATTTCTCAGTGTTTCATTCAGGTCGTTCCATGATTTTAGAGTCCTTGGAAAACAAGAATTGGCATAAACATCAGTGTTGGCATGAGGGGACTTGAAACTGCTTCATTGTGTCCTCTTCTACATCTGTCGGCTTTGGACAGTGTAGTGTTCTGCTCCGTCACTTCAATATCAAGTCGATAAAGGTAGCGCGGAAGAGGGCCGGCAAGACGAATGAACAGAACAGCGTTAATATGGCTTGTTGAAGTATTATTTCTCGATACTCCAATTCGTTTACGTTAAGTATTCTCTCGGACTCAACAGGGATGATCTTAACTCCTGGACTGAATCTCGCTCTCAGGCAAAAATTCAACTCTCAACTCCAAATATCAGAACTCAAAACAGAACTTTCTCTAGCGAGAACATCATATTTAAACAGGGAAATAATTAGTAAGTTATAATCGTTTCCGGCGGAAATCTTACGTTGGACGTTCCAACCCTCGGATAGCGGAAATCCCCTTCCGGGTCAGCCTGTAAAATACCTCTCTGACGTCGCAGTCAACGTCGCATGCAGCCAGGAAACATCGGCACGGGGGGCTGGGCTCGATCCAATTGGTAGTCGCTTCTTTTGCGAGGCCGGGCCGCTTGGACAGCTTCGGTTGTATGAGGACGGCGGATCGCTGTATGACGTGGGTCCGGAGGCTCCTATCCAGACCCCTCACGAAGAGGGTCATCCTGTCGTGGTCCGCCTTCTGGAGTTTGTCAAAGGCTCCCCAAGGTCCGGATGACGCCAATGGTCCTCCGGTCGGGCGTTGCTCCCTCTACCACAGACGGTTCTCCAGGGCCAGGTTGGCTGGTCCTCGACAAACTCCTTTAGAAACGCTGCCTCCAATGGGCCAGCGTCGTCTTTGTTTAGAGTCTGTGTAGAGTCGGGACGCCAGGTTCTCGCCCGTCGCGGAGGAGAAGGGTCAGGGCGTCGGGGGATCGCGCCACTCGGGACCTTGTTAAGATTCGCCCATGCCTTGAATTTGGGAACCGATCCTTACCGTCCTCAAAGCCGGGGTGCCCGAGAAATGATTCCAGTCGGAATTTAAAAAGAAGCAGCAATTCGGGTAGTCTGGGGTAACGGACGTAAGTTAAATGGACATAAACGTATGCGATATGATTTGGCACCTCCACAAGTGTTCACGTCACGTCTACTTCAATATCAAGTCGAATAAGGGTAGCGCGAGGCCGGGCAAGGGACGAATGAACAGAACGCGTTTTCTAATATGGCTTGAAGTATGTATTTCTCGATACTCCAATACGTTTACGTTAAGTTATTCTATCGACTCAACAGGTATGATGTTAACTCCTGACTGATCTCGCTCTCAGCAATCAACTCTCAACTCCAACTCTCAGAACTCAAAAAAACTCTAAGCGAGAAATCCATATTCAAACAGGAAATAATTAGGTAATGTTATAATCGTTGCCGCCAGAAATCTTACGTTGACCTACGACCCTCGGATAGCGGGATATCCCCTTCCGGTGAGCTGTAAAATACCTCTCACGTCGACAGGTCCAGAACCGTTTCGGGTTATAGGTAAGTCAGGGATACGGCTCAAGCTGAAGGTATTTATAACACAAACCGGTGTATTGATCGGAAGGCAGACCCGTTACTCGAAAATGAGTGATGTCATAACTGATAGGAGGGTGTAAAATCGAGTCACACACTAACTCGGATGACCCGTAAACAGTATGCATGGTAATCCACCCCTAGTTGACCTTCGATATTGATTTTTGTAGAAGCATGTCAAACGAAGAGCCTCTCTTCAGTTTTGAGTGGGTCCCACTTCAGTGATTTGAGGAATAGCAGTAACACTGACTCTGGACACAATGTTGGTAATGAAAAAACACGTGCTGGCGTTGGACTTTCTCAAAGATTAGGACAGTTTCTCTCTGTATATGGCATCCCAAGCAGCACTTGCATAGTCCAGGTGTGGCCGAACTAGAGTTATCAAGAGCTTTAGAGCCTTTCCTTATGTTAGTGGGGCAGTGGTGAAAAAGTGGTGAAAATTTCCCTTAGAAAGTTCAAACTCCAGTGGCCTTTCCCAGTGGATATGGTGTGTTTGACTGATTTCACGTAGTCGTCTGGATGTTTTATGCCAAGGGGGGGGGACCTGGTCAAGCTTTTCTCCTTTAGCCTCCTTTAGTGGGACGCCCAATATGCTGTAGGATTTGTATTCCAGGGACCTTCTTCTACAGCTATCAGGACCATCATGATGAACGACATCAGCCACGTGCAACAGGGGCAATTTGCATAGTCAGTGAAATGTGGTGTCAATGGCAATCTTAAGTCACTCACACATGTATGCATCACTTCCCCGCAATCTAAGGCACAGGGGGACTCAGGGGTTGTTGGGTGTGTTCATTCCACTTGGATTGTGAACAAAATATTGGCTGGGTCATTCCAAGGAAATTAGTCAGCCATAACAGTGACTTAGGGGGTGTCATATTACCAAGGTTTTGCCCCATCAGTCCGGGATATCTAAGGGGTACCAAAAAATCGACAGATGCATTGCCCTGGGCACTATTATTAGGCCAGAACCTGAATCACCAACCCCCCTCACCTACCTTTATACAAATGAAGGAACATGCTGTAAGCCTATTCCACTTGAAAATCGCCCGCCCCAACTCTCCCTTTTTCAGCTATTTTCCGTAAATTCCTCTTAATCTGTTTAATTTATAGCCATTTAAAGCCAGCAACCCCAGGAATACTTCCCCATGGACCTATTGACAAATTGAAATCTTGGAATGTAGGTTCCCAATAGAAGCTCTGCAAACAAACGCCACCACCCTCAACAAATACTATGTCACCATAGCGACAGCCAAACACTTCCACCTGTACCCTTTGTTATCACAGTGTAAACCTAAATTCCAGGGCAGTTTGGTAGACTATCATCAGCCTACTCTCCTGACTGAGCAACTGGTGCATGTACTTTGCTATTGAGGGTGCCCTGGGAATGGGGTGGACTTTTTTCTTTTACGGTCCTCCATGGTAAAACAATCTTACCTGAGGCAGTACATACAGGTCTTTTCACTGACAGTGATCGGAGAAATTTGCAGATATCACACCTGACCAAAGGATTGACCAGTATGCACTCTCTGGAGAGTATGCTCAACGATCAATTAAATTAGTCGCAAACACTGTTTTCTTAGAATTCCAGTGACCTCTAAGTAACCGTACCTCTTATCGGGACAATTATGCAAACTCAGTTCACGTGCACAAAGTTTAAAGTTCCATTCAAAACTTGCATTTGAACTAACCGTATTCATCAATAGAAATGGACTACATGGATGCAAGTGCTCGAGCATCGTTTATTGGAAGATTCGTGGAACTACTGCACATATGAAATATACACTGGTCAAGGTGCAGTATCTAAAATTTGCCTCTTCGGTAATATTTTCCTTCTAACGTTTTTATATTTTAGTTTCAATTTTTAAGACATCAGATTTTTCGAACATATATTGGCCTCTGATGACCTCAAATGACCCCCTCTTTTTCATAAGACCAAATGTAATTCACTCCAGCAAGAGATGGTCTAAGAACCTCAAATTGGCTCATTGGCCAAAAAAATATTATTTCAAATTTTGAGACATCAGATTTTCCAAAACAAGGCTCAAACTTTGTCCTGTATTTACTGTGTGATGTTACTATGATGCACTCTCAATGGCGAGGCTCATAATAAGCCAGTTCAGAGTTACAATTATTTAGATGATAATGAAATTATGTGAAAGGTCATAGGGGAATGACCACAGTTCGACGTTGAACGTACAGTGTACAGAACGATCTTTCAAAACTCCCTCCAAAAAATTTTGAATCCTCCATCACAACTTTAGCAGACTTCCCCATACTTATCAACAAAACATCTGAAAACTGGGATGAATTGGTATGTTTTCAATAGTGGTGACAGTTTAAAAATAAGCCGTAACAATATTGATATGGGGGGAATCTGACTGAATCTTATCAATTCCCCCTAAACTGTTCTGTTGGTGAGATGCGGCCCTAGAACTACGACTGGCTTATTGCCATAAGCCATTATAGTACTCAAACATGAGTCAACTGCATGATCAAGTTCAACTAATGGGGTCGGTCTGTGCCTTGACCTTGTGTATCACTGTTTTGGGCGTTCGGTTGCATATTCATAACCTGACTATCCGTGACGAGACAATTTGATCACCACAGATCACAGGAAGTATATCTTTATGGGTGAACCGCAGCGAAAAGTGAGCGATCAAGCTAAATATAGAGGCATAGAGAAACCAAAATCAAAGCATCTTCAATTGTAGAGATACTTGGTATAAACTATTCCGTTCCTCCTTGCCAGTTTGCTACTTGTCAAGGAACTGTTACAAGAGTAGTGATTCAGCAATATTCAGGGAGCTCCCTCCACAGCCTAATACTGAACAGTAAGATGGCAGGAAGGATTACACACAGACGCACAATGGCGCCCACTTGTGATGCACTTTTTTGGGGGGGTGGCTTTCACCTCTCGTGGCTAACTTGTGCATGAATGGACCTACACCTGTCACGCAATCCTTTGACAAGGACAGTGGCCTAGAAGAATATATTTGCAGAAGGCGTCACAATGAAACACTAGCTGAGTGGAGGGATAATGGGACAATGCTTTGGAAGGAACAAAGACTTAATGCTGGGGCCATGTCTACGCATACCTTCTAAGTGGACTATTGTCTGCGAACGCTTTGAGCCTTTACAGTTCACATCTTCCCTGATACGAGTTGGGGAGTCCCATGTAGAAATTCCAGTTGTCACATTCAGCAACATAGCCTTGTCACTAACATCTGGAGTTCTGCCCTGGCCCCCAAATACCACCAGATATTCTGTTCTCTGTGAGGGACATTGAAACTTCATAATTTGGTCGGTGTTAATTGTGCCAGCCCCAACCACTCCGGCCCCCACAGAGACCAGTCGTTTTTGTCCAGGTAGTGTTTTTGCACCCTTGGCAACCCGAGGAACACTCATGACTCGAGTAGATCACCAGGGCAATGAAGGAGAGACATACTCAATATTCTGACAATCTCACAAATGCAGTAGAATTGTTGGAAGGCCTACCATACGCATCATTCTAAGTTCACCTGTACACCCTCTACCTTGTGATTTTGGTTTCTGGGTAATAATAGCATGGTGAAAATCAGTAAAAGACAACCAAAACCTGATTCATCAAATGCAGTTTGGTTCCGAATTGTTTGTGTGAATGTGAATTTTGCTTGGAGTCACCATTGTCAGGGTTGCCCATTAGAGTACAGGGGCTGAAGTCAAATTGCTGCCCCCTCTCCTGGATTACCACAACATTTTAGGAACCCATCAGAATTGAGGTTGAAGGTTTTGGCAGGTGAAAGATCATCCCCAAGAACACCCCCTCCTCCTTAATCCAAGTTGTATGGCCTTGTCTTCCTCAAAGGAAGTGATATATGTCACTCTGTATTAAACAAAATTGTATTCCTACATTACTACCTCTTCACTAAACTGGTTAGCCTCGTTAATGAATGGCTCCACATGTGTTCCTGATAGCAACCACTCACTGACTTGGTATGTGCCTGGGTAAGGTCTCTTGGTAAAGGGTGGCGGGTGTGTGGGCCTCCCTGAAATAGGAAGGTATTCTTCCTACTTCAGATCACACAGATGTCTGACTCCTTGCAGCCTACGTGTTTCCACATTTTGCAACACTTCCTATCCGAAAGTCAAAATTTGCATCCTGGGGTTTTAAAGGACAATTTAAACATATTTAGTCGATCATGTATGCAACAACATATTTTCCTCATTTCTCAAAGATTTGCCATAATTTTGAACAAAAGGCAACGGTTAATTGCACAACAAGCTTCAACATTCGTATGTTGGCAGGGCAATTAAAACCTTCGTTGTATTTAAGATCTAGTGGAGTGGCTAGTCTGGGTCCTCTGTGGAGAGCCTCCGACAAGAGTCTAATAAAGTTCCAGTTATGGCTATTGCATCCATTATTGTTGTGATGGCCTCTAAATGACCTCTCAGGAGGAACCCATGAAATAGGCAGTATTCTATGAAAGAGACACTTGCCTGATTTGATTAAATTATAATATCAATATTGGAACGCTGTAGTGCTTTTCCAACATCAAAGGCAGGCTCAAAGCGCTTTGAATACAGATCACCCTGGTAATTTGATAGTCACAGACTGTAACCACCCTATCCACCACATTTTCTCAAATGTGGAAAGCAGTTCATCCTGCAGACCTCACAATAGGGGATTCTGAGAATTTGGGGAGTGATAGGTAGTGATGATTGGACAGGTACCAATTCCACAGGGTTATTCTCTATGGGCCCTGTTGTCAGGTACCAGTTATTGGCAAGGAATTCTATAAAACGCTAAGCATAATCGTCAACCATGGAGTCACAACCCTGGAATTTACTGTAGTCCTACTCAGAGTGAGTAGTCATTCTGGCAAGTTTCATTTTCATGTCTCTTCAAGATAATTCAGGCTTGAGAAACTGTGCACAAGGCATATTTTTATGTACTGCAGACTTTATGTAACACATGTATGTGTCATCTGGTTGGAATTAGAATCTCATTCTCCAAGATGTCAGGATGACTACCGCACCATATGTGGTGAAGTTGTGAAGGCCCACTTGAGGGTATTGATAGGTTTGTGTGCGTTGGGGGTTGTTAGGTTTGTGTGTTGGGGGGGGGGGGGGGGGGGGGAAGGGGTGGGGTTTTCTTGCGAGCAGGGGCCTGAACTGTTGTCACACGAGTCACAAGTTTCCGGATGCCAGGTCTTGAACCTATCTCTGAAGGTTGTTTCAATAATGCTCATGGTGTAAATTTTTTGTTTCTGCCTGCCGCAGTGCCATTACTACATCCCATTTATGTTTTTAAGGAATCTCTGAAACTTTTTTCAGATACACCATTTCAAATTGTAATATTAATTCTAGTATTCTTTAGGGTTGCATTTTGTTGTCCGGTGGCCTGTAATTGTTTTTAGTGTATATTTTTTCCCATAATTATATTTTGATATTCAATTGTACTGCATGTGCCCATTTTTATTTTGTCTCTGGTTATTAGATTTTATTGGTTTCTTGGAACATTTTTCTTTCTACAATTAGTATTTTATATTCTCATTTGTTTTTTAGTTCATTTGTAAAGCGCCCTGATACTTTGGTGATAGGGCCTATATAAGCACCGAGTTTTTATTCATTTATATGGATCGTTCACAATGGTGACAATATCAAGAACTGCAGGTCTGTTTCACAGTCACAGATGGCTTCCATCCCCCCAGTGCCATATAAGGCAAAAACCAGCTTTTGTATCGTTGTTATTTTATTTTTCTTATCTAGACCCATCGCCCACGCACAGGATATCCTGAAAGTGAGTACAGCTTTTACCCAGCTGGCAATATATGTGGACCTAACTTATCACGCTTCCTTGATCACCCACCTCTTGAACACTTACTGCGTGCGGTACCAGTTCGAACTTCGAACCCTAAAAAGTTCAATGACAACAGACTATTCCAGGCTATTGTACCCACACCTGCCACCATGCAGTCAGCAGCACATGATATCACCAGGAGGGTGACTCACAAACCTACGAAACAGAGAATAGGTCTACCAGGTCTAAAAGTACAATCATGGACAAAATACCTTGTGAAAATTGAGAAACCCCTCTTACCCCCTTCCGGCCCCCATTGAATGCTGACAACCGCTATGGAAATTTTGAATAGGGCATCATGCACCTATCCAGACGAACCTGTACAGTAGGCAGTGAAAGACAATGAGGGAGGGGGGAGACGGGGGAGGGGAAAAAGAATTAGGAGGGGCTTAGTCCGGATTATGGACCTGGGATTTTTCTCACGCAACAGACAGGCAACTGATAATGACTGTCAGAGTTATTAAGTGAGGACTGGCTGTTTCACCCTAGTTAGAGCCATACACAGAGGAGAATATGCTGTCAGCATCCAGTGGGGTAGGGGTAGATTTAAGAAAAACCGCCCCGTTAATACACATCGGTTACAGTACCTCAATTCTATTTAATTTAGTCCATATGCTAAAAAAATAATCTCCTCTTCTAGACGGTAGGTGTGGACAGTCATAAGGGAAGGGTGTTGAAAATAGCAAATACACACATTTCCATCCAAACATATTCTTTGGGGCCTTGGGGGGAACAACGTCACTAAGTAGCAGTATTGTGCATGGTTTGTAATTTGAGTACAGTACAGAATCATGCTCCCCTTCTCAACACACCTCAGCATTCATACGGGCATTTTTCTGCTTCTAGCCTGCTGTTGGTCCCAACTGTGCTATAGATTGATCAAATCATCTGCATTTGAAGTTCCCTTCAACGTCCATAGTATGAATTGGTAATGAATGTTCCGCCGAGTACTGACATTCACCTTTCCCAGCGTAAGGGGACCAATCACTGGCAATCAGGTCACTGCGGGGATAACGCCAAATGCCAACGAGCGGAATGGTGACAATCTGATGTGTGACTGACGTTGTTCATGGAGTGTGGGCCGGGGCTGGATGACGCATCACTGAATATGCCTCGTACAGAGGAGGCAGCACTGTAGCGTGCTACTTTCATTCAATTCAGGGGAACCATGCTCTGTGTATCACAATCAGTATGGCACCTAACATTGACTGCCTTTCAGCACCAGGTTACTGGGGTCGTTGGTCGTCTTTTGCGAGTACCCACTCGGGGCGAGCGAGAGAGGGCGTATATTCAAGTGGGACTCTGCTGCCTGAGACGATTTAATCAAATATAGCCTTCATCCTGCCACGAAGGGATTGCCTTGGTACAATGTTTGGTCCACCTCGTTCCTTCTGAATCCTGTCTGGGACGATGGCCAAAATATGCGCGAATGAGACAATTCAGACTATTGTAAACCTAGTGTTAACAATATAAGAGCCTAACAATAGGCCTAATGGTTACATAGGCCATACATGTAATCGCATATCCATGACTTTTTAACGTGGGACCCCATTGGAAATGACCCTCTTTTTGGCCTAATGGTGTTGCTCCCGTGACTCTAAATGTTCGATCTGTCTTTTACTCTGTCGCTACCTATTTATTATTTTGTTCGTGTTATCACTTGTGTTTTGGAGCATAACTGTATAGAGAGCACGAATAAACAGAAAACCAAACAATCGTCTCCACCATGTGTTTGTGAATTGGCTAGATGCTCTTTCTCATCCTAAACTTCCCATGACAGTAACTCGTCTTTCAACCACAGCATAGTGTTAACAATTTGGGGGACACGCGAAACACCACCATACTCAGTTCCTGACCATGTCTTTTTTCAGTGGTGCTTCGCTTCCTGCTCCTTTGAGATAGAGGAAGAAATAGTGGGGGTCAGATAGATGCTACTCGGAGAGGGACTGGACTATCTGGCCAGTATATATAACCCTCACACCGGGGTCTACCACCCGATGTTCAAGGGTCAGAATGTTCCGGGGGGGGTTCAGACTGTTCCGGGTTCAATGTTCCCCTTTCCCCCTCTTTTTCGTATAGTTTTAATGAAACCAAATTTTACGAGTTCATATTTTCCCAGGGTCCGATATATAACCTCGAGTTTGAACATAGTGAACATCAAACCCCAGAAACATCGAACCTCAGGAACATTGAGTATCTCACCCCACTCACGCCTATAAGCCCATCATTATTATGTGGTGACCTACGCGGTATTAATTGGACTCTGATAAATGCCCTCTAGCCAATGTGTTAACTGTTCTGCAGACTACGAGATTGTTTGAGGGCTACTACTCCTTCCAATCTCAGACTATCCCTCACCCCCTGTCCCCCCCCCCCCCTCTCCCTCTCTCTGACAATCTCTGCACATACTCCCTGAGATTTACTCTAATCATACACGCAATGAATGTGCATGGATTTAATACAGTTCTGTTTGAGTCTTTGGTGAGTGTGATGAGAGCCCTATTCAGTATTCACCGACCCCTGGATAGCCAGGTAAGATATTCCAGAACGTGAAGGCGCACGTTTAAACCCTTCTGTTCATCAGAACCCACAAACACCAAGGGATTCGGCTAAAAGCAGAGAAACTAAAATTCCAAAGGGCGATGGCAACTGAACTAGCATGAAAATATTAATGCAGTGAAACTAGTGTTGCTCCTATCAGAATGAGGAGAAGTCAGAAGACATCATATTCTTATGATTGGGGGGAAAACACCCTGACTAAACATTTTAATTTAAAAAAGGTCAGAGTTAGTGCAGGCCCCTAGCCGCTTAAATATTTCAAGTTGCTCAATAGGGTGGATATTTGAATAAATTGCAGGAGATTCTCCTCGTAAGTTGAAAATATTCACGGTCAAAGTCCTTATGAGACTTGAACACAACCGCATGCTTCCAGCGTGGCTTCCCAAGCAATGCAGCTAGTTCCTTCCCCCCACCCCCCCCCCTACCCCTTCCTCCGCCGCCCAACACACCCCAGTGAAAATAACTATGAATATTGGAGCAGCCTCAGATGGGAGCTGAAGACTCATTGTGATGTCAATTGTCACATGTAAACATTCTCTTTTTCGGTCACAGTTCAATTGTTATCGGATCAGCATTATCGCTCACAATGCAATTTTCATCATTACGTGTGATCGGGGCGTCCGGGTCCGCGCGGGTCTAGCCTGGGCTCTATTTTGTTGTTATCGGCGCCGCTGACTGGCCCTCATCCCGCTGGCAATAGACCCCAGCCCAATTTCAAATTTACTGGAACATTGCCAATGGAGTCTTGACTCAAAAGATTTTACGCTTAGCCCCCGCTAGGTTATCGTGAGATAAAAGCCCGTGGCCCCTGCACTCCAACAATCAAAGTGTAGTCGGCAGCCGTTATGATTTTTTACATAGGTGAGCGGCCTGGTTCCTTCACAGGCCCCAAACAATTACCTGGGTGATACGCATGCGCGTCAATCCTGTGGCGTGTCTCCCCCACATTTTCAGGATGCTCCCATTAATTTTTATTTTTCACACGTAATTTTTTGGCGGCGATGTCATGTCACCCCCACGTTGGTCATGTTCCCTTCCCGCCCCCCCCCACTTCTGAAGATTGATTGATGCCTGTGTTAGATGCAGTCAAACAACTATGGGAAATTGGGGGTGGGGATAATTCCTCCCCCTTAATAATTACTAATATATGGGACATCTCCCATTGCAGGGGCCGTTTTCTACACAATGGCTACTTAGGATGAGGAGGAAATGTCCCCCCAATAATTTTTATTACCACATTGTGCTCGATAATACTATGAATTAATTCTAGAGAATCAAAGAATACGACCTTCTTTCTTTTTCTTGTCTTCCGTTGAATATGAGGTTAATGTGGCCTTTACATCAAACCATTGGATTTCCCCCCGAAATTTCCTGAAATTATCCCCTTTCCCACAAGTTCCATGAAGAATCTTGAGATGTTTGAATTTCAGAAGAGTGGAAACACCAGTTGGCCCTTGCTCATAGCCTGAATTCTGTATATTAATCAGCTGAAGCAGAATGGATACGATGAAGGATATAGCGCGTTGCAATGGCTAATGATCTCATAACGGAAACAAATCGAGAGGGATGGGAGGAGTCCTGTTTTCCCTTAGCGTACAAGCCGTAGAGACTGGGAGGATGCAGCAATGTCATGGCTTTCTCCACGCCCCTGGCCGGAAGCAGGGGAAAGAAAAACATGGAGATGTCGTGCCCCTGCCGTGCGAGTGGATGTCTGTACAAGGAAGGAAATTACAGGAGGAAATGGAATGGGTGCCCTGGAAATGGTGCATGAAAACGGGCCAAGCAGGCCTGTCCAGCGTTTCAGAAAAGGGGATGCATTGGCATTGGTTTAGCAATCTCTAATATTCTTTCCACTCGCAATGAAATGAATAGAAAAAAAGTTCAGTGCAGACCCAGTGCATACCACTTCCAAGGGGGAAGCCTCCAGTCTGTAAGACCCTCCTAAGATTACGATCTATTATTTTTATTAAAAGGCAACTGCCGATCATCTGTTATTAAGAGGCTACAGCTTCGGATTAAGACAACTTGCAGAATCATTTACAAGAGGGATAATATAATAGCTGGATAAAAAACTGAATGCGACAGTCCAAACTAGAAGTTCATACGACTTCCATTACAGAGTTTACAGCCTTGAAGTTTGTGCATTGTGAACTTGGTGTATTTGTGCAAGATCTACAGGCATCCCCATCATGGAAACAGCGACCGCCTGGTTCTCTCTGGTTACGCGATCAGCGTTTTCATCAATTAGTCACCATGCGAACATTTACAAGGCATTAATGAGTTGCTGTTCAATTTCTGTCTGGCATGAGCCATTTGACAGAACCACCCTACTAATCAGGACCATATTTACCAAATCCGTAAACGACTGATTATTGACAATGTCTACCTGATAGTTTTTGTGACAATTGTGACTGATTGCTTAAATTATGCAAATTAGACAATAATCAACTTTCTGTTGACCATTTCCTCACTTCACTTATCCTCAGGACCAATTGGAACCACACTTAAACTTTCATTTCATCGGAAAATTCAACAAACTTGAACCTTGGCATGAATCAGCATTTATACACACTGCATAACCCCTGTGACCCTGATTCATGTTAACATTTGGCTAGACCACAGCACATAGTGGAAGCTAGTTCTATCTAATTAAGTTTGTCTGTAAATCCTCAGTGTCACCCATTAGTTTCCATTTAATACCAGCCCTCCCAAGGGAGTTACTCTCCCCCCCCCACTTCACACACGACTACTGCGGTGTAAACCTGACACCTTTCATTCTTGATAGGTTCCTGGGAGTAAGTAGACATTGACTGAGTGTTTACACTTTATATGGTCAGTGTAGGGGGCCCAGAAGAGGTTGTGACAGGCACAAGTTAACCTTAATGTAAAAGGCAGGTTGTTGACAATAATGAAAATCTGTCTGTCACAGCATATGATTAGTTACGATGAATGGAATAACATGCCTGAGGGTTGAAATGAGTGAAACTCTGCACATTTTGTTATTGATAGCATGCATAATAATAGTGATTTCATCATCATGCTGGTCAGCTATGCTGCCCCAAGACTATACCAATTCTTAAAAAGGTAGTGTACAGTCCTGGAGGTTGTTGCCGAGAAAAAACATTTTTATTTGCGTTTTTGTGTCCAGAGTGACCTTAATACCCTGATGACATAACGGTTTTTATGACCAAAACCAAAAGGCTAGTGAGTCCCTTACTTTTCTGTCACCCACACCATACACATGGACCAAATGGAGATAGTACCAGCTCATCTAGGCAACATACGCCTGACAAATTTCCTATCTTTCCAACCACTAATGGGTTCCTGGTACCACACAGGTAAGAGAGCTAGACACTAAATTTCAGGTTTTCAGACGTGAAGACTATGGTCCTGCAAAACCAACAACACATAGGGTTTATGTCTTCCCATAAGAAGATAAACAACCTAATTTCACCTGATCATACCAACCCGTTCTGGACTTATCACTTGTTTACAACGTTTTTGCCGACTTCGAGCCGTCCCGGTGACCTCAGATGCCCTCTGACTGACCCCAAAACCATAGGTTCAATATAACTCATCAATGGAACAACATCAATATGAGCTTCCAATCATCAATCCATCCAGTGGGGTCACAGATTTATCGTGTAGTTACAGAACAAGCCAAATAGGCTAAAAAATCAATTTCACAAATTTTTCTATTTTCTGACAAATCAACTCACGCTTCCTGACCTGAACCAAAAACGATAAGGTTCCTGTACTCCCTCATAAGGAAAAGCTTTCCATTACACTTATTTCAATTTTGTGATCAGACCACACTTAATTGACTTTATGTGTTTACTGGTTTCAGACTTTGACCTCTGGTGACCTCAGATAACCTCTGCCGCTGATCTTTCAAACTGATTGGTTCATTGTCTTCATCATAGATAAACACCATACCAAGTATGAGCTCATCCATTCACAGGGGGCGGGTTTGAGTTATCGTGTTTAAAAGCCAAATTGGCCAAAATATCGCATTTTCACAACTGGTTCTATTTCGGACCAAAAACTCCCTCCCACCCTGACCAAAAACCATAAGGGTTCATGTAACTCACCGCCCCATAAGAAAGCTATCACCTAATTTCAATTGATCAGACCAACCATCTGGACTTATCGTGTTTCAAGGTTTTCAGACTTTGACCTCTGGTGACCCGATGACCTCTGCCCGACCCCCCAAACAATAGCGTTCATGTGCTCATCATGGGGAACACACATAACAATTATGAGCTTCATCATCCAGGTGGGGTCGAGTTATCGATGTTTACAAGCCAAACTTGGCCAAAATAATCGAATTTTCAAATTTTTCCTCTTATCTCTTTCTCTTTTCTCCCCCATAATTCCATTCACCCGCACCTGAACCAAAAACAAGAGGGTTCCTGTACTCTCCATAAGAAAGCTATACACCTAATTTCACTGATCAGACCAACCATTCGAGACTTAAATCGTGTTTACAGGTTTCAGACTTTGACCTCTGGGGACCCTCAAGATGACCTCTGACCTTACCTCAAAACAATCGGGTTCATTTACTCATCATGGGGAAACACATCCCAAGTATGATCTTTCATCCATCCAGGTGGGGTCGATGTTATCGTGTTTACAAGCACAAAATGGCCAAAAGATCGAATTTTCACACATTTTCTTTCATTTTCGACCAAATTCACACTCCCTACCTGAACCAAAAACAATAGGTTTCCTGTACACCCCTAAGAGAGCTAATACACCTAATTTTCAAACCTAATCATACCAACCATTTTGGACTCGTGTTTACAAGTTTTCGGACTTTGACGTCTAGTGACCCCCTCAATGACCTTCTGACCTGAACCCCCAACAAAGGGTTTCCATGGTACTCATCATGGGGAACACCCATACCAAGTATTAACTTCATTCAATCCCAGTTTGGTATCGAGTTATCATGTTTAGCACGCCAAATTTGCCCAAAATTCTGAATTTTCACAAATTTCTATTTCGACCAAATTCACATATTCCCTCCCTCGACCTGACTAAAAACAATGGGTTTTCCTTACTCCCCATAAGAAACTATACACCTAATTTCAACTTGTCAACCAACCATTCTGCTTTGTTTACAATTTTTCAGACTTTGACCGCTGGTGTGACCTCAGATACCTCTGACCTGACCCAACACAATAGGGTTTCCCATGTCTCCATCATGGGGACCACATACCAAGTATGAGCTTCATCCATCCAGTGGGGTCGAATTAACGTGTTAACAAGCCAAAATTGCCAAATATCGAATTTTCACACAAATTTGTCTATGTTTCGACAAAATTTCACTCCCGACTGAACCAAACCAATAGGTTTATTTTACTACCCCATACGAAAAGGCTTAACCACCGAATCTTCAACTTGTCAGACCCAACCATTCTGACTTATCATCGTGTTAACAAGTTTCTTCAGACTTGAGACCTCTGGTGACGCTCAGATGACCTCTGACCTGCACCCCCAAAACAATAGGGTTTCAGTACCATCAGGGGAAGCACACATACCAAGTATGAGCGTCATCCATCCAAGTGGGGTCGAGTTATCGTGTTCACCAGGGCCCAAATTTTGCAATTATTGGACTTTTCACAATTTTTTCTTTCTTGACCAAACTTCACCGCCGTACTATACCAAAAAACATGGGTTCCTGTACCCCCGTGAGAAATCTACACACGTAATTTGAACCCGATCGTACACACCATTTGGGACTATCGTGTTTACAAGTTTTCAGACTTTACCTCTGGTGACCTCAGATGACCTCTGACCCGACCCCCAAAACAGTAGTGTTCAAGTACTCATCATGGGGAACACACATACCACTTATGAGCTTTCTCCATCCGGTGGGTCTATTATCGTGTTTCAGCCAAAATGGCCCCCAAAATACTAAATTTTTTCAATTTTCTATTTCGACCTAAAATTCACAACACCCGCCTGAACCAAAAACAATAGGGTTCCTGTACTCCTCCTCGTACTCCCCATATAAAGCTATACACCTAATTTCAACTTGATCAGAACCAACCATTCTGGACTTATCGTTTTTTACAAGGTTTTCAGACTTTTAACCACCTCTGGTTACCTTCAGATGCCCTCGCCCTCCCCCACAACACTAGGGTTCATGTACTTATAATGGGGAACCACACATACCAATTATGAGCTTCATCCATCCAAGTGGATTCGGTTATCGTGTTCACACGCTAAAATTTGGCCAATTATTGACTTTTCAATCAACGAATTTTTCTATTTTTGACCAAAATTCACCCCGACCTTAGTCAAAACTGATAGGGGTCCTTGGTAACTCCCCATGAGAAGCTGCATTCACACCCATAATTGTTAACCCGATCAGAACCACCATGCTGTACTTATCGTGTTCACAGGTTTTTTCAGACTTTGACCCTCTTGTGCCCTCTGACCCTACCCTCCAAACAATAGGGTCCATGTACCATCATGGGGAACACCCTTACAAGTATGAGCTGATCCATCCAAGTGGGTCGAGTTATATCGTGTTCACAAGCCAACTTGGCCAATTATTGACTTTTCCACAAATTTTTCCTATTTTTGACCAAATTCACACCCGACCTATAACCAAAACATAGGATTTCCTGTACTCTCCCCGTAGACAGCTACACATCCACATTTGAACCCTCTCAGACCAACCATTCTGGACTTAAAAAATCGTGTTTCACAAGGTTTTCAGACTTTGACCTCTGGCGAACTCAGACGACCTCTGGACCTGACAACCCCAAAACAATAGGGTTCATGTACTCATCATGGGGGAACACAACAACCAACTATGAGCTTGCAGCCATCCCAGTGGGGTCGACGTTAGCCGTGTTTTACCAATCCAAAATTGGCCAAATTATTGACTTTTCACAACAAATTTTCTTTTTTTACCAAAATTCACCCTGACCATCCAAAAACGATAGGAGTCCTGTACGCGCCCTTTACGAAAGCTACACACCAATTTTGAACCCGATCATACCAAACATTCTGGCACTTATCTGTGTTTCACAAGGTTGTCAGGACTTTGACTCTGGTGACCTCAGATGACCTCTGACCTGACCCCCAAACCAATAGGGTTCATGTACTCACATGGGGAACACACAACACGTATGATCAGCTCTCATCCATCCCAAGTGGGGTCGAGTTATCCATTTCACAAGCCAAAGTGGCCAATTATTGACCTTTTCCACAAATTTTTCTATTTGTATCACCAAAATCAACCCCCACTAAACCAAAAACCATAGGTTCCTGTACTCCCCTAATAAAGCTACACAATCACCTAATTGTACCCCGACTCAGACCCACTTCTGGACTATCGTGTCCAAACGGGGGAAGGTTTTCAGACTTCACCTCTGGTGACCTCAGATGACCCTCTACCGACCCCAAAACAATAAGGGTTCTGTACTCACATGGGCGAACACACAACCAAGTATGAGCTTTCTCCATCCCATGGGGGTCGAGTTATCGTTTCACAAGCCAACATTGGCCAATTATTGACTTTTCACGAATTTTTCCTATTTTTTTAATGTTATCAAAAACTCAAATTTCACGCCCGATCCTATACCAAAACAATAGGGTTCCTGTACTCCCCGTAAGTAAAGCTACACACAATTTGAACCGATCAGACCAAGCTTCTGGACTTATCTTGTTCATAAAGGGTTTCAGACTTTGACCTCTTGTACCGCGTTCAGATGACCTCCTGACCTGACCCCCACACAATGTGTTCCTGTCTCATCATTGGGAACACCCATACCAAGTATTAGCTTCATCCATCCAAGTGGGGTCGAGTTAAGCGTGTTTACAAGCCCGCGTTACATACACACATACCACATACATACATTACATACATTACACACCCCCCACACACACACTGTCATGACTGGCATAGGATTCCTCTGACTACTCGTCCAAGAATCAAAAATGGGCCATAGGCGCAAGTGGAACTCGTTGGACCAAAATTTCCTGAACACCCCGAGGTAACGGCTATTAGACCATCCGATGACCGAACAGTCAGCACTGTGCTCAAATTCGCTAGAAGCTTGTGCGGATTTCACATGATGGTCCCAGGGGCCAGTGGACCTTGGACCAAAATTTCCTGACCACCACGGTACTAGCCCGATGGGCCCTAGGCCCAAGTGGGACCAAAATTGGACCAAATTTGACACCCTTATTGGGGCCCTAGGCCCAAGTGGGACCTTGGACCAAGTGCCTGACCACTCACCCCCCTTTAGTCACACGCGCACCCTCCGAAGGTACGGCTATTCGACCATCATTATGCCCGATCACATCAGCACTGTGGCATCAAATTTTTAAGAGGGAGACGCAGTTGTTGCCGTGATTTCACATGATGTGTCCCAAGTGGCACTTGGACCAATATGTCCTTCCCGTGAACACCGACCCCGAAGCTACGCTATTAGAACGCACACATTATTACCTAACATCAGCACTGTGGGCATCAAAATTTGTAGAAAGCATTTTAATACAGATTTTCACATGATGGCCCAAGTGGGACGGGGTCTCACCAAATATCCTTAACACCGCCGAATGTAGCTATCTACCATCCATTTTATGACTGAACATCAGCACTATGCATCAAAATTGTAGGAGAGCATTTTGCGTGATTTCACAGATGGCCCTAGGGCCCACAATTGGGCCCTGGCCCCAACTATCCTGAACACCCTGATGCCCCTTCACTTGGTAATCATTGTGACCAAGTTTCATCAACATGATCCTCAAACACTGTGGAGGAGTACAATTTGAATCAATTGTGACAAGATATATGAGAGATAGATGGATAGATAACATGCAGGATCAGAAATAGCTCACCCGCAAATCTGGGTTGAGCCTAAAATATGTGTCAAAGCCATTTAAAAGTATTGATATTACCCCCTACATTTCTTTGATTATTCATGTTTTTTAAAAGATTGCAAAATGATTTTTTTTTTTTTTTTTTTTTTACTGTGATTTGCCAACATAGCACGTGGGTCATAGTGGAATTTTGTACATGTACCACTGTTTCCGCAAAATGTCAATAATTTTTTTGCGTATCGTCGGAAAACTAAAAGGGGGACTACAAGATGCTTGTGGGCCGTACATTAGGACTCTTCATTAAACGGTTTACGTATGTCTATATGAAACGATGTATTGCATGCACTTGTACACACATCGCGATTTCTCTAAATGGTAAATCAATACCTAGACATCGAATGTAAACGCTGACAATATTTTCGTTTGTTGTCTGAGCAAAACATCGCTGGTGGTCCACCAAAACTTTTCATTTTACCATCCTTAAATTCTACCTGTGCAAAAGCATTTCAGCCGATCTAATGTTTTGCAGATGTTTAAAAAAGCAGCCTGATCTTGTAGCTAGCTTTCTTATCTCAAATTTTGCGATCCAAAACACCAAGTGTGTCGCCTTCGGCATGCGCATGTGGTCGATGCGATAACGGCTTAATGCCGGGCCCGTGTTATGATTGTTACTTTTGGTGCAGAAAGACAGTTTACCAACAGAATAAAACAAGAGTTCCAATGGCATCAGTAGCTCACCCCTGACAATATACCCAGTACTGATAGTATTTCTATTACAATAAATGTGTGTTTTTGATCATTTCATCTCAATGTGCATCAGAACTTTTTATGTATTGACATACTCCTCTTGAATCAAATAGTTGAACAATTCTAATATACTGTTCTTTGGTCTCACACCTTTTTTATTTATGTGAGCAGGAAAATAAATTGGTCTCAGCAAACCGGGTGATAAAAGGTCTTGTTCAAGACCTCGTGACTGTGACTCAATTTTAAAGCTTCTCACAAACATCCATTGAACAGTACGGTTCCGAGACTATGTTTGTTCGCCACGGGATGTCTTGTACCTGTTCGTGAAGGTGTCTTAAGCATATGCATTAGCTGTATGAAGGGCAATCATCATGCATCAAGCTCTTACCGCCTAACATTAGAACAGGCTAAGTATTTTTTAGTTAGTCGAAATTATCACTCTTTTAGGCCTACTTTGTCTCCAGAACAATTAATCAACAACGAGAACACACTGTTCATTAGTAATCAGCGCGAAAATGATTTCTCTTACCGAAGTTCCCACTCGTCGGAGAACTTCGCTGGCAAAGGATTAAACAGCGTGGAAATCCTTCACATTAATACGATCGTCTCTCACAACTCACCAGGTCTATTCCTATATCGTAACTATCTTGTTGCCTATCTTGTGGAATATAGTTATTCAAATAGCATAATAAATTGCAGACAACTCCGACAGAAATGAATGTTCCGTCCCATCGTCATAATTTATTAAGTTTCATTCCGATAATTACACAAATATTTGAGAGAATATGAAACTTCAGTATGTTATTTTAAGGTTCCTCGATAAGCCAATTAGCAACCCACGGACCATGAACAACTACTCGAACGTGGTGTGATTGGCTCCTTTGATTGTAAAAGATGAATATGGTCAAATTTGACCTAGTTCTCCAGACGAAGCATTGCCGTTCACTACGTACGTTGGTTTCGTTGCATATACGAAGTTAAAGCGTGGCTGCTTTCGTCTTAACCCAGCTAGTCGTTGAAGAATGGACGGATCCCTTTGCAAGAAGGCCTCTTTGGCCAAAGTTACCCCATATGCTGACCTTTGACCTTCGAATTCCCTTCCTGAACACGCCATAAGTACCATTAGTCATGACTACTGACCACTTTTTATGATCGTCCGATCTGTCCCATAGGTGAAGCCGCTTGACCGTTTGAACAAAATGGTCAAAACTGACCCCTAGTGACCTTTGACCTCAAATTCCTATAAACACGAACGTCTGTATTTACCATTGGACAATGAAATTTGACCAGACTATCATGGTCATGCCAATTCAATATCTGGGAGGAGAAGCGTTTTGTTGTTTGACCCAAAAACTGAGCTTTTTGGCGAAATTAACCCCTAGATGACCGTTGACCTCAAATTCCTGAACATCCCGATGTAATATTAGTCACGATAAGACTGACCAATTTTCATGAATCCGACTTGAACTTTAGGAGAAAGCCTCTTTTGTGACCGTTTTGAACGAAATGACCAGATTGACCCCAAGATACTTTGATCCCAAATTCCTAAACACCTGAGTACCATTGGTCAATGATAATACTGACCAACTATCCGATCCTCCATTTCAATCGTCGGGGGATGAAGCATTTGTTTGTTTGACCCAAAAAATGGGCTTTATTGGCCAAGAAATGACCCCTAGATGACCTTTGACCTCAAATTCCTTCACCTCCCTAGGTAGCGTAATTTTTCACAGACGATAATATGACCAATTTTCCTGAGCATTCCGATTTGAACGTAGGAGGAGAAGCCCGCTGACCGTTTTTGAACAAATTGGACCCCTAGATTATCCTTGATCCCCAAATTCCTGAACACCCTTATGTCCCTTGGTTTCATGATAATACTGACCACCTATCACATCATCCAATCAATCTGGATGATGAAGTCAGTTTGTTTGTTCCACCACGAAAAATACACAAATTTTTCGTCAAAATGACCCTAGATGACCTCCGATCTTAAATTCATGAACACAGAGAAACCAATTGGTCACTGAAATAGCTGAAATTTCCCCCTAGATGACATTTGACCTCGACTTCCTGACCAGGCCCGGATGCCCCCTCCTCAGTGGATCATTGTGCACAAGTTCATTCAATGATCCACCATACCTTAGGAGGAAGTACAATTTTAATCAATTGTTGACAGATAGATGACAGATAGATAGATAGCATGCAGATTCCAATAGGCTCACCCACTCATGCTGGGGTGAGCTAACCCATAATTGATGTACATGCAGTTAAAACTATCAGGCCAACGCCACCGTCCTTGCGCAAAGGACTCATCTCCCAGTTTGGTAGATACAACTCCCAGTTCACGAACTGGTAACCTTTGAATGGAGCGGTATGAGAATGCTATTACGTCTATTTCATTTGTATTATGAGTCGGTTAAGGGTTATTGCTTGTCCAATGAATTCAAGTCTTGAATGACGTATTCACCCGCCTATCATGCTGTCCTCCATGAACAGTGGCAATCAACAGAGGCCAGTGGGCAGCCTGGACGGAGGCAAGCCAAACCGAAAACTACTCAACCATTATAACCTTTCACTCTTTCACCTCTCATTCCCCTGCCAAACTTTTCAACTTCAAAAACGACATCTTAAGTCCTAGTTTGAAGGCAAAGTCTTTCATATTCATGAGTTGTCTTTGTCTTACTTGCAACATCCTTATTCTTCATGTCTATTTGCATTACTCTGAACTATTCTGATATTTTTTGTACTGCGTCTGAACTGTTCCTGTGCGAGACCCAATTTTCCTACTTGAGCATAAAGAGTTTTACTTTACAGCGTAAAGTTTGTACGTACAGGCTACTATACATGTACATGTACATACAGGCTTACTTGTGTACATAAAGACTGCATGCTTTCTAATCTTTACCGCCCAATCTTGTGTGTCCACTCTCCTTGATTTTACCAGTACCTAAAAAAAAAAGTCCTAAATTCCAGGGAAATTCTTGAAACCTTTAAGACCGGGTGCTAACTTCATAAAAAAAAATATTTTGGATCGCGCAGAAAGCATTCTATCAGAATCTCCAGTTTTGCATATAAGGCATTGAATGAAGTTCCCACTATGTATTAACATAACATTGTGTAAAGCATCCATAGCATATGAATGGAAATTTTTTTGGATACTGGACCTGACGCCATATACCGTATATCTGTAATAAATGCCCGCAGGTGGTGTTACATTTTTCAAAGATGGGGGCATTACATTTTCAAAGAGGGGGGCGATTATTTGAGGGTAATTTCTTAAGGCAGAAAATTATAATTTTGCAGTGTAGGCTTCCAAAATTTCCTATACTACACTTGTGTTAGCACTTCCCAAAACAACTCACCATACCTTGTGTAAGCGTCAGGACTAATTTTCATCGGTACTTGTGAAATATGCTCCTAATCTTCATTGGATGTCCCAAAAACAAAAAAAATAGGGGGAGGCCTTGGGGAGGCCGTTTATTAAGGGGGGCTCATCTATACAGAATTATACGGTATACTCATTATTAGGGATTGCAGGAGCCGAAAAAAGTCAGAAAAAAATTATTGCTAAAACCCAGAGAAAGTATTTTCAACAATCACAGGAGGGCAGTGTGTATTGAAAGATTCTTTAAGTGTAACATGTGAAGCATCAGAGCAGCATGATTATGAATTTGAAAATTACTGAGCCACACCGCAAGTCATTCCTTCACTTTGATTATTTTTAGGTAAAATTAATTCAAACTGTGGAAGCTCTGCCAATCAATCCAAATCGATCCAGTCGCCTGCCCACCCCCCCCATCAACGGATTAAGTATAGATGACTGGTCTAGGAAGCCCAGGCTTCCTGCCAGTCTCCAAAGGACACCAAGAATCAGCTCCGACCAGCCTTCCCTGGTCTGGAATAACAGAGGACCAACCCCAACAGGGAAATGGCGGACGAGCGCTAGTTTCGTCAAGCACGCCAAGGAAGAGAGCCTGCCCAGGCCAGAGAGTATCTGTGGTATCGGCCATGCATGGAGCTATAGAGTATATAAATGAGGGTTGCCATTAATTGGAGAATATAACAGAGAACAGAACAAGGGGGGGAAACACCACTTAAAAATGACCCTGGCCACAACACCAGGTTGTGTCGGGCCATGTAGGTCACTGCCATCCAGTATAGCCTATTGTATTACTAGTTCACTGTGGCCCGGATAGCAATATTGTGAACCCACAGTACCTAGAGAGATAGAGGGCTGGGAGCCTACAATAATAGGGATGGCGTCTCGCCCTTGATTCTAGTTTGCTTACCTTTGGGCATTTTGTTTTTGGTTGTGTGGCCCCTAGGTTTGGGGACCTACATCTTTTGGTCTCTTCTAGCCTTGTACAAAGCATACTTCACATTCTTGCGCATACATACCGTATTTCATTCCGCTAAGCGCCCATGGCGCTTGCAAAGTTTTCAGGATGGGCGCTTCCAGGTATACTTACAACTGTTTGTATTCGTTTTTGGGTGTTATTTTTGCAGGACTAAACCTGTGTTACGTAAACACACTTTCAAAACATCGCCAGGTGGAAGCAAACATGTCTTGCTGATTTCCACCAGCGTGTACCTCCCCCCTCCCCAACCCGCCCTCCGTAAATAAACTTACAAAAACGATCATTCATTTAGCCGTAACATAACTCGTTTATGCTATGCATGCCTATAAGAATGTAACCTGCTCATACTACGAATGGTCTATGGTAATACAGCGTACGGACACGATACGCACGCCACCTACCACTTGCTTGATCGTAT
This sequence comes from Sclerodactyla briareus, assembly GCA_026419785.1. Lineage (NCBI taxonomy): Eukaryota > Metazoa > Echinodermata > Holothuroidea > Dendrochirotida > Sclerodactylidae > Sclerodactyla > Sclerodactyla briareus. Next base: position 95,774 of record JAODTK010005574.1, read on the forward strand.
GGATACGAAGCAGCCAGCCTGGAATTGATTGTGAAAGTGCTAAAATCATTGCTAAACTAATATTATAATCGTTGTATCCAGGGAAAATGGTTTGAAATGCACTCCATTCATTCATGGAATTAAGTACCGTAGGTCTACGCAAGTCACAAGCCACAACCTCGTTATCCAGGAGCGGTGATGGCGAGCGCTCCGGTATTATACCTGTTGTTGTTTTTTGTGTATGGTGTTGGCTTTATGCACTTGCATGAATCGCGCAATAGTGCTGTGCTGACACTGGCCGCAACAGAAAATATTTTCAGGCATTTCGGCCGCGCATATCGTTTACCTGTTGCAAAAAAAAAGTTTGGTGGTCCGCTTACGGGGATGGGCGCTTAGCAATGAATACGTACGCATACTGGAAGTGAAGTATTGAGGTTCGATCGGGAACTTAGCTTCATTGTGGTGTAATACTGCCATCAGTGGGTTTTAGTTATTTGGTTTGGCCATTGGCCCGGTGTCTATTTCAGTCAAGTTAAAAGCATGCCTACAATCAGATGAGTATGTCAAGAAAACAAATATACAGTTTTTTTGATCATAGCCTTACATATTGCTCCATGGATGCCTTTATACAAAAATTTCTGGCACAGTCAAAAAATATACTTTAAGAGTTGGACCACTCCCCTCTCGGTGCGTGGTTGCGCCCTTGTATCTTATCACATTGAAGAAAAAAACATCCGAGTCGATGGGTAAAATTGTAGAAATAGACCCCGAAACTCACACTGGCCCAGTCATTACATCAGGGAACTTGGAAAAAGAAGGGGAAAACCTCTCGGGGAAGTGATCATTGCAATGCGATCTGTACTCAGAACCATGGACAAACTGTTTACATTCCGTCTGCCCACGCTCTCAGAGTCACTGAACCCCATGAACTTCATGCACAAGTGGTAAACGGGCACCACTTGTCTGGTGCAGTATTCGATGCAGGTGGGCTCGCATCGATTACAATGCTCCGGGAGCTGGTTACGCACACAGGTGATATAGGAACTTCTTGGGAGTGCTCTGCATTTTAGCAATCATTATGGGGCTCATGTTCTGGTGAGACAATACTGGCTTTTGTGAGTGCCGTTATCAGTTGAAATAATCGCAAATTATAGCAGTGTCTGCCGAGTGCATCATTTGATGAATGCGAGTGGGCTAGACCTGGACCAAACGGCATATTATGAACAATTCCGTGACGTACGTCATCACACCGCTACAGGGACTATAAACAGCTTGCAAAAGCCATTCTTCCTACAGCTAGAATCGCAGTGTCCACCAAAGATTACCCAAGGCCAAGGACTAGCTATATGCCTGTGCCCAGAGCGTTTTCACTATTCTAGATGCATCAGTCAGCCAGTCCCAACTATTTTGCTCATTTTAAGGTTGTGAAATTTATATTAAAATGATGCTACTTCCTCATAATCATAGATATCATAGACAGCTAGTAACAGAGTCAGTACCAGGGTGTTCCTCGTCCCGCATCTGACTTGCGGTTTTCAGAGAATTTGCCACAGCGCATGGGGCAAGCATGACACAACACTGAACACACAACCATAAAAGTGATCAATATATACATTATGTATCTTTCTTCACCATCGCCAATTCACTTGATTGGCCACTACAGGTTCCATAGACCTAACGGCAGCATGGAGAAGGAATCTATAGCATGATGAATGTACACACTGTGGCTCATTGAGTTTGGTAAATAAGACAAAATTAACATGACAAAAAATCTGGGGGGCGTTCACATCTCTCCACATTTTGAGGGATGTCAACTTCATAAATCAGTGGAAAATATTTTTTTGATTACTTATAATGAAGAGCCCCCTGCCATGGGGGGTGGTCTACCCTTGTTGAGACTTGTTTGCAATTTGTTAAAACTCCAAGCAAGTTTAATCCCTCCCCCCAGTACTTTCCACACATTACCACTAACAGCCCAAATTGTTGTTATAAATTATATTAAAAAGGTAAAATCAAACCACAAGATGCTTCAGCAAAATTTGATCCCCCAACAAGGAGCAGAACCATTACAAAACCCTTGCAATCACTTCCAGTAGCCAATGTAACCCAATCCGGTACTTATTGGCCCCCGGCCCCCCCCCCCTTTCCACTGTAACTGTTGTTTATGAACTTTATGGAAACACTGGTTCAAGCCTCAGGGGGGAAACACCTAAATAACACCTAAACCAGACAATAACATAGCATCCCATCTCGGGTCGGGTTACATTCAGACCCCCTCCCCCCCCCCCCCCCCACTGGTAGCCAAAAAGCCTGTAAGCTAATGCCTCCGACTGGAATACTAGACTACAGTATAGGTTTTTACCTGAAGGTCATACATGAGTAACTGAGGAAATCCATTTTCCTGGTGTAGACTACAACTCTCAAACAAACTACCAACAGTGCCAGTCAACCCAACTCTTGGCACAGCCCAGGTGGCCAACTGCAAATTGCAACTGCCTACTGTGTATCCGTTCAGCAATACCTCTCCCTCCCACGTGAATCTAATTCTTTTCCATGAATCTCCCCAGAACTGACACATAGGCTACATTCGAGTCACTTTGCCATCATGTGCAGATTGTTGAGGGTGCAACAGTCGGACACGCGGTGGAGGAAAATTTGTCCGTTCGGATGCATTCAGGACTAAACTGCAACAGCGCAACTGGCTGTGAATTTGGGGGGCCACAAAGCATATTTTTGGAGGGGGAGGGGGAGGGGAGATGTTAGGGGTTAACACTGACATCAGCAAACAGCATTTCATGTGTGTAAGACATGATATGTATGGAGGCCATCATGGGGAGGGGGGGAGGGGGGGGGGGAGAATCGTGCCCGTCCACACAGCCCTGTTGTGCACTTGGCTGGAACGTACTAGTAGACATGTAGAGTTGTAGACCCGAGTAATCCCCTGTCTTTGTGTTTGAAGTACATTGGGGCAGTGCGATAGGCCTAGACGCATCTTTAAACTTGGGCAGATGAAGTGGGGTCATGTCCAAATCCTTCAACAACCAAAATTTGCCCAGTTATTTATTTTATTGAATGAATTTCACACTAACTGATTGAGATGTCGGGAGAGTAACGATGCGAAGGTCGCCCATTGACTTCACACAGGAAATGCTAATATCCTGCACAATTATAGAAATCAGGTAAATGGAATGGATAAAATGTTTCTTTTATATCTTATGAACAAATGTGTAAGTTTTCAAACAGATTCCATTGTTAACTCTTTTGTCACTAGGTTGGTGCATGGGTGGGGAAAAATACATGTTTTGGATGATTTTGCAATACACAGGGTCCCCTGTCACTCTCGTGACTCACGGGGGCCATTTGCACAATAGCAGTATTGTCTCCTTTTCACACTCGAAGCGGCTGGAATTCTTCTGAGCTTCAAGGGTTCCTAAATCACTAGATATAAGACACAAAAATAGAAGGAGTTGTGTTTACATGACCATTGTACTTTGAGGTTCGCCCATGACTAAAAGGGAGTAGGGTTCATCAAAACGATAATCGTGTGTGGAATCGGGCAGATTCAGATTATTGCACAAACGGTAGGTAATAATCGGAATCGGCAAAGTTTGAAAAAAATGACCAGGTTTATGCTAACCGTGATTCTACTATTTGAAAATTGCAACAATAACTAAAAATGGACCCTTTTTAATATCACCTACATTATCTTAAAACAATACACCAATTTCAAACATGATGATTGGGGAGTACAAAACACAACAATGATGCGAAAGTAGGTTTTCAATCAGTGTTTGATATACGTACAACATATTCAGAAATAAAGGTTGAGTTATGAAGTCGAATGTGAGGAAATATGTAAGGCAACCAGATAATCAGAACCTTGCGTTATCGGAAGAGGAAAGAAGACAAAGAAAGAAGGAAAGCAGATTATGCGAATTTAGAACGGGAATCGGTTATGATCGGAAAATACCACCATAATCGTTTTTGACACTATAAGGGAGGATATTGTTTCACGCAGTCACCTAGAAACCAGTGCATCCAAGATTCCGTGTAGGACCACTTTTTGACCACTGCTGTGGCCCTTGTAGGCCTACAACACAACCACAGTACTACTCCATGCCATTCTAATCAAGACTGAACACAACAATCCCCTGACCAGACTGAAGTCATCGTCCGGTTGTATTATGTAATTGCAGTCTCAAAATGAGATGATTCAAGCTTAAAAGTGGATGCAGGAAGATGAAGGTGACTTGAGTATCATCCATTCACAAACAGCTTTCTAGTCACTAGCTACAGTATATATTGGCCTAATGCTGGGACTGACTCAGACTGTCAGTGCATGGAACCACCTATGCCTCAATGACCAAGCCACAAACTCAGTGGGCACACTGGCCATGTGGGTCATTACTAGGGCGCGCACCCCAGGGGCCTCGGTTACCTGCATGTAACCGATAACAATAGATGGGCATTGTGAGTAACACAAACCACCAAAATGGGCACTTACTCTTTCTGGAATTATTAATCCAGGTTCTTCAAGTGTTCATCAGAAATGGCTGTGCACAGGTTTATTCACCTGAAATGAGAAACAACCACAAGCTCAGGATTATTTATAGGCAATGTGTTTCCACTTATTGCATTCCTGTGGGACTTGTGAAACGGTACTTTTTCAACCTGGGGCTACATTCATTTACGTTCAATGATCCTGCCATAAACTGCAACAACCCATAAGTGGCTTCATACAAACTATGCTGATTGCATGGATAGGCCTCACTTTGATTTGTTCTTTTCTCTGCCAAAATTACTTTCACTGCAAACTGGAAGACACCGTCGTCCAATAGTCCCACTTTCCGGGTTCTCGCCATGTTTGCCGAATGGAAGCCAGAAACATGCCCAAAGTGGTATTTATTCCCTTATTGTCCTTCCACCCATTTTCTCACTCAAATGATATTATGATTGCAAGTATGCGGCGATCCGCAACTAAACCGAAGGAGTCCCGTTGAGCGGAGCATCTTCCGTGCACATACCCTGCTTAGTCCCGACCATACCTCGGTGAATGTCCTCCTACACGAGATACCCAGAGGAAAAACAATGTTTCAACATTAATAGGAAGTAGAAATCCATGTATAGCCTCTGTAGATCGAGTCCCCGGCTGAATGAGCGAATATCCCGGCTAGCAGTCCCGGCACATTCGGATGCTGTGCAACCCCCCCGCATAGCGGGGACATGTTTCTATGCACATGCAATGGCTAAATCCTACCAAACTCCTCCCCCCCCAGGGTTCACGATTGCCAAGAGCATTACAATTATTTTCACTGAGTAACTACTACTAAACTAGTAATTACCACATCCCACAGTTCCCAATGGTAGACTCAGAGGTTGGCAACCCAACCCAGTCAGGACTGGAAGCCTCCCACTCAAATACCTGAACATACTCAACAATGGTATACTTTAGGAGAGCCAAACTATGATTGAACATGTAGTGGTCAAATTATAGCAAGGGCACAACATCCCGCAGGGATGGGGAGGATACCCCCCACTTCATGGCGATGCTCCAATTGACTTAACATTTTCTCACATTAATTTGTGGTTCATAGGCCCATCATCCTCCCCACTTCTTCGCATAAATGTGCTCCACTGTATTAGGCCAAGTAAAAAAAAAAATAGTTTCTCGTCCTAACTTCGCCGAAAGTTGTGGCGGAGGGCTTTTTTTTTTTTTTTTTTTGCTCTCAGACAGTCAGAAATACCCATGATTTAGTACTGTCTCGCGGTACATCGTTCTGTAAATGCGCATGAGCTTCTTTTTTTTCTTTTTTTCCCTGAGGTATACCCCGCTAGTGGCCACAATGCCATCCCAAAATGTTCCGTACATAGTTTGCATGCATCAGTAGTAAGCTTTTTCCTTTCTTTAAACCCATATTTGAAGAAGTTATCAAGTGAAGTTGTCAAAAAAAAAAGAAATTTGACAATTATCTAAAAAAGCGTGCGGGCGGGGACGAGAAACTGCTTTTTTTTTTTCACTTGGCCTTATAGCAATTGAGACTTTGTATAGTCCAGAAACTGACTTGATCATGCAGGAGTACTGATATACTGTACCTCAAGGTGTGAAACTGGGGAATCATTTTTCTTCCAATTGCTCCATCAAAAAGTTGAGATTCTGAGTGTACTGTAAATATGACTGGACATTAGCACTGTGCAACATATATACTGTATTCAATAACCTCTGTTCAGCACCAAATCTGTGACTGTTTTGGTAGCCCTGTCATACCTAGGTCAGGCTACATTATATGTACTGTATTCAGAGAACTAACTAAACTGTTGCATCTGACTATAATCTATAATGCTCTGTAACCCCATCAAGCATGAGTACACCTGGACCCATCAGTTTTCGCCTCGAAATAACTGCTCTGCACTGTAACTTGGAACAATTCCAAGCCAGCCTGCGACTGAATCACGATTCTAGCCAAAGGAGTCACTCCCACACCGTTACTGTGCTAGATGTATCACACCTGAAATCATCATGCCCAGAATCACTCCAAGCCCAACAAAACATCCACAGTTTCACTTTTCATTGAAGGACTGGCTCCCCTTCAATGGGAAACGAATACCGTCACAACACCAATTTTACTTCACAGTCTGTAGCGAGTACAGAATCCCACGGTTTGGGGAATACTTCAATGGGATAATAGTAAAATATCTACCTACACAATAGGGGAGGAAACAATGGAGGGCGGGAGGAAATTGGTTTCCTGAAAACGTGCGGCTGCGGCAACAGTGGGAGCCTGCGATCAAAAGCGGCGAGAGTGGATCAATACAGATCAATGACACACGCCAGTTGTGGAAGTGACAGTGCCAAATATTTGAGTTGGCGTCGAGATTTACGAAAACAACCCTCAAGTTGATTAATTCATTTTCATTTTGTACAATAACAAAAAGTACATACAACAACATACTCCAATGGAAACATTCAACTGGACTGGGCTGGCGCCGAGTGGCTGATAACAGATGTCTGTACTTTGTGGGATAACCATCAATGGCCATAGGCAATTTTATGTGGCATATTCGTCCTGCTAATATCGAGAGGTGATGAACCCACCCCTGCCCCTCCATGTGTTTGCAAAGTTTGGTGGTTATACAGTCTGATGTAAAATTCTTCCTAAGATTATTCCTCCAATTAATAAACTTCCATTCATGTGCTTGTAGATAGCCTACCATATTCATTCTAATAGTTAGCTCATGCCCTAATAGAAGCACACATGGAACTTTGCAAGATTTATGATTTTTGTAACCTTAATAGAGGCACACTTTCAGAACTGGTCAGCACTAATTGTACACTGACAAAATACTTTTTGTAGGAAATAAATGCGAGGTGTGATGTTGGAAAGAGGGGGGGCAAGTTTGTCAGTCAGCCTCCGGGGGATGCCGAAGCATCAGCACCCAGTAGTTCTTCCAGCCTTGCAATGTCAGAACCTGCTCTGTGGAACGTATACCTAGCCTAGTTATCTCCAGTCCGTGGCCGTTGTTCTCTCATTTCACACATACAACAACATTTGCAGAAGCCCACCCCCCTCTCCCCCCTCTTCACAAAACAAAAATGCAAAACGGCACTCAATCATTACGATTTATATATAGGCTAGTTTCAGAATCTCTCACAAAATTGTGTTAGTATTTGTACTACAGTTCATCACTTTTTTGACTAATTTCACTACACATGGTTGTCTGTAGATGATTGAAAGGTAAATTCCATGCTAGACTCTTGTGTTATTTATAGTAATGTAGTATCACTTAACACTTGTACCAGTTCCGCGAGACGACCATCCTAATAAATGCGCATGTTTCAGAGAATAGCTTTGCGCAGTACACGTCTGTTAGAATTAATACGGTATTTGCACTCAATAGTTTCCCTGACTATCGGAAATATAATCATTGAACAGCTCTCCTCATTTATTCAAACTCCCCATGACCTTTAAAGGCAAAGTGAGCCATTCCATTCTCATGGGCGATTGCATAACTGACTATTTCATTCCACCACCAAGCTTATTCAATCTCCAATTCTTGTTCTTACTCATGAATGACACTTGTTAAGCCTTGTTCCCAGCTCAGCAAGTGACCCCTTCTCGAGTCTTCATCTTCATTTCAATACTCCAATGTGCCATTGTGTGGCATTTGATGGAGGATAATTGGTGCGCAGATTATCGTTGTAGCCAGGTGCCAACTACCCTCTTGAAGGCACTCTTATTGCCAAGTCCAGCTATATTTGGGGGGGGGGCGGGAGCTTGTTCCATTTCGCAATGGTCCTTGGAAAGTAGGCGCCCTTGACGGCAACAACATGGCAAGCATTATTTTGGAAGGGCTGAGTGTTGGACCCAGTAGGTACCACTATTGTGTGGAATGAAAATGTCTTGTGTAGGGATTTCAAGTTTGTTGTGCAAAATTTTTTGGCAGGCGAGCAAGTCAACAATGTTTCTTCTACATATGCTCCAGCAAGTCCCAATTTAATGAGGACGTACTATTTGAGTGACAAACCTGCCAGCTCTAGATTGAACACTTTCTTGTTCCCTTTTGCCCGTACTGTTTAGGGTGACCATACCTGGGTTCTCCCAAACCTTCCATTGTACTTGCCTTTTCGGCACCAAAATTCAACTCTTCAGGGATTGTTGAGCTGAAGTCAATCCCTAACAGCACTGTACAGCAGCCCAGGTCAGAAGGTCTCCACACACACTGGGGAGCAAATTTCGGCTTTGGCTACACTCAACGCTTTCGAAAGGAGGTCACACACCAACCAACAGCTTGTATTTGTGGCGCATTCTTCACCTGATGGTGGTTACATTCTCATAACAAGCCTCAGTCCAGTCCCTCTTTCTCATTAGCATGGAGTCTATTTGGTTGAAGTATGGCCCCAATTGATTGACCCTTTCCTCGAAGTACATACATGTATATACCCGGTCAGTTGCCCATGACAGAGTCTGACAGTCTGGTGCATTGATCAGCAATCGCCAGAAGTCTTTACCCTCCAGCATCCCACTCCCCATATTCAAAACCACTGCGAAGGCCTTCATACTCAATAGCACTTCTGCCATTGTGCCTATTTCCAGTCACCGCAAGTCACCTCCCTATATACCAACATCTTCAACAACATGATCCACAACTCGGTCCATAACTTCATCTATAACTCTAACCACCTCAGCCCATCTCTCATGTGCTGTCACCCATATACCATCCGTACCCCTGTTGACAATGTTGACATACACCGTTTGTCAGCATCACTGCTTATCCAGCTCCCAGCTGCTACTGTGGGCCTTTATTATCGCTACAGTATAGTGTGACTGTGACCACCCCAATTTGTTATTGTTGCAGTGTGACCAGGTCCGTACGGTCAGCATATCTAGGCTACATGACTAAAATCACTGAAATCCAATGGGGGCCGCTAATGCTCCTCCCCCCTTTAATACTACGACGCCACTGCCGCAATGTAGCATGTGTAGTACAGTAGCCCAAAACCTCCATGAATTGAACCTTGAACGGATACTAGCCAACACTCCAGTGGGGAGCAAAACAACCAGGAATGAGGCAGTCGGCCATATTATAATTTTGGCAGTAAGAACCTTGGTACAAATTTAGAATCAGTGCCCGTAAGTACCAAGGTGTCCACTGACCATAACCTTGTGATAATAACATGTCACTGTGTAGAATGTAAACAATGAGGGAGAACAGTACGTCACTTCCGGGCACTGATTCTAAATTAGAGCCAAAACGTTCATTGTGCATGTGAAATTGGTTTTATTATACCGTCCTTGTGATAGGTGCAAACCATGGAGCTATTATATTAACTGGAGAGGACATGAGGCTGCGTCTTGTGTGCCCATTTGGAGGTGGTTATGCCCCCCCCACCAGGCTGACACATACCACCATGGGCGTCAACAGGTGGGGACGGGGGGGACATGTCCCCCCCACTTTTCAAAGTGGGGGGGGATATCATATCGTTTGTCCCCCCCACTTTTCCGGACCGTAATAAAAAATTATAGGCACATGCCCGATTTTGTATCACTCTAAACTGATTCAATTTTTGTCTAACCAAACAATAATCGCGTTGGAAATTGTCTTAAGTCCACTCGTCCAGGTCGGAACCCCAGGTGAAGATCTGGACCCGACTAGGGCCGAAGTGGAAGGATTACCCCATGTTCCATACCGAGTTCTCGATTTTTAATCGAATAGCCAAAAGTGCAAAATTTTTCAAGTGTTTCGCGCACACTGGCGTTTTTCTTCCAGGCGTTGTAGGCTAAACATGCGATTAATACTTCCAATCATTTTCGTTCACTGCGATTGAATTTTCAAGCCTTAGGGCGACTGCCCCCCCTCCCCAATTTTTCTGAGATGAAAATTCGGGCGGAAATTTCGTTGAAAATTTGGGAAGGAAAAAAGCAAAGTGAAAAGAATGCATGAATTTTTGCACACTTTTTCGATAAAATGCCCGGAAAACATGCAATTGTTTTTTTCGCGGGCTTCGCGCGCGCCATTAGTTTCCCATGACTAACTTGTCAAATTTCGGGTACAAATTTTCTGCTCCCAAATTGGAGTGGTCCCGTACGCCTATGGCTTTTCCCTCCGATCCCACCATAGAAAACCGTTCGGTAAGACCCCTGGATCCCACGCATACAAAGCCAGAATAGAAAAGGTAATAAAAAAAATACCATGTGTATACTCGGTAAATTTTTTTGTCTGTCTTTTACTCAAATCACACATGTAGATGGGTGCTATTGAGGGTGCTATTGAGCCTGGCAAGTGCCGTTTCCATCGTCTGGAGTGATGAAAATCTGAAATTTTCGTTTCTTGGACGCCCCTCCTCCCCCCCGCCCCGACAACGATGGTGAGACCGCCTCCGCCTAGATGGTCATTTCATTTCTTGATGTGTCCCCCACTTTTCAAAACTCGACGCCCCTGCATACCACTGTTGTCTAATGACCCACAGACAGCATTACAATAGAAGTAACTGGGAACATCTTCAGTAGGTATTGCCCCTGCTATTGTTAGAATACGCCAATAACAACCAGGGCCCTACTGTACATTTCACTCAGCTCACGCGCAAAACAATACGAACGCGCAATGTACCCATTACATGGGGGCAGTGTTTCCTCTAAGCCCATATGACGCGATTTTGACGCACTGGGCCTGCCAATTTGACCCAATGACATTCTGGGAAAATATATAAAAAAGAGGGGGGTTCAATGAAATGACCAAAATTAACCTCACTGAACATTGGCAGATTTTGCAAGGAGTTGTGAAATGACTGAAACTAATTACACTGCAGGTGATGCCTATTGCCTATGGTGTTGTGCCTTAAATACTTCACTGGGATTCCTCCACGAGCTGTGCAGTTCAGACAATGAGTCAAAGCTCCAAAATTTCTGTATTTTGACTCGGTGAGAAAATTCTTAGAGGACACACTGCATGGGTGAGAGGATCGGTGCGTACACATGTGCGTCCTGAAGAGTAGTGTTCTGCTCGGGCCAAGCATAGGGATTCTGTGAATGATATAGTGCATTGAACAACGCCCTCCCACGCATACGTAATGAACTCCGGACTTTGATCGGGTGTTATGATGGCGGCAATGTAAATTTGTACACAACTTAGGCCTGCATGCCCCCGCGCGTATGAACTAAAGTCCGCGCTAGTACCTATGATGCGCTGACTCATACAAATATATATCATAACCACTGTTCACGCATTGCTGTATAAACCGAATTGCGTAGGGGCATAAAGTTGCCCCATGTCGACGTCACACTTGCATAGGCGCTTCAGTACAGCATGTCCGGGGCTTGGGCAAACAGACAAAAGAATATATCAGCCTAATGATGGAAACGGAACAACCAACCCTAAAAATGACTCCAAGCACGCACAAATTATAACAAAATAAAAACACAGCACACACGCACTAGAGAAAATAGAAACTGATAACGAAAATGGAAGAGAAAAATACTAATTGATAAAATTGAGAGTGGAATTCGAAGACGTCCTTGACAATGGTGTCGCCAGATTCGACGTAGGTGTTGCCAGAGGATGAAATCAACAATGAACATTGCATTGTGTACTGTGTGATCGCAGACTACATGTATTCTGTTCCCTTACCGAGTTTCCAATCCCTTGGAGGCAACATCCAGAAATGAACCAAACTGCCAGAACTGCATGCACAACACTCACAGTTGGTTCACACCATCAATAGTAATAATACTACTTGACAGAATAGGCTAGGCCTAGGCCCAAACTATTCAGTAAAGATGACACTTGACAGTAACGTGAAGTACAACCGCCTGGCTAGCCTATGCCTAAATTTACAACAACTTAGGCCATGGCCAGACTCAGTTTGAGTTTACCTTACCTTGCAGTAGCATTCCAATTGAGCTAAGCTTTGGATTCAACCAAGATGTTTTGGTACCTTTGTGAATGGTCTCCTTTTGGGGAAATTCCAAGTCATAAAAATATAACTAGTATGATCACACTTCAAACTGATTCACTGTGCAATGCAGAAAAATAAAAGTTTTCAAATTGAATCCAACTCCTATTCCATTCAACTCAATTACCTCATCCAATTATCAATCAGGATAACTACCTGAAGTCACATTTCAAACAGAATTACGAACGTATGTGCTATGCCACTCAATTTTCATAATGCTGCGAAATTGTTTTTAACAACTCAACTGGAACTGTTGAAAATCAAATGACTTCTCATAACCACAACTACACAAGTGTAGCATGCCGGCACACACTGACACAGTGCAAGACCGACCATAGCCTAACTTCACGTAAATTACAATGAATGACTCACAGACTTGGCGCGGCATTACACTCGGATAGCTGGCACAGTGGCATCCATTAGGTAATGGTCGAGTGACGCACAACAGAGCCACAAAACTGATTAGATGGAGTTTGATGCAGAGGCAGTAGATCCTTTCCTTTGATAAAATCTTTATGCCACACTGATTAGAAATGCAAATCCAAAACTTCCTAGATGGAAGCTTTATCGGAAATCTCCCAGTTTCCGCTTTCCACAGTGCAACCGTGTAAGTTGTAACCTACTTCGCGTTGCGTGAAAAGCGCTCGGTTACTTCATAATTGTCATGCATGACGTACTGCCGTAACTAACGTTCGCTAAATAAATATACTACTGCTGCCGCTGTACCCACTAAGATAGTATTTTCCAAATTTTACAAATTCACAGATGAAAGTCACTAAACGCAAAGTTCCTAGTCATCAAGAGTGTAGGACAAAATTTAGTACAACGATTACTCGTATGCGTAGGTCTGGTCTCTCTAAAAGAAAAATTTACTGAGGTTAGCCATGGGCTCAGTTTTGTATCAGTAACACAATAATGAATATTCATAGGGTTAAAAACGTTTTATACGTCATCCATTGTAAAGGTGCTCCCAGGGTCGCCTTTTACCAGGTAAAACACTGACCAAGTGGTATGGCAGGAATTCCGTCCCACCGCAATTCAGACGACAATAAAGAATGTCTTTGTTATTGCAGGTCTCGCCGTCGCAGGTAGAAATGTTACCGTTAATTAATTCAGTGATCCTGGGCTATTTTTAACTTCGGTATAATAACCCTGAACACCGTCTCTTGCGTAGCCTGTTGAAACAGGCGTTTGACTTTGTTCACCTCGTCAGCCTCATTCACTCATATGTGCGGAGTGAGTGGCCCTGTAACCAATCGGTGATTTGCCTTCGGACCGTCCGGTAAATATACTAAAGAGCGGAGCCCCTTATTTAGGAACGGCTCTCCCATGTTGTCTGCTTTAGCAGGCATCTCTGCGATGTGTACACGACAGGGAGGGGGACGGGTTCGGCCCACCATATAAAGCCCACACCAGTAGACCTAAACCCAAACGGGTCCACTCAGTGCAGTCAGACGTAGCTAGGCGGGAAAAGGAGGCCCCCCCCCCTTCGTGCGAGCTCTACCCTCCCCTTCAGCAACCTACCAAAGTTATCGTGTTTTTTTTGAATTAGCGATGTGTGATATTATATAATAAGGATCGATTGACAAATAAGAATAATGTAATTGGTTTGATAAGGGCAATGCGCATGGTTGGCGTTCCATATTCGGTCCAGCGTATGAGAGACATGATATGAATCGTATGATAGATAGATAGATAGATAGATACATAGATAGATAGAGGGATGCAAACATTTTCCCAAGAAACTAAGACCAAGGTGAAAACGCTAAATTCTTTCCAAAGAAGATGTGGGAGTTATGCATAGGGGTCTGTCGGCTGGAGAAACAGGTTCGCAGTGCGGACATTCATCAATGACGTAGCTGTAGAAAGCTCGTAAGGTCAACTTCAACTGTTTAAGGGCACCACTGAGGAGACCCCGTTGAGGAAGACACTTGGACCCATACCTCACCAAAACGACAATATTTTTTTTTCACTCGTGCGGTTGTGCCCCTATCCTCCAGGAAGGCCGGCCTCTACTGTACCGTCTCGGTAGGCTACGGGCCGTAGGATTATAGAAAACCACAGAGAACGTGATACTGCGTAGCGATTCCGTCCTCTTCTGCGTAAAGTACTGTCACCGGCTAGAGCCAAGGGACAGAGTCTGCAAATATATGAAGTTCCCCTGTACTTCGTGCAGGACCGTGACCGGACAATTCCCACCCGTCAGCCCGTACAATTCCCATCCGGACAATTCCCACCCGGACAATTCCCCCTCAACGGAATGTTTTATGTGGTCAATTAGGGTTAGGGACTAAGTTAGGGTCACGTTTGGGTGGGAATTGTCCGGGTGGGAATTGTCGGTGGGAGATGTCCGGGAAACCGTGCAGGGCTCATAGACATGATATAATATTTTGCTCTCAGTCATATATAACTGAGATATTGATAATGTTATATAACTCGAGGACACTGTGAAGCAGAGGTACCGTATGTTATAAAGCTTAATTCGGGTCCCTGTGACATGGCCCTCAAAAAGTAGGAATCACGTTCTCCTTATGGTCTGCTAATGTTAGTGCAAAAGATAGCAATGTAGCATCACATCATATCTGGGACCCTCAATTATTCATCAATTTGGGCCTCTCCCTGAGGCAGCCGATCACAAAATTCTCCAGCGTGCCCATATCCATGTGATATTCCCCCGTACCCCCGACCCCAACGAGTAACCTAACGGGGTCGTGACGCACTGCGGAAGGGGTTGCATGCATGATTAGCAATATACCCCTATCACACGCGTAGTTTCGGTACATTCCATTCAGGCCCATACTTTTACATTTCAGTTGATTCCCAGACCACGAGACAAAAGCGCGCCAACAGATAAATACGCTATGTATTCTTTCCGCCCCAAAACATTTTGGTCGAGGACATGATATCGTATTTGGTCAAAATGTTCGTTGATAAGGTTTATGCACATGCAGAGAATGTAATTTTCGTTGATCTGTAGGTATGACAAAGCCTAGGTTCATGACACGCACAACCAATGGCGGCGCCCTGCTCACTTGAAATTGTCATTTCCGTGATTTGAGGGTACCAGAAGCCAACATTTCCTTCGGCGCCCCACGCCACCCCTATTGGCTCCCTGTTCACCGTACCTGGTTCTGTCCCCGGGGGTTCTAATACGCTCGGTACCAACTATAGCTAACCTGAAATACTCGACACATATGCAGCTTGGAATTTAAGATGTTGTTTCTTTCTATAACTTTGACCAGTTATGCTGCGCCGCAGCGCGCTTTTATCATTTGTGTGTAAAGGAAACATCATTTTTGGTGGTCATGCACCCATGTGGGGCAACCACAAACCAATATTTTTTTCTTGGTCGCTCCTCTCCACCTGCAGCCTATTCTCGTTCCCGGACAAAACCCCCAGACCACATGCATACCTGCCGCCTGATACTTCTCCTACCAGCTGCGCCACCATAAAGATGACCCTTCGATCTGTGAACAGCGTGGTCGTTGGTCTTTTTATGCCCCAAAAATGGCATTTCAGTAGCGTAGCTGAAGGGGGGGGGGGCGGTCGCCCCCACACCTTTCGCCTCGAACGGTCTGTCGGTATACATTTGCTGATATTGTCGGAACATCCTGCGGAAGTGGGAGATGCCCCCGACAGGGTATCCACCCCCCCCCCCCCCCCCGTCGGTTGGTTGTTTTCCCCGATTGGGTATAACGCTAACATTACACACCCCGACGGGACGGGCCTGCTTTCCCGACCGTATAACTATTTCCAACCTTCTTTTATAATAGGCCTAAAAACTATACAATGGTGGCATGAAATATTGAAGTTGAGCTATACGAGTATTATTATGGATGTCTTCGAAATGTCGCTGAAAGAGAAAGATCTATGTTACAATTCCGTTGGGGCAAGTGGGTTTTGTGAAAATCGTCCTGCCACATGAGCATATTTATTCAGAATGCTTAATATTGTGAGTGGAAGTCTTGATTTCATTTTTTAGAGTTTTCTTCCTCGAGAAAAATTATAAGAGATGGAAACATAATGAATGCAGATTTTGACATGGGTAGGGTGCATGAGTGAGGCTCGGGCATTTTTGAACGATTCTGGACCACCCGTTGGAACTTATTTGGACCTCCTCCCCGTCGGAGAAATCATGGTGCCACCACTGCGCAGGATACCGGCACTTTTTCATTATTGATGATGCTCAAATTCAGGATCACTGTTACTGTTATTTTACTGAAGGACGTAATTTGGATGTGTATTTGGATGTAGTATGAGTATCGTTCCAGTCGGCAATCATCAGGTGAAGTTATTGACAAAATCAGTGTCAATTTCATACATGGTATGACTGTTTAAATGGAATACACGCGTGTATATGAACTGCTTTTATTATAGGATACTTTTAATCTCAGAATGATACTATTTGATGACTTAACTGGCGTTATTTTTACCTGTAATTGTGTTGTTTAATTACTACGGCGGTATTAAGGAATACACCCCATTTTGGTAGAATTTGGAGGGGGAAGGGTAGGTGTGATTCACAGCTGTGTGCATGGATCTCTTCGTTAGTGACCATGACCCTGTAAGAAAGTGCCCAGGCGCGGCTTCACGGGGAGCTATGGGCCCCAGCCTACAAATTCTATGAGACCCCCTCCGAGCCCCCTCCATATGCATGGTAATGGTGAGTGTGAACTGTGAATGCCCAAACAGGAAAATACTTCAATGCCCTAATTTTTTTTCTTGTACGCATACGCACCACCGATAGCGGCGCTCCGCTCAGATAGTCACAAAGTAAGTAGCCCCCGAAATATTGACTCAAAAACCACGCCTGACAGTGTCGGTATATTGACTATATGCATGCTATCGGTACATTTAGTTTATTTTCATCTCTGCCCCTTCCTTTTCATCACTCCAGTTAGGCTGGGATTCCATAATAACGTATGGCGTGTCCGGCCTGGATGTGGAAATCACATATTTCCGAGAACGAACGTTTCTTTCAGAAAATAAGACACTGTAAGTTTATGCGAAAAGACCATTAAAATGCCCGCAGGCCCATGCACTATTTTCGTTGCTGGCTTTTAAAGAAGAATGCCATAAAAATTCATTCGCGGTGATATACGCATTGGTACATGTGCTTTTTTCGCATATTCAGTGTTGGTTTTTCTTTCATTATACTTTTTTTGCCTCTATGGAACCGATATCAATCTTTGCAAGCTAAATAGGAATATTCAGACACGGGCCCCGCTCAGTTCACGTTAATGGGATTTCACATGGGTATACTGGACCCGCATACGCATCTAAGGAACCAGCCTTGGGCTACTGATGCTTCTTGGTCGGTCCGCGCCACCTATAGTGGGGCTCCGCTCAGACAGCCTCGTTCCTGGACAAGATTTGGCGCAAGTGGGTCCCCCAATATTCATCACAAATCGTCGCCCCCTGCACCCTGACGCGCTATGCAGCTCCGATCAGAAAAGGTAAATTCGCGAATATTTCTTGTCGACGCTTCACGCCTACTTAAGGTGTGCTCTTCTTAGACGTTCTAACAGAGTTGAATCCCGACTCTCGACGAAAATATGGCACCTCTTGTCTGGGGCGCACTGATGTGGGTTTTCTAGTGCAGATTGAGAGGGGGTTTTCAGAACATGCATTTTATATAACATTTGGGGTTCAAGCGGGACCAAGAATTGGTTCGAAGGTGTACTATTAATATCCGCATTTGTACGGTAATAATTTTAAAACACAGGTTGATTTGGAAATTTTACAGGTTCGGTCAATTAACATTTGACCCAGGAATTGGTTTGGTTTCATCATCCAGGGCCAACCCTGAGTCAATTTAACCCAGATGTTTCGAAAGAGTGAAGAAAACTATTTTGTGGAGGGGGTGTATTGGTCATAGGGGGTTGACCCACAACCCCTCCGCCTCCACCCTCTTAGCGTCTTGCCGTACGCCACTCAGTGACGATAATGGTGATCCGCCGGTTCTGACCAATGGTTAAACAGTAGGCCGACGGTTAAGTGCTTCCTCATCTAGTGCACCTCTCACTACGGGAGTACGGGGCGATGACCTTTTCTCCTCTCTCCGCAGCGTATAAAGCCTATCCGCGAGTGCCGAGACGTGAGCGTGCCGTAGAATCCATATATACAGCCTTCTCACCAGACAGAACCGCAGTCCTGAATACAACTGCTACGAAGGCCAAAATAATAAATCCTAGGTCTAACCTGAATTGGCCCTTCCATATTCCATTTTGATATGAACATAAAAAACTACGCCATGATTCCGGGTATATTAAGATATAATAAGACACAGGGTCGTCTTTACCGGACGCCCCTCGCCATCCAGGGACCGCGACATCCGTCAATTTGTCTGGCTAGAGCCGTTTAACTATCATACCCGCCCGCAAGCTCCGAGACACACAATCCCTATGAGTCAAAATCTTTCTTTAGACTGTAAAAACCATGTTTTGATTGGCACGGCTACATCGCTGCAGGTATGGCATTATTTCTTGAATGTCCACAGTATTTTTCCCTCCGTTTCCTTATTTTGCCTCTTTATTTCGCATAATGCTGTACGACAGGTACAGTCCGCTCCATCCACTATGTTTTGACGAACTGTTTGTAGGGCGGTTCATTGGCATTTCCCGACGCCAGGAACGAGGCACACTCGACTCCTTTATAACGTGACACAGACGGCCCTCTAGTCCACATTGGCGACATGAAGTAACCACGCATGACCACTTAGGCCAAAGCGTTACGCTAAACCGAGTCTTCGCGTGCGCGGCGTCATCGGCGTCAAGATGATAACACGCTAGTGGAAACATTTTGATTTGCTGACGTGAGACCGTATTAACTCTGCCACTGGCGTCAGAAATGGGTCCCTAGTCCCCAATAATGGTCAGTAACATATTACGAACATGCTACTGTCCTGAGAAATATGTCTTCATACGTAGCCAGTCTTGTCGATAGCCCTATTGTCTGATTCTGTAGCAGTGCTTTCCACCCTCCCCTGATACTGCAGGATTTCCCGACGGGGGTCCAAGTCTCCGGCGCATTTTGCAAGCGCACGAGATTCATTCTCCACTTTAGGTTGGAACCCCCTACGCATCCCTGTCGGACCACGCCTGGTTCCGATGTACACTTCGCCTATATCTTCCGACATACCAAGGGAACAGCACCAATAGGCCTATGCTCTGGTTCAGGCATTCCTTTGATTTCGGATCATGGGGGAGGATGGGGGGAGGGGTTGTGTCAGAATATATAAAAGAGCGTAACATATGTAGCAGTTATGCGTTAGAACGTACAGGCTGAATGATGATATGACATCGGTTCGAATGGTGTTGTGGTTTCGCAACATAGATAGTTTCGCCCTATGTCGGAACACACAGGTGTCAACCAATAGGATGTTAGCATTGGCGGACGCAGAGAGGTTGTGGGGGTCAGAACCCCACTGACCCTTGTGTCATTTTAATACGAAATCCACTTTCTTTACTGGGCGGTAGACATTTTACAACTGCTGTTTATCAATTTTTTGCAGGCAGCTGTGTCCCATGTCAGCATACATTCATTTGCCAATAGGGAGGGTGGGGGTATATATGAGGGCGCACTTCCAATGGGTCCCGACCTCAACCAACCCCCCCCCCTTCCCTTGAGCAAATCTCTCGGTACGCTACTGGGTGTATAGGCTCAATAGAAACTAGAAAAGATGGGGGGTGCAATAACATGAAATGAAGCAGGTGTGTTGGAACGTTCCGACCGGGTTTATAACGTTATCGGTGTGTCGTGTCGAAACATTGGTAGAGGGTCGAATATGGGGTTGTAACGGAGTAACAGATGTCCGGAAAAAAGGGGTTTTCGGAAAACATTGGTGTGTCAGGTAGGAAAATAGAGGTTTCGGGAATTGTGACGGCAAAAACGGGAACCATCTCCGGTCACGTTTGTACCGTATTATTTCGTGCCCTAATGCGGCGCACCTGTGGGTTTTTTTTTTTCCCGGTTTCCTTCCCCCTTTTTCTTGACCCAACCTTTTGTTTAACCTTTTGTTAATACTGATCGTCGCCGAGTATCATACGACCAAAAACGTGAGCCCTGAAGTCGGTGGTGTTCTTTTCATATGTTTTGTGGGTTTTTTCTCCGCCAATGCAGGCGCTTTGACCATGGGTGTATTTTTCCAGTACGTAATGCATGTGCTATAAGTTTTCCATAGGTTTCGCATTCAATGTTCTAACTGCGCGAGAGATCGAAGTACGTCAAGGACTTGACCAATCTTTCGTTGTTTCAAACCAGAGTTCGATTCAGGGAAAGTTTCTATCTTTCTTTCTATTCGGCATTCTGAGGCGTCTCCTGATTGGCCTGTTTTTCAATACGGGAGCGTAAGGTCATATTTCGAGAGAACCAGGCAGTGCCATGGCATTAAACTGAAGTTTCGAAGAGAAGCCAGGTTACAACATTCGTTTCGTAATTCTAGCCGTCTGAAACGCTACCGGTATTCACACAACATGCTTTCTTATAAGTCGATTTTTGACTTGAATGTACGAACCATTATTTTCTATAGTAAGACTCCCGTTTTCTCGTTTCTCTTTCGCAAATAGAACATCTTCAAGTAACTTACGACCAGCCTGTGGAAATAACAACATCCATAAAAAAAAAAAAAACTTCGTTCTTTGCAAGACATTCATTTTGTGAGTCTGGAACGGCCGCCACGTCGGACATTACCTACTGCGATCCGCCCGGCAAGATGATTGACACCGATCAATTCATGGGTCCCGCATAACCGCCTTCCTGGATTGTTTGTCTTCTTTAAAATTCCAATATATTTGCAAGATTTTCCCCTGGACGCATTGTTTGTAAACATATGTGTTGCGCCAATAAAATGTCAATTCACTTCCAAGGAATTCCTATCAAAGTCGGGCAATGTCCAATTCTAACGTTTGAAATGTAACCCCCCCCCCCCCAAAAAAAAAAAAAAAAAAAAATATTTGACAAACGTTGGCATAGTTTGAAATTTCACCGACCAGTCTGATTTTTCTTTTCTAGGTAGCCCGGCTAATTACTTCATAATAGCGTGCCTCTAAAACAGACGATACGGACTGACGGAGAAGCCGTTCCTAAAAGGGGAATATCGCTATTTAGTATATACCACGGTCGAATATTACCAACATTCGTCTGCAGGACTTCGTTTTTTTATACGATTCAGGTGACGTAGATGTCAGTTATCCGTAGCACACGGCGTTGTATGGATGGAGCCACCCTGGCATGATTCCTCCGCGAAAATCTCCCCAAATTTTGGTCATGCATATTTACAGAAGACTTTCAATAACCTTTTACAACACCGAAAACGATAATTTATCGAAGAATTAGGCTTTGAAGCCTAAATTGGACCGAAGCTCATGTTTCGGCTATGCGCTGGCGTATTTGCGGCTTTGTTTTGTATCGCCGCGGAAGTTCGGAATAATATGAATCCTTCAAATGGGGAAATAAAAAACAGAATGTCCATCTAATGTATGCCGAACTAGGTTGGAGGTTGTCTAAAGAATTCCAGAGTAATTTTCCAGCAAGGCATGTCCGTTTTCCTCCGTTTCCCTAAATTAGTAAAAGAGAGAATCTTCCCTCCGATTTCGCATCAACGTTGACCGTTGCACCGCCCAATAGTCCCGCCCATAATTCGGTTCGACAGGGAGCGGAACGTAGTCGCAGAGGCGTTTGTTTAGGCAAATTACCAATTGGTTAAAGGGCCACCTGCACATTAGAGTGAAATGGCTGATACGAGGTGAACAGAGTCAAACGCCTGTTTTCAACAGGCTACTCTTCACGCACTGTCATTAACGTTTTTGCATAGGCATCTAATTTCTACGAAAAATTGCGCCTCCGCGCCGGCGCTGTCGGCACATATAATTTATATTGTTTTCCATTTGAATTTTTTGGCAGGCAGATCAGAATATTTACCCGAATCTATGATGGAAAATGTCAACTCCTTAAAAAATTGCATTGCGCTCGCTCGGCGACGGCGCTGTTGAAAAATACCTGGCGATCTAGATAGCTATCACCAATACATAATTTCTTCATATGTAAGACCCAAGGTTCTATTTTGTCAAATGAACTTTTTTTTTGCGAAATGCAACTGAATTGCCGCAACTTTAACCTGAAAATAGTGACTCTTCTTATTTGGGGTTACTTTGTATGGTGTCATATATCTGCATAATTTATACTTTTCGTTGGGGGATAGGATTTCAAATCCCCCCCCCCCCTCCCAATATTTGGAGGATTGTCGAGAAAAAAGAAAAAGAAAAAAGAAGTTCCTGACAAATAATTCCTAACTGGATGCCCGAATCTTGTGCTGAGTTATTCCTTTCCTCCCACCTAGTATCCGGCACGGCCATGATCCTCTATATAGTTATTTTACCAGTTTACAAGACGAGCCATATATAGCAAACACTGAAATAATGGATCCGAATTGATTAGTTTTACGCCATGCACTTCCTCCAAAGTTTCTGGGTTGAGCGCCACGCAGTAGCAGTTTTTTTTTTTACATTTACATCTGTCTCTGGATCATATTTGGAAAAACGAGACACAATGAAATATAAAATGTGATAAAAAATGTAATAATCATATCATAAAACCCTGATCTCAAACATTCGGATGTCATTCCAGTTGTGCTATGTATAAAGTGTCGACAACTATTTAGATGCGAGTTACGGAATTCTCTGGTTGATTAGTCTTGTGAATAAGTGTTCGTGCCATTTTACTTTGTGTTTTAGCTCTAACTCAAGTATTTGGAAATAAGTTTAAGAAGAAACGGGGCAATTGACAAGCAGCGGAATAGTCCACATGTGTCCTGCACCAGATATGCTCGGCTTTCAAGGGCTTCGCCTCTGGGCCCAAACAGGGGGCCTTCGGCGATCGTCTGTCCCCTGGCAAGAGTCGCATAGCGTCAGAGCGTGTAAATTGTCCGTCAAAAAGTTCTACAAATTTAGCCCCATCCCAGCTCCATCAGTAAAACATAAAATCTTTGAGTTCACAACCATTCATATGAATAGTTGGATATAGTTTGTGTGCAAGCTTTGTAATTTACTCGATTTGTGAGAAAATGGGTTTGAAGTCAACGTTTGTTGGCAAAACTTTTTCCTCCAAATACCTGAGACCAGGAGTAATGAACAAGGTCCTTCGTAGAGCCGTATATGTGACTTCCTCCGCAGTAATCTAGAGGAGCGCTATTTTCCGTTTCTTCCTGTGTGCTATTCGTCATCAGATGGTGGCGCTCCGCCGATATTCTATTATCACTAGCTCATGAATTGACTGCAATCGTGTCGATCCACACCTCGATATTATGCCCTCCTTACACCAATGTAGGCCTTTCCGGAAACTACTACAGTTTGTCGGAATCTTTCTATCCAGTTGGAATTTAGAGGTGTTTCCACCCCCTAATCTAATCTGCTTTTCGAAAGAGATTATGGACAAATACATCTTAAATCCCCCCCACCCCTCCTCTCAATTCCTTTGGACCCCGACTTCTCAACGAGTGGTTGCGCACTTGCATGACTCTGGGAACAACTTGATACTGTTGAGAATAATTTCAGTTTATGATATTTCTGGCGAAAATCAGTGGAAGAGTTTGCAAACCGAAGTAGCTGCCAGTAGAGGGCGCTAACTCTGAACAAACAAAACTATTTTTTGCAATGAACTGATGAGGGAGTTGGAGGTGAAGCTAGTCACTCACCAGTTCACAGCGCAGGCGCGGCGCGGGAACTGCGCAGTCCGCCGGCAGGAATCGAAAACATAAGAAAACAATAGGTGTCATCCACGGGTCCGTAGGCGCAGCGCATCCGCAGATCGTTGCGCAATCGATCAGTGAGAGAGTTTTGCGGACTTGACACAGGTCCTGCGATGCTGCGGAATGGTTCCATGGAGCGTCAAATGAGCAATTCCCACCAGTTGGGCCGCGTTGCTAAGTTACTAGCAGGGACGGCACCATGATTCTCTTCTCCACTGGAGGGGGGGGGGGGCAAGTTCTGAGAGGGTGAACACGACAACAAGTGCACCCGCCCAGTGGATAGCAAGTAGGAGATTCACTTCACCATGAAAAAAAAAACTGGGAAAGCTGGCTACGAGCCTGCCTCGCGCTATACCCTATACATCACAATCTACGTTTTCACATTTTCATGGCTGTCTTCTTTTACTTTCCCTTTCGTTTTCTTCCTTCTTTCTTTCTCCGTGCTTCGCCCCCCGACGATTTGCTCTCCGACGGGGGTCCGCTATTTTCTAATTAGGGCTGCCCAATGGAGGGGGGGGGGGGGGGAGTGCCATTTGGACCCGCGCTTGCGTCCACCCCGGTAGCGATGTATGGGCAGACTATTTTGCGGCAATTGAGCTGCAGTATATGCTAAGTACGGTAAAGGTAAACATTACATGTGTCACTATGCCAACTATGCCCTCAGGATATAGCTAATCGTGTTGTCTCTCTCGCCTGGTTCGAAGTGAAGTACTCGCTCAAATTGGTCCCTAGTCAAGCCGCAGCATCGTTGGACTTTGGTCGTCACGTATTACCAATTCCTTCATCCGCTGGTGGAGCACGCCATGCTGATGGCACCTCTGTTCCCTACAAACACGAAAACGTTTTTAAAAAATTTTTAACCGGTTCAGCTGGTTTCGAAAACGTTTTTTGTTGAGTAACACGAAGGTTAGGAGAATGCTTCCAGAACGTTTCACAAAACGTTTTGAAGAAAAATTTTTGAAAACATTTCAAAAATTTTGAGAGTGTTCTTAAAGGGTTACGGTGGCAAAAGATTTGCGCCAAAACGGATTTAAGTTGGTTAGTGTTGTCGAAGTATATTATATTATCGTTTTGTTTCCTAGGTTTGCTGTAACTCCTGAATTTGAAGTAAAATTGAAATGTTTCTAGAATATTTTCCCAAAACATTTTTAGATGTTATGGAACTTTCCGTAACATTCGTGTTAATCAACATAAAAAACGTTTTCATAAAACATATAAGAACATGTTCGAAAAGTTTAGTGTTTGCTGGGTTAATGGCGTGGACCCACCACATATGTCCCGTTTGGCACGTCTGCATTAGACGCTCCGCCAAGCGGAGAAATGCTCATTCTCCAGTTCTGGCACGAAAAGTTCGAGCGTGTCATAGGTTTACCATACTGACCAAAGAGAATGGACGATAACCAAGGTATTGTAAAGAAATAGTTCCCGTGGATATGGGCTGATTGGCGAATCGGATGAGTGAAGGGCGACATTCTGAGGACGTCCTGCGCGCGTGCACTGCGCCTGCGCTACGGATTAGTGGATGGCTAGCCTAAACAGTAAGTCCGCCAAGAATGTCAATTCGCCGTGAGTACGAGTCGGATCGACGCAGTTAGTCGTCCTTTGCATGCGTAGAGACTTTTCATCATACGAATGACCAACGAAAAAACGTCTTCAGAAGGAGCCCGCATTTGCAACCACGTCTTTGAAAGTTAAGAGATTTGTCCTCACCTGGAGGGATCAAGCTCATACATACTGGATAGTATATGATTCTCGTTATGATTACCATCATCCCGAGCTTTGGGTCACGTCAGAAGGGTCAGCAGTGGTCAAAGTTTAAAAAATATTGTGAACACACGAATTTAAAATGCTTGGTAAGATAAAGAGTAGTTATATGTATTTTTCGAAGATACAAGATCTCCATTGTTTCGATTTTTATGTGAAATTGCCATTGTCGGTGAAGAACAAAAGAAAAAAAAAACCAGAAGGACTTTTTAAGGGTTTCCTCGACTGATCCTGATCTAATCAAGTTGTTACTTAAACTGTTCACTAGGTTTCAGCTGACCCTTATGGGGCCGACAATATCAATTCTTAACATTTCCCTCCCAGATTACATAGGAAAAAAAACAAACAATGGGGACTGATCCTCATTTTGACCGAGCTAAGAATTGTGACTCCATGTAATCATTATGAGGACACCCATGTCCAGATAATAGGTAGAAGTATACGTGTGTTACAAAGCTGAAATTTGCCCAAACAGTAATTTCCCATAATTTTATATTTTTCTAAAACCCCAACTGACCCCAATCACTTACATAACAATAGGGTGCTTGTCCCCCATAAAAAAGCTGCATACGAAGATTCAGCTTGATTGGACCGAGCATTCTGGACTCATCATGACAAGGTTTACACACTTTGACCTTTATTGACCTCAGATAACTTTCAAGGTGACCCAAAACAACAGGGATCATGTACGGTACCTATTATATTATTATTTTCCGATTTTTCCGGAAAATGACCCTCGTCTCCAACGAAACTAATAGAGGTATACACTCACCATTGCATATTCAAATTTGAACGGACTCGTATCCATTTGGCAATTTTTGCTAAATTGCATCATTTGATTCGATGGTCATATATACCAATTCGAAGGAAAATGTTGAGAAATATGTCTTAACTTTTTCCTCATAATTGGTAGATATGACGTCATGAAAAGGTTTGCCAGTTTGCCGAAATCACCAAATTATAGGAAATTTGAGGAAGCCATACTTTCCCAACCGAACATGCTATAAACTGGAAACAAAGTGATATTTGAATGATGTTTTATTCTCTTTAACAATTATAGCACCAAAAAGAGTCTTAATTCAGCTGGACTTTGCCTTATTAACAAGCAGAAATTGACCGAAAACATCAACATTTTTATCAAAATGTTTCTCAGTGTAAACCAAGAACGGCAGGGTTCTGGTACACATCATGAAGATGGGTTTGATGGCGTACTATATTTTAGCATGATTGGACTAAGCATTCTAGACTTATTGTAGGCTATTCACACGGTTTTCAGACTTTGAACTGTGGTGACCTCAGATTACATTTTTCCTGACCCGAAACCAACAGGGGTCCCTTATTCCTTAATTGGGGCACCCATATGCCAGGTATGAGCATGACCATCTTGGTGGGGGAATGGAGCTGATACGAGGCGAACAAAGTCCACGCCTGCTACACGTTTTCAACTATCCTTGAAAATGCCAACTGTCTGTTACGCAATGTTACACATACCTTCCAAATGGGGTCTTTCTTTAGGCGACCCTCTAGGGCTCTACACCACACCACCAACGGAGCTCGCAGTCAGCTAGGAGACTGCGAGTCTCACGATCCAATTATGGCCCTTTTTTCTTCTTCTACAAAACAGCGTCAGAACTAGCTGCAGAGTTAGAGGGGGGCTTTTTTGCTGGCTGGACCTCACGATATGTAACCCCTATATGTCTGATGTGTATTTTTGTAATCTGAACAATGGTACACGGTATTGTTTGTGTGTGGTCTATAGAAAACTGATTCAGGGTTTCCAGTTTGGTGTGCAAAAAATGTCCAATAGGGTTGTCCATTGTCCAAGGACAATGCGGAGGTATTCCGTAGCTCACTACCATCCTGCATGTCAGGGACTAGTTTCAACCAGGCCCCCACTGTGCTGCACTAAATCGCCTGTTCGTGTTGACTGCCAATTGAAAACTATGACCGTCTCCAAATTGACCCATGAAACATTGGTTAACAACTTCTCCAACGATCACAACATCAACAAGAGTGAGGGCGATCCTTGGGGTTGCAGGATCTCGTCGGTAACGCTGAAAATGTGAAACTATCATTTTTACATTATCTCCACATATCTGGCAAGTTGCAAATAGTGAACATTTAGCAAAACATTTAAAAACAGCTTCCCCATCAATAATAATATTGAAAGAAATTTTAGGAAATTTCAAAATAATAATTAATATCTAGAAATTCTAGGAAATTTCCAGCATAAATGCAAATCCTCTGATTTAATTCTTCATAAGCCTACCAGTTTTGAAATTTGGAAACATTAAATCCTTCCGACTGTCCGAAGTATGTTATGGAAAAATCCATAATTGGGCCCAAAATCAAGTTACCACCTAAATTCCACATTTTAGTACCGGTGATTTTCGGCTGATTGCATGGAACATTGGAATATTCAGCCCTTGAACGGTGGACAAGTGAACTGGTCGATCGGTCGATTCACAGAAAAAAAATCAGGATGCTTTTCCCAAGTGGATATCTCCTCGGACCATCTGGTATTTGACATTGAAGTGGTTTCAATTGTATGGGAACGGATTTTTGAACGTGAAAACTCGAAACAGCGATGTTGAGTGGCTAAATAACTGACAAAAATGAAATGTCCTGGAGGAAATAGTATGGGAGACATATATTTTTCTCAGAAAAATTCCACAGGAAACGTAAAAGGAGCATCGGCCGACAAACGAAATATTCCAACGATCCACTTTTCAAACTTCGAACGGTTATCATATAAACTTTGAGTCTGTCGTATTCAGTCGAAAATGAACCGATTTTGAATCATTGAAACGTCTATTTCAGTCTACTGATTGCTAGCCGTCGATCCGAATGCGAATAATTTAACCATTTCATTTTGATAAAATAATTTCAAATTTCACGCAGTCCATGTAGAAACCCACAAGAAATGTGGCAACCGGTCAATTAGCTAATGGGTCATTAACTATGGGTCATTAGCTATGGCTCCCGGTTCAACGGGCTAGTTCTGTTGTAATTTGTAAGTTGTAATTTGTGCCCCTTTTCCTCGTAGCAAAAGTTGGAGTCAGCCGGCCATTGGTATATCAGCGAATATCCTAAAAAAAATATTGAAAAGTTGATATTAAAATGAAAAATCGCCCCATCGCATAAGTATGGGAGGAAATGTGTATTTTGTGACTATTTAGTATAAAATGTTACAATGTCCGGCCACCTCAATCTTATCTGTGAAAAACTGTTTCATCGAAAGTCTGACAGAAACGCAAAAACACACACCACATACTCACTCCACCAACACACACACCGCAACGCCCCACACACACACATACACTCGCCACCACCCGCGCAACGCACACACACATATACATACATACACACGCGCTCGTGCACAATATTAACAGACGTCTTTCGAGTGCACCCCATTGCTGGACCACCCAGCTCCCACGGGTACCCCACCGTAGGTTGCCCCCCCCCCCAGTAGTCAGTTCTAACCAGCACAGCATGGGCGTCAATCCTGGGGGGGGACGGGTCATGTCCCCCCCCCCCAATTCTGCAGCACAGTGTTATAGCAACATTGAGATGTAAACAATGACATACTGGCTACAATATCTCATCCGGCCCTTCTTGTCCATGGAGCTATTATATGCCTCAGGTCCAAACCCCGGGCATGCTAAGTGCCATGCAGACGTGAAGTGCAGCCGTTTGCTTTGCCCCTGCCAACGCCCTCATTAAACGTAGTGTTGAGGTGACACGTGAAGTGGGCAACATTAATCCCATTTCGAAGAGACATTATTTAGAACATGTTCCGTTTGGGGGTAATGTCTATAGACCCCCGTCTCATTGGTCCCCCGTCTCATTAGACCCCCGTCTCATTGGTCCCCCCGTTCATTATTCGTCTCATTGGTCCCCCGTCTCATTGGTCCCCCGTCTCATTGGTCCCGTCTCATTGGTCCCCCGTCTCATTGGTCCCCCGTCTCATTGGTCCCCCGTCTCATTGGTCCCCCGTCTCATTGGTCCCCCGTCTCATTAGACCCCCGTCTCATTGGTCCCTCGTCTCAATAGTCCGAAACAGGTGTTTTGTCAGATAAACTTTAACTTTTATTTTACCCCTTCCCTTGGTCTGATTTGGATGATTCTTACATCGTTAAATTCGTCTCGTCGATCTCTATACCACATATTGGGGAACTGGAAAACAACGCGCGGAACCAAAACCCCCAGTTCGGGCAAATCAGTTGATCTATTTCCCGATTTGTCTCGGGGACCAATGAGACGAATAATGAACGGGGGGCCAATGAGACGCGGGACCAATGAGACGGAATAATGAACGGGGGGACCAATGAGACGGGGGACCAATGAGACGGAATAATGGAAGGGGGGGGACCAATGAGACGGGGGACCAATGAGACGGAATATTGAACGGGGGGACCAATGAGACGGGGGACCAATGAGACGGAATAGTGAACGGGGGGCCAATGAGACGGGGGACCAATGAGATGTTTTGTGTCAATTAGGGGACCAATGAGACGGGGGACCAATGAGACGGGGGACTATAGGGCGAACCCCTTCCGTTTGACAGTTCCCCCTCTATAGTTCGAGTTCTCATCAATAGGCTTTCTACGCTCCGTGATGTTGTATTTCAAGTCGTAGCTAGATTAATAGATTATGTTTCTGTCAAACGAAATCGAATTGTATTTCCGAATGATTTAGGTTGTTCTGGTTGGGGTTTTTCCAATTAGTATCCGGGGAATGATACAGGGTATGTGGTTTCAAGTATGCAATGAATTATGGTAACGCCCACTGAAATGTTCCCGAGAAATCTAAGCAAATCTTGCACTGTGACGTTACTGAATACTATGTGAATGCAATAAAAAATTATGTGCCAGAGCTGTATCGCTGACGATATTAACAGATATAGAGAGTAAACGAACTGAACATGTTTAAGAATGTGACACATAATAATTAATAACATCGCTTATTGTCTCTGACAGCACTCTCAACCAGGCACACGCAGTCTATTGTAATAGAGGGATATAGGCACACGGTAAGCGGTGTGCCCTCTCCAGTTGTTATGAGAGCTCCATGGTTGGAAACAGATGAGTAAACAACAACAATCACAACGCCACCAGAAACACTGCTCGACGGCCACTGTACCGGAAACGGCCACTGTACCGGAAACGTTGCCAATTCTATAACTTATGATGTAAATATAGGTGTATGAATGGACTGTGCCTGAACACGAACCATGAAAATGAAGAAACCCAATGATTTTAGTTCAGACTATTTTTGTTATTCCTAATAATATTCAAACCAGGCAGTGGGAAGATCGTCGATCATGATTCGTAATCATATTAATGTTATTGTTACGTTACAGTCACCTTACCACCAGGCAACTCCAACGTTCCTAATCATAATAAATAATCTTTAGCCTAAGCTCTTAGAGGTAGAATCGTCCGGTATTAGCTTTCTATTCACAGTTAGCTGGATAAATGCCTTTCCGTGGACGACCCTTGTGGATATTTGATTATCATAAGTTATGCCACTATTTGTTATGCAGACTAAGTTGTAATCGAATGGGAGATTTACCGTCCATGAGTACGAGGTAGCCTACAATTTACGCTAAATAATATAGAATGCATTTGAATAACACTAGGCCAGCCTGTCTTCTAATTAAATCGAAGTTGTCAGCAAGCACGAGTCAGTACCATGTTCTGTCATTGCCGTACGGTAGGAAATTATAGGTATTTCTACTGATTTGTCACGATTGAAATTGTAAAGAAAAGAAGAAAAAGAAATTGGGGCATGAGGAGTGAAAAAGTTGCAGTACCTTCCGGACATTTGTGAAGAAAATGGGGCTGACAGCATTCCTTATTTTGTTCATTATGGATTATGTAGGCCTAGGCAGCCAAAGGTCTGCAAAATACATTGAGCAGGAAAGTGTGAACCAGTGTAGAATAGGATCAACACTGAAATAAATGGCCCACCAAAAACAGCTGTTAAAAATGTTCCCTTGTAGTGATGTCATCGTGCAAGTTTCCATGATCCATTTTGGGTATGTTTACATAATTTATACCATGTGTACCAGGACATTAGATTAGTGTTGGGGTTTAGGTGGGATTATGGTTGGTGGTGAGGGGTTACTGAAGTTTAGGTGTTGTTAATAATACGGCATCAGGTACACATATCATTATAATCCTGACGACCCACTTTTTATTCGAATGTACATTGGCTACCCAGGGTGCGAGAAGTCACTTCTGTGTAGAGAAAATACATTTTCAATTTCAGCAATTAGGCAAAGATGGCCAACAGAGTCGTGTTTTGTATAAATAGATGAGAATTTTCAGAAAGAATGAAATTTGTGCGGTAGGCTCAAGCTGATACGGGTGGTGGACTTTCATCATCTTCAAGTAGGTCAATATTTTTGCCTTTGGAAAATCTAAATGCAGCACTAACTAATTTATATATTTGTTGTGTGTGGCCACGGTCTGTGTTTCGAGAATACTTTTAGGCTAATGGAGTCTGTTCAGGTGATGGGGAGTACCCCGGGTGATAATTGTGCCATGACTTTCTGATTGCAAGTAGGCCTATCTACATTCCAAATTCTCAATGTTAATGTGTTTTCTTTGTTTTTTGTTTTTAAACAGTCCTGGGGATGTTCCATGCCACCACTTTAACCTGATCGTAGTTCTGCGTTACTACTCACACAAAAGGGAGGTTATGTCTGATCCAGGTAATGGCACCAATGAACGTAAAACACCATTAATCAGTATTACCACTTTTCTTCATCCTACAGCAATGTTCCCTCGAGAAATGTTGGCAGTGAGGTCAAAATTGCTATTTACCTCCATTTTGGAATCGTGGTGAGGAAAATTGTTAGTGTGCATCCGATTTGCCAGCACAAAACCCTCTTTGTTAACTTCTTGCTCTGGTGAGTCGTGCGGCAAGTTATTAGGCACGGTGTCAATACGGGCGTAGACGAAACCTGAATACCAGTAAGCCTGGCTGGTAATTTGTTGTGTCCTGTTGGGAAATTGTGCCATCTTCTGAGAAAGACGCAGTGTAAAAATGCAAATTTGCATTCTCAAAGGTATATAATTTTGCTACTTCATTGTTCATCTTTTTGGGAGATTTTTATGCCTCCCGGGGAATTCACATTTTTCCAGTGAAGAAACAGCTTCCTGGATAGAACAGGTCCATAGAAAGGCTGTGACTAGTGTCATTGTCATCAGTGTTGAAAGGTTAAACTCATGGCACAAGCAGTTAACGCAGGGATTTCATTCCTCAAAACTGCCGAAACTGACCTTTCCTCATGTATGTAACCAACTTGGTCACTAACAGGGTAGAGTATGAGTAGACGCCCAGGAACACCGATAGTGAGGGGGCTTAGGGACTCCCTGGCAGACTCAACCCTGCAGTGGGCAATTACAGTGACCCCTGTCACACTCACCAGAAGCAGTGGCGATTTTATTTTACTTGGGGAGGGGGGGGTTGGTGAAGGTGAATGGTGCGAGCCGACTGCCGCTGAATGGGTACACGCATGCGGATTCCTTTTGTCCTTAATGCAAACCCTTAGCACTCAAGCCTGGCAAGTTACTTGAAACAATTGGGTAACCAAATTGATGATCTAGCGCCGTCTGAATAATTAGCTTGGTCTTCCATCGATTGTGCATCATGCACGAGCGGCTCTCTAACTGATATTTTCCTTCCCTCCTCAATTGAACAAAGGTCCTTCTTTGAAAACGACATATGGCTAGTTATATTGCGTGAAAATAGCAAATTGTGGAGAGGTTGAGAGATTCTCCATCATGGGTAAATATGTATTTTGACACCCCTCATTAATTTGCACACTTTTAGTAGTTTTGGATCTGTCACTGGATTTTGTTGATCTTCACAAAGATTGGTATCTCTTTTAACAAGTATGATTTTTAATCTGAGTAACCGTTGCAGATCTTATTGTTGTTCTCACGAACAGGGTGAAACAATCAGGGTCATACCCTGGACCATGCCCTCATGTCCTTTCACAGTCCTGAGCCTACAGTTTATGTCCAGATGAGTGGATCAGAACAGCTAGACAGCCCAGTCTCCTCCAGTCCGGACACCAGGTCCTTGTCAGCAGTGAGGATGCCACATTAGCAGAATTGATGCTAGATGATAAGCAGGAGAGTGGATCCAGTCCAAATTCTCCTAGATCGGCTACTCGGTAGCCAATTCTTCTCTTGCAGGAGCAAAAACCAACATGCTTGCGGATCTAACCACAGACTTGGATTCAAGCATGGTACGTTTTAGACAAAGCGTTAACATCGCTTAAAGTTATTTATATATTTATTATCAGTATTATTATTATTTTGTTAGAAAACTCCTTTATTAGATCAATATTCACCTATCAATACTCTCGCAGTGAACAACTTTGTAACCAATTCTCTACTGTAGGCTATGTACCTAAATTGTCATGTTGTTTCTTTTATACAAATTGGTCTTCTTAGCTTCTCCCCTCAGTTCATACAATTCCTATCCAGGTATAGTGCATACGTTCGTAGCTGGATTTTCTCAGATGTGCAATGCGGCCAAAAGAGGATGGTGGCAGGGTAGGTACTAGTCTTTAAATCTTCCAGTGGGTCATCCAACCTTTACATATCAGACAACCGGAAGGTTGACAGGATATGGGCACTCTCTTGCCTCAGCGCATACAGTTTTTTTTCCTTTTATGGTTATCCGTGCCGAGCGAGGATTGGAATGAAACCTTTTCGAGGCCCAGTAAGGATGCACCTATTGTCAGCGCCGAATCCCTCACCAGGTACCCAGAATTATGCAATGCCGCTTTGGCACAATCTAATGAGGGGTGGTGGGGGTAATCACACCAGACAGCAATTGGCAAAGTGCCTCACATCGTTAGCCCGCTCCAATCTCTTGTGCTGATGTCCAGACGAGAAGGCAACAGGTACATTTTGAAGCTTTGGTATGACCTGACCTGGGAATCAAACCGGAGTGGAAGGCCGATGCTTACAACTGGGCTAACACTCGGTCTGGTCAAATACCTAGAAAAAATGTTCTCTGGTCTTTTTTGATTCAGTGTAGAATAGTGCC
The DNA here is from genome assembly GCA_026419785.1 of Sclerodactyla briareus. Taxonomy (NCBI): domain Eukaryota; kingdom Metazoa; phylum Echinodermata; class Holothuroidea; order Dendrochirotida; family Sclerodactylidae; genus Sclerodactyla; species Sclerodactyla briareus. Next base: position 130,783 of record JAODTK010005574.1, read on the forward strand.
CTTGCTGGTTTCGGTTTGTGGACTCCGTCAGGCCTATAATGACATCATAAAATAGTCATAGTAACAGCACTGCACAACTCATTGTATCACCCATGTTCATATTCAATTGAGTCAATGACAAAGTACCCACTGGTTGTCTTGTGTCTTGATATATATTGAAGCAGTCGATTAGTGCAACTATATCATGCAGATATTCATGAGCTACTGTACTAGCATCAAAATTGCAGCACGGTGCAGATGAGTTACAATGCTTTGATCTAGTTGCATACGGATTGGTCTATAAGGGTGATTCACTGGACATACTAAATAGTGAAAGTGAGGACAATTGTCATTCATTAATCAAGTGCTGCTATTATACCAGAAGGGCTTCTACTGAGGGTTGTAATTGTGTGAAGTTTGTTTTACCGCTCTGTGCAGCCTGTAGATTCTGTGGGAATGTATATGAGCTCCAAAAGCATTATACCTAGGGCCAGGAGAGAATGACATGTTACACACGAATTTGGGCCTCAGCGGTATAATTTATACATGTCTGTAATACCAAGCAAAGACTTACATGCACACAGTATTGAACAATGTGACCTCTGAGGAAATCATTGACAACTTGAGCCGGCAGTGGCCTCTTATCATATATTTATTATATATGACAATTATGCCTTTACCATTTCCATGACAAAGAATATCTGCATGCTGTAGTGCCTTTTCTACATCGTAGACGTTCCAAAAGTGCTTTACAGATATTACCCGATTGCTCTCCGACAATCCTGGAGAGTTAAGTGCTGCTATTGTAGGCGCAGGTTGTTACTCCATTCATCACAGGTCCCCCAATTATCGCCTGGTGGCGTAAGGCGATCGACACAAAGTACCTTACCCAAGAGTACACCGGAAGAAAAGATGATCTGTCATGGATTCGAAACTGGCAACCTTCCGATAACCAGTCATATAGAGCGCTTACCAACTGAGCTAATCCAATCTCCATTTAGGAAAAAGATGAATCCTATGGGTACATGCTTGAATTCCATAAAATGTGCAAATCCACCTGATGGTGTGTAATCTGTACATTTGTAAATTTGAGTACAATTTCCCAGCATTTATCTACACTTGCACTCCATTTGTATTTTACAGGAAGGGGGCGCTGGTCTGTTGTTCAGCGATGGTGAGCCTACAGGCCACCTAGAGCACACCACTGTAGAGTCTGCAGGAGGTGATCCGGAAGGGGCCATCACTGTCCATGGTGAGGCATATACTGTAGTAGTCTATATCCACCCACTTCTGTCAAAATAAGATCCCCATGCATGTTTTGGATGTATGGTACTATTGTGCTAGTAGGCGTGGTTCCACATGGTATGTGGTGGTTTGTAGATGTTGGGTACAAACTGTTCACACCTATCATAGTGTGAATGAAAGTGAAGATATAAAGATAAAACTCTAGGACAGCTGAGTACACGAATGTCACAAATGCAGATTGCATACTCATACATTATATACCGAGGTGAGTTTGGGCAGGGGAGGGAAATAAGGGGGCTTGTTACAATGTGACAAGCTGTTCCTAGATGAAACCCCACCATGGCTGGAAAGATTTAGGGCCCTCGGGATTCCCAGATTTCCCAGAATTTGTCAGCTGCGAAATGAGATTGGAAGGTCCTATTTGGATAACTAACCATTTCATGCAGTTATATTATTCATCAAGGATTTAGATTCGGAGAGTTAGGAACATATCAACCTGAAAGGCATTTGTAGTGGTACTGTTATATGATAACCACTGGTTGTTATGGATTCAGCAGTTATTGTCCTGGTTGTCTTTCTCTTTCCCAGGATAAAACAAATGCGCTTGGAGAATTCAAAACCGAAGTATTTCATCAGTTTCTTGTTTTAGGCGGTGAGTATGAGACAGTCTGGGAAAATAGGCAATGAGAGGTCAGAAAGAGGGTGAGTAGCAATTGAACATGGCTTAGATGTTGTCTTCTCTAAAATTGAATCGTACCCCTGTAATGCATCTGCACCTGCAGGTAATGGTTCCAGGGATACGGATATGGGCCGAGTTGGGCAGATGGTAGGCAAGGATTACTGACTGTATGCCAGGAAAGATGATGAGAGTAGCACAAATATGACTATGCCACAAAGGGCATTGGGTGTCCGGGTGACTGACTGTATGGCCAATGAGGGCATCTGACCTGCAGAATAGGAAACCTAGGAGTAATGATAAGGGCCACGTAAGACAAATAGTCTTAGGGTTACTGACGTATGGACTAATCCGGGCATCTGAACCGGCAGAAAGAGAGGCCCACAAATACGACCATGGCACAAAGGGCAGATGGGTGTCTCAGGGTACTGACTGTATGGCCAATTAGGGCATCTGACCTGCAGATAGGAGGCCCAGGATTACTGACCAGGGCCTCGTAAGGCAGATAATCTCAGGGTCCCTCCGTGGACTACAAAACCGGCTATCTCTTCGTTTTGTTCGCAGGTTGCCGCAGCGTCTATGCCGTAGCCCTGGCGATCGTTGGCTGGCTCGAGGAGTGCCCTATGTGCCAGGACATGAAACAGAAGAACACAAGAGTGTGAGTATAATTTCAGTCAAGCTGATTATAATGCACGAACTTTATCTACCATCCAGGAGGATGCGCAAGACACAGGAAGAAGGGGCAAAAGCCAGAAGAACAACAAGGGGCGTATGCACGATTCAACACTTACAATGCCTCCTATTCTCCACATTTGGTGCTACCTAGTCCCCCCATTTCTAGATACCAGCCTTTTTTGGAGTCTCAGTTTCTGTAACGATTTTGCCAGAGAATATGCAGTTCATTTTCATATGTAATCCCTGTCATACTGTATGCATTGTTGAAAATATTTTTCTCCGTGATCTTTTCAACTGTATGCTATAGCCACCACTTAGTCCCAGTCTCATGCCGCACAGGAGGCAGCACACCTGCAGCGCAGGACCATCCGCAGAATGTCGCCATCCACTCATCCTTCGCATCCATCGGCAGCAAGCTCATAAATGCTGAAAACTAGTTCTTCACAATATTCCTGTGTCTCGGGTCAGACTCTTTGTCTGTTGTTAAACATGTAACGTTCAAAACTTTCCAACCAGAATTTGGAGAATGAGCATTTCCTCTTCTTGGTGGGATTTCTAATGAGACGTGAACAATCCAAACGAGAGCATCTAGGTGGTGGGTCCAGGCCACTCTACAAAGGCATTTGTAAAGTTTGACAGTGCTGCCATGTCCTGTACATATTTTGTAGTCGATACTATTATTCTTTCTCTCACATTTGGATTGGACATAACTCACAGCACAGCAGAACCATGTATCGCAGGGGATTTTAAAGGACAACTGCAGAATGAATATAAATCAGGCTAATGAATTAGCGTGAGAGGAGAAAACGATGTGTCATTCCAAACCCAGTTCTTACAACTTCCGTATGGAGTTTTGCTAACACTGCAAACATTCTTTGTTTCATTTCGGAATTAATACATTAATTTCACTCTTCGAAAAGCATTAAGGATTGCTTGTAGTGGGTTGGTAGGTGTTGAATGGTTACTTTGGTGGCGAAAGACACCAGAACTTCTGCTAAATGTTGACTTATTCCCAAATGAACAATGACCACAAAAATAATTTCTGAGTTGGTGCTAAGTGTGACATCATGCTTGATTAGCAATTGTGATTCTCCTCAATTTCTCTTCATTGAAACGCAAACAGTGTTGGCGGGCTAGATTTATATTTGTGGGTTGAATTCCCCCCTTCAAAGAAAAATCTGGGGATCTGACAAAAGTGGGGGGATGTTTCTAAATTTTTTGAATTTGACTTCAGCCTGCCCATAATGCATTGCCATCGCATTTTTGCGATTGAGATTTTTCAGCAGGGTTATCAGCAGCCAACCAAGCCCGGTTTTGATGATCAACTGTATGCATGTTTTTTCTCTGCGAATATTGGAAAACAGCACTACAGCAGAAATTCATTGTATGTTTGCTAAAAAAAAAGTAAATAGGCCTATGACCTTCATCCTACCCACTCCCTTTAAAAAAAATCAGCAACTTCTATGCCCCCCCCCCACCCCATCCCACTCGATACACCCGCTGTGACGTGATTCATGTTTGCAACTGACCCAACAAGTTAGCCTGTTGGTCAGCGCTGGATCATACTTTGGCCCCTCACTCCAAATAGTTCAATGTGCCCGGCATATACTGTATCATCACTCATCTCGAGCAAAAAGCCAATCTCCAAAAGTAACCAAACTCTGTGTCCCCACCAAGCAATCTAGCGTGAATCCCATCATATGTTAAAAATTAGTTTGAATACTTCCAGATTTAGAGGGGCCTGGGCAAATCGTAACCATTCACCAACGCCAGAGTGGCGGCCAGACCCACACTGTGGCATAGCTTTGACTAGCCTACAGTGTAATAACACAATATAGTAATAGTATAACCTAGCCACAGATTGTATTGGAAGGCTGAGATGTGAATGACACTGGGTAAATACTCTGGAATCTTACACCTAGCTGGAAGTAGAGCTAGCAAATTAAAGATATTTGAAGTATTTCTTTTGGACTCGATCAATTATGTCTGCGATTCGCAGAACTTTGCAGGAAGTATCGTTAGCCTAATCTAATACAACCGTGATTATTAGGGCCTAATCTATGTGAATATGATATAACACTGTTACATAATCTGCCAAAAGCAATCTACACTTAGAACTGAAGAAGTTTGAGTGTTACTTGCAGCAAATGGGTTGCTTGGGTAACGGAGTATTGAGCATGGATCTGTTGTAAGTGCGCGCAGGAACTGAGTCGTCATCAGGTATACCAAGCATCTTTACGGTAGGCATATGACTTCTGTGGTCTTGCTCGTGCAGTTTCCCCAGTAGAATGAATGATATAATGTTTTGTGCCATTAATAAGTACTGGGCGTATGTGTGTGGTTTTGTTTGGGTGTATGTAGTGGCCAATCTCCATCACAAAAAAAGACGTGCGGGAATTTCCCGCCTAAGATCAATTCTCTGTGGGAATCAGGAGAGGAGGACCAGTGCGCGAATCCCGCAATCGAGCACCTTGCGCAAACGAGACTGAAACCAAACTTTGAAGGCTAATAAAACCCTTCCACATAGGAACATTGCATTAAAATGGGGTTTAGACCTATAGATGTTTTTCATTCTCCACAATATATACTCATGTGGTATTCAAGTTTGTTAGTTGACCCCTCCCTCCTTCTCGTTTTAGTTAACAGTGATAATGGAATGGCATAGTGACACATAAGTGCTATACTTCAAAGCATTACTGGCATGTACTGCCACTCAATTCCCGCCAAATATTCTTGCCATCCTTAGTGACCAGGGACGGTGCTAGAGTGAGGGTCCAGATCGCAACAACCCCGCCCTTCCCCTCCCATTTGACAACCCGAATTAGGGAACAGCAGACCCTGTCAGGGAGCAAATGAAGAATCGTCCGCGGGGAGCACAGCACAAAGAAATAAAGAAGAAGAAAAACAAAGAAAAGTAAGAGACAAACTGAAAAATGTTGTGGCAAGTGTTCCACTGACTATTGGCTACGCCACTAGGGTGAGGGACACTTGCTGCATGTCACCCATCTGGAAACTTGCCCCTCCCCCCCAGGGAAGAACATGCGCCGTCCTGCAAGTAAATAGCCGGCCAGTTGGTACAATTGCTAATTCGGCGCTGATGGAACCATCGAAGGGGCTGCGTAGTACACAGAAATCGCTCACTGATCGATTCCCTGTGGTGGCACTTGTGTTTTCCTATGTTTTCAGTTCTGGGTACTGCGCAGAGGGGCCTGTGCTGTGGAATAGTGGATGGCTGGTTTGAGTGGGGCAGTAATAGGGGGGGGGGCACTACCAAGTATGTCCATTTTCAGCCCAAATAGCAGTGCTGGGTCGAATCATCTCAATCCGAGTCCGAGTGGTCACCAGCCGTTCGAGTCCGAGTCACTGGCTTCCGAGTCGAGGTCCGAGTCACAGTGTCCGAGTCCTCAAGTCCTTATGCAAATGTGACCTGTAGAGTTTTTATGATCAAACCAAGTATGCTGGTGTGAGCTATAGTTAATCGCATGGTTCACTCTATCTATCTATCTATCTATCTATCTATCTATCTGTCGTCTGTCTGTCTGTCTGTCGTCTGTCTGTCAACAATGACTATTTGGCCCCAACCGGTCATAGTGATGGATTGTCGACCCAAACTTGGACACAATGTTTAGTGACCCATGGACCTAACAAAATTGTTAGTGCACAGTGCTGGATGTTCGTATAATGATGGTCTAACAGCCGTACCTTCGGGGTGTTCAGGAAATTTTGGTCCAAGGTACCCACTTGGGCCCGAGGGCCCATTTTATGGAATTTCACACAATAGTAATTTAAATGCATCTCCTCCAAAAGATCAATTATGCTTCAAGTTACAATGTGATGACCTTGAGTGAGGGCATATGGGGGGTTCAGGGAATTTGGGTTCAAGGCCCAGTTTGGGCCCAGAGCCCATGTATGGAAATATTGCAAAATTGTATCTCTTACCAAATTTTGTCTGCACAGTGCTGATGTTCAGTCATTAATGATGGTTAATAGCAGCCCTTCAGGGTGCCCAGGGATTTAGGTCCCAGGCAGTGGGGGCCCTGGGGACAGTTCATGTGGAATTATGCAAATGCTTCTCCTCTTACGAATATCAGTGCACAGTGCGAACATTCGGTTATAGTGATGGTCTAACAGCCGTTAACCTTTGGGGGTTCAGGATTTTATCATACTTGGGCACTTGGGGCCAATTTCATGAAATTTCAAACAAGGGTATTGAAAAATGCATCTTCTCCCACAAGCTTCAATTGATTTTCTCAGTTACATGTACCGGTCATTGTGTAGAGAGGCCATTGCAGGTCTTGGGGAATTTTGAAGCCCTAGGGCCCCAAATATGAATACTGCAAAAATCTTGTATCTCCACAAATCCTGTTGCACAGTGCTGATGTGCAGTCCATAATGATGGGCTAATAGCTGCACCTTTGGTGGTCAGGGATATAGGATCCAAGGCCAGGATCACTGTGGGCCCTATGCCCATGTGGAATATTTATTGACTGTTTTGGGCCATGCATGGTCAAAAGCTGTAAAGGGGCACACAGGCCATGTGTTTGAAACTGCCTACTTGGCCTCATGATCTTGAAATTGGTTCACATAATTGGACATTTGTCTTGGTACATTCGTGTGTTTGAGCTACAGCATCATTGGTGCTCTAGTTTCACACATTCAAGGCATAACCTAACAAACGCTATATTGTTCTATATACCAGGCAGTGGTTTAAATGCAGTGGCTACTGATAACAATGTACTGAAATAACAAAAACTTCACATAGAGACTGGGGCTAGTCTTTTTATCAAGTGGACCCATCCCTCAGCTCCCTGTGCATCATTCTTAGAATTCACATAATTATCTATGCATTATCTCACTATTCAATATCTAAGCCACAATGAGCTTGAGGCTATCGATCAAAAGATATCGAATGTGTTACTGCAAATGTTCGTGGGGGCAGAAGCAATTGCCCCCCCCTTACCCCCCCGAACAATCACAAAGAATTACCCGCCTGCGGGATACTTCCGCCCTGATCTATCCTAATACAATGGCCACAGTGAAATGAGAACTAGGCTATAAATCTTCCCCAAAACAGATTTGAGTATTTCCAGGGTGATGTTGATGTTCGTGTTAGGTTTCCTTATAACAGGTTAATGTTTGTAACGTTCGTTAGTAGTATCACATTTATTTGATTTGTTCCACAACCTTTCTGGTTATATTTCATCCATGCTGATTTATAATGCGAACAATTTCTTTGTGTATACTAGTAAACTTTTCGGCACAATGTATAGTTTTTTTTTGTCGCATGTACCTGTTATATCATGATTGATTATGATGACCAGTAAAACTTGCGAGCGTGTGAGAATGATGTAATTTCCTCCCGATTTAGACATCGGGCAGTTGGAAGTACGTGGGAAAAGTTTACGCTACTTTCTGTCATGGAGTTGTGCGTGTTATTTTGGTTGTCTGGACGATCGTAAAATCAAGGTCTGTAATTGGAAAAATAGAGGACTCGGACATAGTCCCCTGAGTCTTTTGGTCCGAGTCATTGAACCTCGAGTCTGAGTCCTTGAAAATAGGGACTCGGACTCGAGTCCGAGTCACAACTGGAGTCCTCCTGCACTGCAATACAGCTATGTTGACTGCTTTGGCATCTTGCGGAGATATATGCGATTCAGTCATCCTTGTTGGTTGGGCTTTTCAATGCCAAGGGGGCTGCCACTTCAAATGATCCACCACGCCAACAGCTCTCAACTGGAAAAGGTAAAATGCAATGGAATGAAACGTTATTGATTAGTTTTACTAAACAAGAATATGTATGAAATGATACGCATGCTCAAGACGCGCCCCACTGCATCAGCAAAATGGATACAAACTTAAATATGAATGACCCATTCAATGTGATCAGGGTACAAAGTTTTGATTGCTTGTTAAGTCAAAGAAGACCATAACTTTGACCTCTGATGTTGTCCCATTAGTTTTTGTACTCTTAGGCAAGTTACCCTGTGTATTATTACATAGATATGCTTGTTTACTTTCTTTCAGAATCCACACCATCATCTTGATTGTGCTTTCCACTGCTCTTTGGTCTTTTCGTCTGTGCAATAGGCTGCGATCAGGTAGGAGCTTACTGGTATTTTTTGGGGTGGGGGTGGGAGGGGGTGGTCCTCTACTGTATATGAAACATCTCAAGTTGGTTATCTAAGGCCAAATTGCATACTTTGATGTATGTGCCTTATGGAGTCATCAAGGGTTGGCAGTGTATAGTCCACTTCCCCATAATGATTTTCAGAAGACAATGATTGTGTACAAATGCCTGTATGTGTGAGTGTGCATTTGTGTGTGTTTGTCATACTTTCTGTAAGCAGAGTTGTGTGAGACAGTAAGACCAATTTTGATGGATTTTGGTAGTCGTATCGGTTGTTAGGCAAACACGGTATGATAGGTCTGAGAGACACTATTACCCCTATTTATGTATTTCTGATTTGAGCTCGTCAGCAGGTTTTACGGGACAAACTGTATGAGCTATGGTGGTGGCGTATGGTGCATAACCTGTAACTGTAACCAGTACCCAATTAGATACCCAAATTGTAAGATTTGCTTGAAAATTGGTGAATATGTCCACTTTATATTTTAAAGTGTGTTAGGGTTACCAGAGTGATGGGAGTGGATTTTCTTCTGAGGCAGGAAAAAAAAATGAGCTGAGACTTTTGGTCAATCGAGAGGGTCATTATTTTCTTTGTATTTCCTCCGAGTTGTACGGTTTTTTTTTTGTCTGGGGGCTTCCCTTTGATTCCTTGGAGGGATCTATGCAGTCATGAAAATGTGTATGGTGTGTGTAGTAGCGCCTAGCATGTTAACTTGACCCCACTTGGTATATGGGTTTCCATGAGAGTACATGATCCCTATTGGGTTGTGGGTAAGGTCAAAGGTCATCTGAGGTAAGAGAGGCAAAGTTTGAAAATTCTTGTTAACACGATGAGTCCAGATGCCTGGTCCGATCAGGTTTAAATTTGGATGCATCGTTAGGGGGGTACAGGAACCCTATTGTTTCTAGCGCAGATCAGCGGTAAATGTGGAAAAAAAAGGGGAAAACGTGTGAAATTGCTAATTTGGCAAATTGCAACTGCGGTTGACATGATAGTTGATAATGTCGGGATCAGTCAAGGAATTACTAGCCTTTTGGCTTTATGTTCTCCATTGTCAAAACAGCCACAGTAGTGAGAAGCAGTACATGTACCACAATAAGAAGCGGCTTATCGAAGGACTGACTCACAATAAATCAAGAGCCAATATTTTAAGAATGATGTTGGCGGGTCTCGGACCATCTCACTCGTTCTCTTTGCCGTCCAGATGTCATCCATCTTTGACGATGGAGAAGAGCGGTCGAGCAGATTAGATCGAGCAGTTCCACGGAGAAGCCCCTGAATTCATCATGCAATTGCTGAGAGAAGGTCCTTTGGTGGAGGGTGGTATTCAGCTGAATGGGTTCCTGCCAACCGATGAGACCTTCTGGATGCCAGTGCGGTGGCAGATGTTTTTCTATTCCAACATTGCAGACAATTGGTCCGATCCGATGTTTTGTGATTTGATTTGAGTGCCATTGATTACTGTTGCAATTGTGAACTCCAACTTCTAATACTTCTTCCATACAGTTGTTTTACAGTATATAGTGCTCTGTTGGGGGTCTGTGGACCCTGGCTGTTCCATCCTTCCCCCCGTTACTTGTGAATATGTGTCACGTTGTAATCCCCTTCTCTCCCCAATATTCCACTTTCCCTACATCAGACTAAATACTCTTGTATATAGCTAGGGTTAAAATAGCAGTACTCTGGTATGTGAGCTTGTAGCGCTGCCACCCCCCCTCTTCAGGCTGCTTATAGTGTGATGTACAATTACCCAAAAATGGAGATGCATAGATTGATCTTACATATGGGCATTTGATGCACTGACGTTAGCTGCCAGGAATTTTTTTAGATTCCTTGACCAAGTCGAGGGAATATAGGAAGTCTTGTCAGTATTTGTGTGTATGCATGCATGTGTGTGGGTGTACACTTGGCTTGTACACATGATAGCTTGACCCCACCTAGGTATGTGTGTTTCCCATAATAAGGTTGGTCCAGACCCTAATGGTGTGTGTATTGGGTTAGGTGAAGGTCATCGGGTCACTCGGACAACGACTTGGTATCCTTATAAACCACAGATGATCAATCTCTGAAATTTGATGTGCAACTTTATGGGGAGTACAAAAACCCTCTTTTTTTCAAGTAAATCAATGCGTTAGACAATTTCAGCTTGTAAAACATAACTAAATTACACCTGAATGAATGGAGCCAGATTAGTTATATCCCTTGATGAGCACATTAAATCTATTGTTTGAGGGTCAGGTCAGCGGTTTCAAGTCACTAGATGTCAGGTTGAAATCCCTTGTAACATTGGTAAAGTCAAGACTCCTTGGTCCGCAGCCTGAAATTTGGTGTGTAACCTTAGTATGGGTAGTACAAGGCAGTGCTCGAAAAATCCTATGCGCCGGTAGCCCGGGGCCCTGGGCTACTGGATTTCAGTTGCGGAATGCCCATCAGGCTACTGCAATCTGTAGTATGTAAATTAAAAGTACAGTATTACGGAGCCCATATTATATAGCCAACAGCCCTACACATAATCAAACAGCACAATCAAATCAACAATACAATTTCGGTCACCCATATGCGTACAAGTGTCAGATATATTACACTTTTCTCCAAATATCGGATTGACCGTCGAAAAGTTTAAAATGAAATTACAATGAATCATCTCAACAATAATAGCGCGATTCGTCTTACACACTAATTTGCCGCGGTAATATAAGGCCATTCAACGGCCGCCTCCATCCGTGGCAGCACGAAATTCAATAATTTAACTAACAGTAAAAAAATCACTCCAGAAGGTGAATGCACATAAAATTAAGATATTTTGAGAGAAAACATTCTGGCTCCCCAAACATATAGTTTGTGTGGTTGTTCTATCACCAAATTGCCTCCTATCGTAGTTTGAACAAAATTTCAATAAAAATTAAACCAAAATTCTGAGCCTCGGTTCCGGCTACGTACAGAATGAAACCTGTTAGCTAGTCAGAGAGTCGACGGTCAGGCCAAGCCTTGTGTGTATGTCTGTACGCAGAATCATAATTTAACTAACACTGTTCACTCTGCACGTGTGTGGGCCGCGCGAGGGGCTATCGTTGTGTAATTGAGTGTGTGTATTTTGTCTTACTGGAGAAATGGCACAAATATTAACTGCCACTTTTAATACGCCGATATTTCTGAAGATGAGTCTGCCAAAGTTGGGGTTGCGCGGTATACGGGTATTGTTATTAGTACCGGTACTCGCAGCACCGGTACTGGCTAAAATTACTGGTACTGGCTACCAAACACCAGTACTAAATAAAATTATGTATTTTTCGCCGATCCAAGCCGCCGCCCCGCGTACTCGCAAGCTCAATCCAGCCACCGTTTGAAAATTGGATAAACTGCCCCAACGTGTGTGGCGAGCTGTGTACTTGCATTGTTTGCCGAATATCCCAGCCGCCGCGACATCACAGCTTTATGGTAATTACGCCAATAATAAAAACTGCATGCAAAGCTATATGTTGCTTGCCTTACTCGCCCAATGCTGTTGCACTACACAGCCCTGTTTGGAACACATGGTTATTACCTACTTAATGTTCACTAGCATTCTGACAAGGCATTCACACTGATAATGTACAGTGTGTTACACAACTACCAAGTCGGCCACTCCTATTGACTTGTACAGGCCGCCGACAGCAAACCTTTTTATCGCACACAATTGACATCTATGGGAGTTTCTAACTGACTCTATGATTAAGGACTGGAATTATTAGCGATCGTTTCACCTCACTCTCTCCACCATCGATCCGCGATACTGCAATGCAATTCGCGTGGGCCTACAACTCTATGAATGAATCAGTGTGATTAATTGGGCAATTGATGGCCAAAAATAATTATACCTCAAGGTTCAGCGCAATTTGTTGGCTCTTTAGGCTAAACTATCACTGTGCCTTCTCTCATTTTCTAGCTGGAAATAATCAGTTACGTTTGGCGCTACGGCAATTGACTAGCGACCTGTTTTGTGCAGGGCCGGCCGCTGGGCGTACATATTTACGTATGGAAGAATGTAGCACATGTAATTCTGCCTCGTAACAGCATGACATGTGGTCACATGCATGTGCGGTTTGCCATACCTACGTTGTCATAAATTCTTTTCAACTATCGATACAAAACGAGAAATACAACCATTTATATACAAAATATATTTAAAAAATCTTAAAAACAGGATGTATAAAAGAAGGGCATTGGGAAAATAGAAGTCCCATACAGTGAGCTGCAAGTACGCTAGCATTATTTTAGGCAAGCGCGAATACCGTAGTACCACGTCACCGTACCTGTGGCCAGGGGCAATCGGTATCCCGTTCCAAAAAATATATTAGGTTACCGTGCAACCCTAGCCAAAGTTATTCTCATGAGGCAGGAAACGTGGCAGAGATGATGGGGAGGGATATGAGGAGATAGCATTGGTGGAATTAGCAACAGCAGAGGCAGATCCCAGCAAATCGCAAGTGCAATATGAGGTGGGTAAGGGAATGATCGAGAGTTCAGTTCAGGTTTTTTTTTTTTTGCATGAGAGTAACATTTCAAACACCGGTGAATCATGGACACCCAGACGGCCCTTTCGGGCTACCAGATTCAGCCACTTGGGAGCCCGAAGGCCACTGAATTTCAAAATATTTTTCGAGCACTGGACAAGGACCCTCTGGTCCAACAGCTCAAACCAGCTATGCTGGTCGAAGATATTGTGACCCGCCATTGTCAGGCCTGTCCGTTCGTCAGCCTGTCTGTCTGTCTCCTACAGATTAGTTTGGGGTACAATCAGACTCGGTGCAGTGTACACCGAGTATTGTACGTCGCCTCCAGGGTGTTTAGGAATTTGAAAATATCACTTAAGGGCATTTGAGCTATTATGTACAAAAACTGCATAAAAATAGGCAAAAATGCCTTCTCCTACAGAATAGGCTGGATAACCATCATACTTGGTCACTGTTAACATGGACTAGTGGTACCTGCAGGGTGTTCAGGGATTCAAAGTTAGTGGTCATTAAAGGGGCCATTATGCATTTGGTGCCAAAAAAAAGTACAAAAAATTGCAAAATGCTTCTCCTCCTATAGATTAGGCCGGAATACCATCATACCCAGTCAGTGTGATCATGGACTAGAGGAAGCATAATTTGTAAGTTATGTTCCCACACTTTGAAATTGATTACCATAAATACTCGGTCAGTGTCATCATGGACAAGTGCCACCTACAGAGTATTCAGGATTTAGGAATCAATGGACATTAAGGGGCTATGAGTCAGGCATGTAGAAATTCGGGAAATCCTCCCCACAAAGGAGGTTGGATTACATAACTTGGTCAGTGTAATTATGGCGGAAAAGTGGTACGTTTCGTCCTACTAAAGGTTGACTTGAACGGGGCGTTTATTGACAGATGAGTCATCTTCGTTCCCTAGAAAAGTCATGGAAGGGACATAACAAGCTATTTTGTGATGGACATAGTGAGCTATTATGAGAAAAAAATGCAAAAGGCATCCGTACAATAAAAAAAAAATTCAACAAATATTACATAGGTATGTTCCGAAAATTGGGGTCAGCAATCATCAAGGATTTTCTTACCCAAATGGTATTTTGAGGAGTCATAATGCTTCTCTGGAGAATATTAAACTTGGATGATCATAACATGTGCTGATTGTCATCGGTGACCAATAGTACATTAACTGGGGTGGATGGGTGTGAAAGAAAGTTTGGGGTGTCATTTCAGTCACAAAAGGTTATTTTATTTCCAGTGAAATAATTACCTTTGTGTGATTTGAGCTACAGCACCATTGCAGTCACAAAAGGTTATTTTATTTCCAGTGAAATAATTACCTTTGTGTGATTTGAGTACCGCACCATTGGTGCTCTCGTGTCTGTAGATCTGGGGAATTTTGGTGGAAGATGGATTTGATTCCTTTGTTAAAATAAACATTGATAGGAGTTTTTGGGTTATGCCTTCTTGTCTGGACTGGTAAACTTGCTTGAGCCAGACCTTAGGTGGCCTTCGACCTGCTCCCAACCCATAAGATGATTAATCCAGTTGGTTAAGTAACAAACTCTCTACATCATTTCAGTACAAGTTATCATGCTCCCAAACTTTCCACAAACCTGACCTCTGTGACCTTTAGTGACTTGGGATCTCACTTCAAAAACCATTGGATCATCTACATAAGTCAACCTCATGCCCATATATGAGCTCTTCACTCATCGTTGCTGTTCTATACTCACATGGTTTCTTAGACTCTGACCTCTGTGACCTCGAGTGCCCTAAGACCGACCCCAAACCTGTAGGAATCCTCTACTCCAAATGGCGATCCCCTCATGCCAAGTAAAGAACACTCTACAATGTTTCCATGCACAGTTATCATGCTTGTATGGGTTTCCTGACATTGACCTTCTTTGACCTTGGGTAACCTCAAAACATGACAAAACAACAGGCTTCTTCCTCTTTATGAACTGTAACCTACAGGTCTGATTTGAACTCAATGGATCTTGCATTCCTCTTTCCAGATGTCGTTCTCACAAGAATAAGAATTGTCACAATGAAACACACACACACGATGAATGAGGCATGAATCATTCTGCCTCAAACAAGGAATAATATAGCATAGTTGGTCAATTTCTCCTTAGTAAACATGACAAGTCCTCTGGTCAAGCTGAACTTGAACCATCAAATGGTCATGAAATGGATTTTTTTAGAATTCACAGATGTTCTATATGACCCAATATCCCTCCACCAAAAAATTAGTTTGATTTTGTTTGTACTGCATGTTATGTCCAAAGTAGTTTACAAGTAATACACTGCCCAGGATACCACCACTGTTGATATCCTAGTAAAGCATCGAAGGGCAGCTAGCGACGTTTCCTACATTCCACGCACGAACAAAAACGAGTGCCAAAATCTGACTTAGGAGACACAGATGCGCAAGTGTGCCTAATTTTTGTATGGATTCTCTGCAGTCACGTTAACGCGCTTGTGAAAATTGAAACATTTGCACTTTTCCCGTCAGTGCATGTTTCGGGCATGCCCTGTTTTGTAATCTTCTGAATGCACTCGTTGTTTGAGGTTCATAGCACAATCTAGCAGAACAATCCCTGGATGTCATGAGAGTCCCTCTGTGCAGGTACAAAATCTAATTTCCACTGTCATTGAAGTCAGCTCCTGGCAATTTCAAGGACCATTTGCATCTTTGGATAACATTCTCGAGTGAACTATGAAAAGTTGTTTTTTCAAGACCATTGTACTTCACATGTGTAACCTCGTTGGGAGTAACCTTAAATTTGTACTCTTGGTTTGGTTGTACAGGATTGCATTGTTTTGGAAAGAGGTCAGAGGGTCATTTGTTGTCAACAGCGGTCAGAGTCTGAAAATCCTTGTTACAAAATAACTAGTCTGGCATCAGTTGAAATCCCATGTAACTTTCATCAAGAGAAAAGATCCAGAATCCATTTTGGTGAGAGGTGTGATTTTCTGTTGAAAATTGGGAAATCGAGAGTCTCCCGACCACGGAAACCAGCGATCTCTGAATATTGCACTTTCTAACCCAGTTATCCTCCTTCATTCTCTCTATGTGACCAAACCATCTCAATCTTCCCCTCTGCACACAATCACCAACCCACCGAGCCAACCCTTTCCGCAAGCCTTCTGAACTATGACCATCTGCTAGAATTCACACCGCAGATCCACAACGGCTTATATCCTTCATTCCTCCTCCAGTTTTCCCCGGGGTTCATCAACCCCTGACTGCCCAGGGTTCACTACTGCTGGAGCACAGTCTAACACAGGCCTCTAACAACCTCTCTAGTGTCAAAGGGAGGAGTCTACTTGATACTAGTAAGGCCAAAGCCCTCCAAATTTCTCCCAAGCATTCCTAACTCTGGCTAAACACTAGTACTATCGCCCCAGCCACTACCTTACTAATGTAATAAGGTTTTCTCCCAATGTTCGCCAAAATTAGGCAAAATGTCTAAAAAAAAACTACATGAATTTTCATTCTTCCTACTGAAAGGTCCCCCTCTGTGCTGGCTGGTCCCCTGTCGGTCTACAAGGCACCCCCTCCTCACCCCTCCTGCCTGGATGTGTTAAGCGACTACAGCAATCACCATGACCCAGACCGGGTCTCTTTGCAGTCTTGAGTATGGATGGAAGGCCCAGCACAAAATGGATGTGATTCACCATAACGGATCATGGTAATGAGGAATGGTGCCAGGGTAACACATTCTTGACCCTGATAAGGGTCAAGGGTATGGGACACTGTGACTGGGAGAAACCCCACACGCCATTGGAGAAACCCCACAACACCAATGGGGGACCTGTGAGAAACTTGGCATTGGTTAATGCTATCTGCTGCCACATACTAGTTTCTATGACCATGGTCACAAGCTGGGCCAAACTTGGCGATCTGCCTTCTCTTGTGTCTACATAAATGGATTGCATTGGAAGCCTAGGTCATTATATGATATTATTAATATATATATAACAGGTTCAAGGAGTTCAGGGCTGCAAAAGCCTCTTCTCCTACTTTATTGAGTTGCTTTTGAATATGTAGAATAGTTTATAACTAGTTCAAATCAAGATCTAACAAAGAGGGAAGAGTATTCTGATTGACTGAATCGGGGAATAAAATCAGGCAACTGTCTTAAAAATTAAAATTACATGTAGTGTGGATTTTGAATGTCGATAGAGATTGGAACCCAAGAAACAAGTTGTACGTACATCATAAGAAACGTAATTGTCACAGTGCAGGGTTTAAGGGTGGTAGGAGTTAAGTTCGACAGAGTACACGCAGCCGGCACTAGGTTACACAATGCAAAGCTAGGAATTGTTTCTGTGACAGTCCCGCTTGTCAGATGGTAGCCTTCATGAACCTTTATCCATAGGCAAAAGTGTTCTTCCTTGTATGCCTCTGTTTTTGTACTTCCATTTTTCGTTGGCAGTTTTTTTCTCTTCGTTGTGTTGGCTCCTACAGCTTGGAAATGCTTCTCCTTCCAGTGCATTCCATGTTCAGTGTCTTACTTGCTGTTAGAACTTGAGTTACACAACGGAGAATCCCGTCAAACTTTGCCGGCTTGTCAAAAACTGAAGTCGGTGTTTAGGTTATGGGAATAAGGCCCCTGACAGTTAGGACGAGTATATACAGTGATTTGAGGCACAGTAGCATCGGTCCCTACGCTCCCCAGCTGGGATATAATAAAAGTATTGATATCTCTTTTTCCAAAGTACATTTCAAGCAGCAAACAGACGTACGGTAGCCGTTCAGAACTGTGATACTTATATAACCGATAATCGAACGTTGTGAATGTGAAAACAAATACTGTAGCTTTCGAACCAGCCTTGAATATGCTGATTTTAGTGTCATTCGTATGGGGGGCTATTCCAGAGTGCAGCAGATGACGTAGCGAAATTAATGTTACCGTAATACGTGGTCCCTCCCCCACCCCCCCCATCTTGCCGGCAGTTCGGTAGAAATGATTCTCAACTGATCACTTCCGTGAAAGGATCTGATGGGCGTGTACAAAGGTATCAGGTCTGATGTGTGCCAGTACATTGAATTCAGTTCTGTTCTCGATAGGAAGCCATTAGACACGGCCAGACTGGCGTCTAATAATAGCATAACGACTGCCACTCCTAGTGACCATTCCTGCTGCAATGTTTCCAAGTCATTTGAGCTTACAATAGGCTGATCGGGAATACATGGTAAGAAATACTATTATCAGTAGATGAGAGGACGATAAAATCTGTGGACCAACCTCTGGATGGCCCTAGGTACGAAGGGGTGGGCAATTGGCAATATGTCTGCCAATGAACACACAGAAATTGCTGTTTGAGTTTAAGCTGGGAATTTAATCTAGATCATTTGTAGGGCCCAGAATGGTAGTTGTGTTATTTTTCCACAGAGAGCACCACACACAACTAAAGTCTGACAAGTATAATTTATGATACATTTCTTTCCCTTATGAGAAAAATATTTGCATACAATTTCTTCATTCTTCTCTTTCAGAAAAAGACCTTGCAATTTATGACCAGCGCTTCTGCTTATTTATAATAGCTCATGTGGTAGACCTCATGAAACACTTTGACAAGGTCAGAGGAATCTTGCAGTCGTGACGGTGTGTGTGTGTGATGCTTGTCTTGTGTGGAACAGTTGGTGAATAGGACCCCACCCCACTCCACTCCTCGTAAATGGATGAAGCTTTTATTTCCTTAATAATGACTATGCCTCATTTTTGTGAAAATGGTGGAAAAATTCGGCTGATTTTGGCTTGTGAACATGAACTCGATCCCCACCATGTATGGACAAAGCTCAACTATGTATATATGTTTCTCTAAAAAGAAATTGGTCAAAGTTCCCTGAAGTCAGGAGAGGTCCAATCAGGGAACCTTGTGAACATGAGTCCAGATTCTAGTTCTATCAATCTGAATGGGGTTTCTGCTATCGGGGGGGCGGGGGGAGGGCTGGTCGGGAACCCATTATTTTCTGTTTAGACTGGGGGCAGGGTTCGATTTAACCTTGTAGCGCCTTGCAGTTTGCTTCCAAATTGGCATGATTGCTAATCATATCCACAATTAATTAGCATTTCTGTGAATGGGCAACACCCACAAGGCTTGGGAAGTCTGCCATTTCCATTGAAGAGTGCTAATCAGAACGAATCACTAAATTGAACCCTGACTGTGGACATTCTCAGAAAGTGGAAAATTTTGTTTATGAACACGATAACTCAGCTCAAGTTAAAAAAGCAGTGAATAGCTTTCTGGGGGGAGAATCTATCATTTTTGGTGGAGACAACAAATGTGAAAGACAGTTTGCCTAACAATAAAATTCATCTGATAAGGCTTTAACTCTCGGTTCATTTTCTCGGCTTCCAGATAACCTCTGTGGAACTTCTTTGGGTATAGTGAAGGGGTCAACAGTATTGATTGTTTAGGTTGGGTAATCACACTATGTCCCTAATTGATTTTCCCAAATCATTTTCCGGTTGAGGAGAGGGGGGTGGTGGTGGCAGAGTCACTTTACCAAAAATGTAAGAAAACTAGAGTCTGAATTTTTTTTTCCCCAGTATTGAAAGTAGGTTGTGGGCTTCTATTTCATAATTGGTACCAATGTGATCTTTTGCATCTCTGGAACAAATATTTCATTTTCAGCAGGTGAGAAAATGAATGGCAGCAGGGTTGGATTTTTTTTATACTTTTCATTTATACCATAATCTGTGTAGATAAAAAATTCACGAGTTCAACTCTATTGTTACTCTGTTCTAATAACGTATATAGGGCCGCCATTTTCTGCTCCAAAGAAAAAAGGCAAATTCGGCTTCCAACTTTGGCATATTTCTCAATTTTCATTTTCAAGTTTAGCTTTCTTTTCTGTGGATTTTTGTTTTTGGTTAAACAAACCCTAGTTTGTAATAATCAATAACAGCCGAGTTGATACATGTATTGCTACTATCGCACATGACTCCTCCCCTCAAACCTTCCACAACACTCACAATACACCATTCATTCAGCCAGAAGTCGCTATTGCAATGCATTTACTTGGCTTTTGGCTTTAAACGGTACCTGTGGCCAACAGTCATCCCCAACATGACTACCAGTAGTTCTAGACTCATTGCTGTGCCGCCCAAATGAAATTCCTCAAATTTGCCAAAGCTTTTCGAAAAGAAAGGGACATAAGGCCTGAACTTGTTTGTATGTGAAGAATCATATTGACAATATGCTGTCAATTGGAATTGTCGTAGGACTGTCCAGGATCGAGTATGATCAAATTTAATCATGGGAATATACGTAGGCCCATACGTGGGTCTACGTGATTCATAGCATCATTTATTGCTAATCTACTCTAGCTGGAACAATTCTGCGTTAATCATAGCGTCAGTGCAAAAACCCCATTGAGATTGTGTAGGAGATGATAGGTCGTCCCTAGCTGTTTGCAATGCGAGTGTACCAAATAAAGTGCACCCCGCTACGGTACCCTCATTGCAAACATCTGCTGTGCACATGTGTTAACATTGTAGCCAGTGATGGCATTCCTAGACTGTTGAGTCGTGTGAATGCTGTGAGCAAGCTTGCCGGACTTAGGCTGGGATTCCATAACTGCGTATGCGTATCCGGGCTGGAAGTGAACATACATATTTATGAAACGAACGTTTGTTTCAGATAGAAAACACTATATCTATGTGAAAAGACCATAAAAAGGCAGCAGCCCATGCATATTGTCGTTGGTTGGCCTTTATTAGGGGAGATGTTCCATATATTCAGTTCGCGGTGATACGCATCCGCGTTTGCATTGGTACATTTGCTTATTTTGCCATTCAGCCTTGGTTTGCCTTCATTTATGAACTTTGGCTTCTGTGGAACCAATATCTGTCTTTGCAAACCCAATAGAGCTATTCAAACACTATCCCCGCTCAGTTCACGTAAGTTGACGATTTTTCACATACGCATACGCATCTATTGAACCTGCCTCGTCTGTTTTATAACTGTTTTACACACTCTGTAGTTGTGGCGGTGGTAAGAAAAAAGCAATTTCCATAATTTAGTAGGAATTGGGAAAAATCGGGGTTTTCTGTTTTCGTAATCGCGGAAAATCGGTGGACTCTATTCCCATAATGATACTAGTAATGTTCAGATGTTTTCTCCATCTCAATACGCCCGTGCAATTTTTTATTTCGTCTAGTGTATATTAATATCATGACCCACGGTATGCAATAGTACTATAGAAGCCATTGTTATGATTGTTGCGAGTTTCGGGGAAGGCTTACCAGCCGAGGTGTATGCAATTATGTATGTTACTGCATCTTGTATTTGAAGTATTAATATAATATACGATGATAACATATGCAATACTCTCTCATCTTGTCAAATCTAATTAAGACAAGGGCGATAGCAAACGGTTTATGAAGTGAATATTTGTGTCATGTCTGTTAAACACCCAAAAGCAAATCCGACATGCTAACACGGTAGTGGTTGCTATCTGAATTAAGCCATACAGTTTGAGTTGCCCCAGTGTTCAAGACACATGGTGTGAGTACCTCTCCCTCACACTAATGGAAGTGGAACAGGTAAGCTACAAGTGCTTTGGCCCTCCTTTTTCCAACCAAAAAATGGGTTTTACTTTACAATAAGACAGTGTTCCTGAAATAAATGTAAAGTAATGACGTATCAAACTATGCTGCAACTTTCGAAGAAGTTGGGATGCGCCATTTTTGCTTGATGTCCATAGTGAGGACATTGTGAAACTCTCATTTACTGGTCGCACTTTTATCCATTCCGTGATATATATAACTATGGCGGACAGCCGCGAAAGTTGTAGTAGCAAATATCACTCCCTGAAGAAGCCTTAATACGGCGAATTATTGGAATAAGGTACATTCTTTATGCTTGTGGAGTCTCTCATTTTCGCATTCATTTCATTATCCAAGCATGTCTTCGAACATTCCTTTCATGTTCTATATATATATTTATATATATATATATATATATATTATCGGCGTTTTACTCACATTTTTTCTAGCCTCAAATCGCCAATCGCCATTAATTACGAGAGCCAGCCTCTTTTGCCTCTCGTCTCTCTCCCACCCCATCCACCCATCTATCTCTCTCTCTCTCTCACTATAAATATATTATATATATATATCTATAGATAATATATATAATATATATATATATATATATATTATTATATATTATATCTATATATATATTAATGTATTATATTCCCGCTTGGGCTACCCTTTTCACGTTTATTTCCGTTGGGCTGGCAAGTCCTTAATTGTGTTATCCAGTATTGCTCCCCTTTGTTCCCGTCGTGTGTTGTCACAGAGGCAGGCTTACGTAACCCAATAAGTTCAAATTAGTACAAGAGCCCCCAAAATGCTTTGCCTAGTGTAGGTGTTTGCGTTTCTTGAATTCTTTGTCTATGTCCTCTGTGTCCTGTCTTAGTTCACCCCCAGTTTCACCTACATATGTTTTGACAGTCCAGACAGTTATTAGATAGAGACGATTTTAGTGGTGCACGTGACTGAATCCCAAATCTGATACGTTTGCCAGAAGAGTTTACACTTGAAAGTGGTCGTTTCACTGAGAGCGCTACACGTAAACGCAGTTACGTTGGGGTACGGTCGCGCAACCCTCCTGGCATTAGGGAACACATTTGTGGAGATTTTTGCCCCTCACGAGAAGCTTCCGCAGATTGGGGGGTTGGCGGAAAATTACTTTGGGAGGGGAAGGAAATCATGCTTTAATAGGATCCGACAGTTGCAACATGTTGAAATGCATGTTAATAATTCATTGAGAGGCGGTGAGGCGGGATTTCTAGTTAGACTAGTGGCGCTTTCCCATGTGATTTATTATTGAACCTTTTGTTTGCGTTTTTCAAAAGGTCCTCCCTGGATTGACTTAATCAGCCTTCGTGATTTTGCATCTTACACGATCACGTGGGTTACCCCCTCTGGGGGTGAGATTTCCTTTCGAGGGTTTCAAAACTTTTGTCTTGTTCAGTAGCTTCACCCTAAACAAATACATTTGTACCGAAGAGCCTGACTGTTAGGCTACTATGTTATACTAATACTCTTTTTCATGGTTAAGAGGAGTATCGAATCATGGGGTCTGTTACACTGGGGTTTATTACAAAACTCGTCTTGATATACCCTCCTCCAGTGTAAGAGAACAGGTCTAGGGAAGGCCAAAAGGAGGATTCCCAAATTCTGATTGTGAATTATATTGCCCCGGACCGTATATCATTGATTGTGCATTAAATGACTTAAAATGTCATTGCTTCCCTTCACAAACACCATATGTCACTCAATATAACGTGCCCATCTGACAGGTGTCACATTTATGGTTCTTTCCATTAATTCCTCAAAAACACCCATTCCCAAGCGGAGACCAGGAGCCATTTTAGGACTATTGAAGTCCCATTTTCCTATGATATATATATATATATTTTTTTGGGTGTGTTTTCTTATTTTTATATATATATATATATATATATATCTATATAGTACATGGGCGTCCAATCCATTTCGAAACGTGGGTGGGGGGGGGGACGAGGCGGACTTGCGATACACCCATCTGTTCTTGAAATCAATGTTTTTTACAGTAATGACGTATCAAATATGCGGCACTTCGAAGAAGTTGGATTGCGCATTTTTGCATTGATGCGCACACCACACATACGCGCGCAGCGAAGTTTTTGCAAAAACTCTACATTTACGGCGTCTTCCAATGTCCAGGATATATATAACTTAGCGGACAAGCCGCGAAAGTTTGGAGGTAGAAAGTATCACTCCCTGAAGAAGACTAATACGTGCGAATTATTGGAGAAGGTAAATTCTTTAGCTTGTTGGAGTCTATCCTTTTCGCATTCCTTAAATCCAAGATGTCCTTGACACTTTCCCCCCCCCCTATATACCCATATATCATATATATTTTTTTTATTATTTTTCTAATAGATCGGATGGTTTACTCACATTTTTCAGCTCAATCGCCAATTCGCATCTCATTCGAGATACAGCCTCTTGTGCATCTTGTCTCGCTCCCCCCCCCCTATCTCTCTCTCTCTTTTCTAGAAAGATATATATCTATATTATAATATATATATATATATAATAATATATAGATATTAATATAATAGATATAAGAGACGACTGTATGTGTATTCTAATGATTAATAGTTCCATGTGTGGCTGGTGTCACGATTCCGTGGGCAGCAAGTCCTTAGGGTTTATCCAGTATGCTCCCTTTTTTCCGTCGTGTTTGTCACAGTTAGGCAGGCTAGGTAACCAATAAGTTAAAATTTCCGCCAAAGAGCCCCAAAATGCTTGCCTAGGGAGTGTTGCGTTTCTGGAATCTTGTAGATGTCCTCTGTGGTCTTGTTTGTTCACCCCCTCTTTCAACCCTAACATATTGTTTTTGACAGTCCAGACAGTTTATTAGCATAGATGATGGTAAGGGTGCACGTGAACTGAATTCCCCAAAGCGATAAGTTGACCAGAAGAGTTACACTGAAAGTGGTCGTTTCACTGAGAGCGCTACACGTAACGCAGGTACGTTGGGGGTACGGTAGAAACCACTATGGCATTAGGACAGGCAATTTGTGAGAATTTGTGCACTCACGACGGGAAGCTCCTGCAGATTGGGGGTTGGCGGAATATATACTGGGGAGGCCGAAGAAAATTCATTCTCATAATCAGACAGTGCAAAATGGTGAAATGCCGTGAATCATCTCCTTGAGAGGAGGGAGGCGCGGGATTCGAGTTAGGACTAGTGGCGCTTTCCCATGTGAGTATTATGGAACTTTGTTGCGTTTTCAAAAGGTCCTCCGGGCTGACGATCAGACTTCGGATTTGACTCTTACACGTCACGTGGGTACCACACCTCTGAGGTGAGACTTCTTTCGGGGTTTCAAAAATGTGTCTTTGCAGGTAGCTTCAGAACAAATACATTGGTACCGAAGGCCTGATGAGGCTTTATGTTATCTAATACTCTTTATCCTGGTAGAGGAGTATCGACATACAGGGGTCTGTACACTGGGGTTTAGTATCACACTCGTCTTGATTTATACCCTCTCCAGTGAAGAGAACAGGTTAGGAAGGAAATGCGTATTCCAAATTCATGTGAATTCTAATTGCCCGGACTAGCCCACCCTCCCCCCCCTTTGATTGCTAGCACTCCAAATCGACTTAAAACATGCATGCTTCCCTTCCACAAACCCATATGCGCACACAGCAATCACTAACTGCCCATCGACAAGGTGTCCACATTTATGGCTTCTTTCCATAATTTCCTCAAAAACACCATTCAACAGCACGCCCCGCGCAGCGCACACGGAGCCACTTTTAGGACCTATGACAGTCCCATTTTTCCTATAATATATATATACACACAAAAAACTAAATAAATATTATTATATCTATATTATATATAATTATATTATACATGGGCGAATCCATTTCGAAAATCGTGGGGGGGCGGGGAAGAGGGCGGACTGCGATACACCAAATCCTACTAAGCCGGAGCGCACCATGGTGGCGGCGTCTAGTAACCGAGGAAAAATTATATATCATATATAGAATTTTTCGGGGTAAAATGGCAATTATGCTCCTCGGTCGACCGTAAGTTTAGGGCCAGGAAGGAAAAAAATCTTAGAGATAGAGAAGAATAAACCAGATGCCATTAAGAATGTGTCCAAATTCTCCAAACATAATCAAGACTGTTTGACGCATCACACTCTTAGACAGCACGAAATCCTTCCGGGAGGGTATTCATCGTTAATAAAGACAGCTCCTCGCACAGACACCCCACGCACCCCCCTCCCCCCCACCCTCTCCCCCCCGCACACACTTCCAATGTCCGGGTTGCCACGAGCTTGGATGGCAATGACCCCTATTGGTAGTAGAACTGGAAAACTCAAAGAAATCTGTAAAGGAAAGGCCC
The DNA here is from genome assembly GCA_026419785.1 of Sclerodactyla briareus. Lineage (NCBI taxonomy): Eukaryota > Metazoa > Echinodermata > Holothuroidea > Dendrochirotida > Sclerodactylidae > Sclerodactyla > Sclerodactyla briareus. Next base: position 156,914 of record JAODTK010005574.1, read on the forward strand.
TCTAATCCATGAAACAATTAAAAAAAAAAAACCGGGAACAAACACCTTGAATCCTCCTCAGCTCATCGAAGTTAGACCGAGACCCATTAATCTCTCCTCGTAAGGGAAATCTCTAAGACAGTGAATAATTGGTTAATAGCTCCGCCGTGGAAATTTTCAAGACCCGCTATGTCCCGGAGAAGGAAGGATGCATACTTGGACAGACTTAATCCATTGAAGTCTCACAGTTGCTCAAACAGCCCTGACAATATCTTTGAGAGGAAAACTGAAGTGACGGCTACTATCAAAGTCAAGAATCAATTACCTTCCTTCAGCACACCTTAGATGGTTCAAAGAAGAATAAAAATGGAATACGAGGTTTTTTTTTATTTCTTGACGGAAAGGAATACTATGCAGTCATTGACAGTGCGTATGTTGTGTGTGTGGTTGTGTGTGGTCTGTATGTGACGCCCAGCTTGTAAGCACGATAACTCGAACCTATGGTTTTGGGTAGGTCAGAGGTCAACAGAGGTCGAAGTCGAAAACCTTGTAAAACGATTAAGTCCAGAAATGGTTGGTCTGACGGGTTGAAATTTGGGGTGTAGCCCTTTCTTATGGGGAGTACAGGAAACCCTATAGTTTTTGGTTAGGTATTGGGTTAAAGTTGGCGCAGAAATTAAACTTGTGAAAGTCGATATCTTGGCATTTGGTCTTAATGCAGGCCGAAATTCTGTCGCGCGGAACAAAGTCAGAAAACGGTAAGAACGATTTGATGAAATTTTGTTAGGTAGTATCGGGGTTGGTTAAACACAGATTGATTAGATTTGGACACGAACAGTCACTAACGTAGATTGAATTCTTGGATTTTTAAGCGCAAATTATGCCAAATTTGCGTCGAATTTTCCCCGAAACGAATGTGTTCTTCCTTCAGCCTTCATTTCTAGGGATCATTGGAGGTCATACAAATGTGTATAATTCGCAAATACTTAATGCGAAACTTGACGTTGATTGGAACTCGTGGGGGATGGTGTACATGCAGTTCCCGCTTTTAGCTCTGTCCGCCATCTGTCAACTGTTGCCTTCTTCGGCCCGTGTTCGCTCACCTTCGGAAGGAGTTGCCCAAGCTTGGACTGCGCCCTTCATTTTTGTCACGCACCCCGCCTGGTATTTCCATTCATATGCAATGTACTTGAAAATGAATGGGGCGCAAAGCACCACAAATGCGAGTGGCGACAATGTGTCAGGCTGAACGAGGAGAGTTGCATATTCCATCCTGGTGTGTAGGTGTTGATTGATGATGTTTTACTGGATCCATGTGGTGGCTGTTGGCCACAAACTTCTCAACCATGATGTGATTGATTAGTTTACTGGGTGTAAAGCGTCGCTGTGTTAATCCATGAAGATAATTGTGTGTTGTACAATTCAAAAGGTAAGCTTGTCTGATTGTTCTGAGGGAAAAACTTCCTATGAGAACATGGTGTTCCTGAAATTGTGCCATGATAGTCCTTGGTTGGTGAGTCTTCCGCTTGTTTGCAGGGACTGGTACAATCAGTATAAGTAAATTAGAGTTAGAAACATTAAACAGAACATCTGGTGAAAAGAGTAGTAGGGCAATAAACAGTCCTTTGGTGGCGTTAACTAAATTGAACACAGTGTCCAAACTGTCCATGTACCTGGGACGTGTTGACATGGGAAGGGTTAGGTTACGCAGTCATTAAGGGGCACATACAGGCAATAAGGTACAACTATTTCACAACTTATGTATATTCTTCCTATAAAAACATTGGTCACGCTTGAAACTATCAGCGCATGTTCTTGAGTCGGCTCTTCAGCTTGTCGCAGGTTGAGTTGCGACGTCGTATAAGGCCCATAGAGTCAACAGTAACATTATAGTGGACCCAAAAGAGTATTATGGGCCCAAAAACAGACGTTCTTGCGACGGGATGCCAGTGTTGGGTTCCGATTGGTCATGCCGTTGAGGATGTTAAACACGAGTACAATGTCCATTGACTGTGAGACATCTTGACTTGTGAAGGTCAATGTCACAGTTCATAATGGGGGCTCAATAGCCATCGTGTGAAAATTGCCTCCCCCTCCCCTTCCACATCCCCCCCCCCCCAATGATCATTCTTTGTGGATGTTAAGTTAAATGTTCATTGACTCCAGGACATCCTTGATCATGCTGAGGTCAAGCAGGTCATAGGTCGTTAAAGGCAAACCAGCACCATTGTTGTGCAACTTGCCGTTTTGGCCCCCGATTGGTCATTTGTTGGTGGATGTTGTCCAAACGTAGGTACAATGTTAATTGATTGCTGAGGCATCTTTTACTTTGTGAAGGCCAATGTCACCGGTCATTGACGGGGCACACTTGCCATTGTGTTAATTGCCATTTCCACCCCAATTGGTCATTCTTTGATGTGTTTGACCAATGAAGGGTCAATGTTCATTCCTTGACTGTTAGGGGAATTTTTTTGACCATGCGAAGGTCAAGTTCGAAGGTCTTTCAAGGGGCTCCATAAGCCTTTTGTGGTGAAATTTCCCTGATTGGTTATTCTTTGATGATGTTGACCAGCATATGGTACAATGTCCTAGTGATTTTGGCCGAGCAATTGTCAAGGTCAACTGTCATAAAGGGGGACAACATATCCGTAGCAGGGCATTTTTTCGTTTTTGAAAATTGTCTTCTTTGCCCCATTCGATAATTATTCGATGGATGTTATCAGTTCCTAACTTACTGCGCCCATTTTGTCGGATTGCCTACGAAACTTGGCTAGCCAAACGTTGCACAAAATGTTATTGATCGTTGGGGACATCTTCGGTATGTGAAGGTAAGGCCCAAAAGTCATTAAAGGGTCCCAATAAGTGTTGTGTAGAAATGTCAGTATGCCCTCATTGGTCTTCTTTGATGGATGTAGTGGTTGGACACTACGTTTTATTGGCGGTTAGGGTTCGATAACCCATGTGAACGCACACAATAGCACAATCGGCCACCCAATTGGTCAATTCTTTGAGAAATTAAAATTGCTCACCAAACTTGCATAGATACGTTCCGGGACTGCTAGGAAAACTGTGCCTTGAAAGTGGGGGTCAATGGTCATTAAAGGGGCGCTTTTAGCCTTTGTGTGAAAAGGTCGCGAATGGAAAATGAAAAATCGTATCATCATGTCTTGAGTGGTGCATATATTCAATGCTAAGGTCAATAAATCAGCCAATGTGTGAAATATTCCGAAGAAATGTATCTTCTTTAAAAGCAGCATTGATCAACACAAACACAACACAACTGCACGATGGTCTTTTCGTATAATGAATATTTGGTCATTTATTCCAAGTGAGCATGGTCGTCGATCCTGAGGGGGGGGGGGGGAGGGGAACACGCCCCCCCCCCCACTTTTCGAAGTGGGGGGGGGGACATCATATCAAATGCCCCCCCACTTCTGTCCTCGATGAAGACGAAAGTACATGTCCGTTTACACACGTATCCGTTAAGGGGCTGTGTGGGCTGAAAAATATTGAGGAGAAAGCCGCCTCACAAAGACAAGACCACAGTGGCATTATTCCGAACCGATTGTCCAAAATTTCCCCCGCGCGCCACGCGCTCAGACGACCGTAACTGTTGCTTTATAGGTCGTGAGCGATGCATTTTGAAAGGCATTATTCTGGCGAAATGAAGCTTTGATGCAAAAGTATCTCACTCAGAAACATAGTGAGACTATTCCATTGTTGTTTTTAAATATGAAGGTAGATTCACAATTGAATGCCATGTTAATAACACGAGCAGCGATGGCTACAGGCGGATATTGAGGAGTCAGATGCCTCAACATTATGAAGTAAAAGCACGTTTGCAGATCGAGGAACAACTTGGGCAAAGAATTAGGCACAATTCAGGCATACAAACCGTAAAAGTGGATAAATGGATCAACAATGTCAGCAGATTGCCGATTTTCTTGTCGAAAGCCCGAGATGAGCAAAAATTTGTCAATTTGTCAAGTTTGGACGTCGTGATTTTATCGATGTTCAAGAAATTTGCAAAATTCGCCGTTCGATACTGATGGTGGTTTCGCTGTCAGTAACTGTAGACCACGTGCACGATAGCACGAGATTCCGGCGTGTGAAAAATATTTCAGTGCAATTTTGTAATTCTGCGGACTCTATTTTACAAAATGCTTCCTAACATCGCATTTCTAGCAAGCTGAAGGCATAGGATAGACGTGCAACTCCAATTTTGAACACTATATATCTTGCACTCAATCAACAAAACAGTCCGTGGGCCCTTGATCCGAAACGAGACAGGAAACAAGTTGCGGAGCGCGTCGAGATATTCACTACAATGTAATGCGCTATAATAGAATGAATAGTGA
>JAODTK010005575.1:0-159431 GCA_026419785.1 Sclerodactyla briareus
GGCTATCCATTGATTTAAACACCTAACACTTCACGGATATTTTCCAGGTTCAAAAAGTAATATCACCATCCCAGTCTAAAGTCTAAAGTGTTGTTAGTGGACTGTGTTCGTTTCATTTGCTCACTCAGCGGACCTGTGCTAAATTTCGGCATTTCAGTCAAGAAGAAGTTTTTTTCCAGGCAAATAAAGACATCTCTACAAATAAAGTGTAATTTTTCTTAATGATTGATTTTCATAGCTGACAGCTTAGACCAGCAGATTCAGTGTTGCTAGGTATGGGATGTGTGCACCACTGGAGCTGAAACCTTCTGGTCACAAGCAATCCAACCAAATTGTATATCACTGATCGTGTGAGGAAGGTACCAGAATACCAGATGCACATATGTATCATAATCCGTAAAGAGAACCACATTATGAATCAAATGTGTAAGGGTTATTTGGACGAATGTGTGAAACCAAACATTATTCATTTAAGAAAATTGATTTTGACGGCTCTGTTATAAGATTACAATTAGAGAATGCTTAGTAGTACCCTGTTTTATACAGGAGTTAACTCTGCTCACACAAGTTTGGTTATAGAATGTTGGCCGTAACTTGTTACGAGAGTTCAAGTAAGAGAATGTTTTACAGTCACTCTGTTTTATACACCAGTGTTATACAAGAGAATGTTTTGCCTAGTTTCGTTTACAAGAATCCATGTCCATGTTAGAGAATGTTTTGCTGTAACTCATTCTCTTGCCTTAACCTGTTTACATGAGGTCATGTAAGAGAATGTTTTGCCCTTAATCTGTTTACTGAGAAGGACGGCAGGTGACATTTCAGTGTTGTTGTAGCATCAAGGCCTGCACCCTTCCATCGTTTGTGCAGTTTCATCCTCACTCACTGAGCGACTGTTTTATGGGCATTAAAGCACCACTCTACCCTGAGTCTGATAAGACTAGACCACTGATGGCCAAATCGTGCCAGCCAGTGAGATTAAAACAAGGTGTTATGGCCCTGAAAAAGCCCAATGAAACACAGCGTCCACCCCGGAGCAACTGTCTGGAGTGGTGGGACAGCCAGTTTTGCCCTAGGCCACATATATACATGAACATCAGCTAGTATCTATGCGGTTTCCATGTGTGCAGTGGAAGGAATCCTTCTGTACATCTATACCCTCAATGAACCAACTCCTGTTCCGCATCGGGAAGTACTTGTCTTCCTGTTATGAGATATATCCTAATCGTTGCCTTACTTCCAACTCCTGATTGTGAAACCATTTTCTGTTTTTGTTTTCTGTTGCATAGGAGACTGGTCAGGAATTATTCACCGAAAAAGAAAGATGAAGAAGATTACAAGTAAGAACAGATTGGAGTTTTAATTAATTTATTTGTGCCTATCATGAATGTGGGTGTTTCTTTCCTATGTATGCCAAGTAGTAGTAGTGGTGAAGCCAGACGAGGCTAGATTTTGCAAGGCTGTCCTACAGACTGCAAAGATATTGTTTGTCGCCATTTCTACAAAAACACAGATAAGTGTCATACCCATCAACAGGCAACAGGGTTGAAAAGTAATGCAACATACCCTCATTTACAGCTCTCCGTATGTTCCCACTTTTCGGTGTGTGTGTGATAGGTGAAAATGTTACCTAACGGCTTCATCACACCACAAAAATTGACAAATCTCTTCAGATTCCATTAGGCCAAATTTGAAAATGCTGCCGTCAAATTTCTCTCATAAATGCTATCCTGAAAAACCGGCGCCGCCCTGTGTTTCGCAGCTTTTACTGTGGCTGTCCCGCAAAATATTACACTGGACCCATGCTGTGCATTCCTTGACTTCCCCCGCAGAACCTCTTTGAAGGTTTTTTTTGTGGGGGGGGGGGGGGGGGTGTCAACTAGAGACGTTAGTAGTATAGCAACTAATCAGTCTCGTATGCGTGTCTGACCCCCCGATGAAAGTTTCCTATGCTAGTCCTCTGTCTCTCTCCCCCTCAAGATCACTAAATGACGCTCAGAAGGTGCTACATGGAGTGGGCAGGACATCCACCAGTATGCCTGAAAGCAGAGACTCCCAGAGCATATCTCAAAGGAGCATGTCTTCCACCTCTCTCTCTTCTGCTCCTGTCCCCACTGATAGACTACACTTGGGCCTGTTTCACCTCCTCATTCCCCACAGAGCTAACCCCCCCCCCCCCCCCCCTCTTTTTAATAAAGTATGGGGATAGTGCAGGAAGTGAGCAGTATAGTCAACCAACACAAACAGATAGTAGATAACTAGTCCAGATTCACCTTTGCTCTCTTTCTTTACCCCATCTCCACACTGATGACTTCTCTCAAACTTGGTTCACGATCTCTCCCCCTTATAACCCTCTCATCTTTTGGACAGTTACAGGTGTGCTACGGAAGTAGCAGTTAGCTGCCAACACAAGCCTGATCGCAGAACCATGGTCCAGATCATTCATTGCTTTCTATCTCTATCTGTCCCTCCTCCTTCTGATGACCTTATCTCATGCTTGGTTCTCTCTCTCCCTCAAAACCTTCTCATCCTTGACGATTTTCAGAGGAGGCTATAGGAAAGTGATCAGTATACGCCAACCAACACAAGTTGTGGCCTTGGACTGGGTCCAAATCATCCGTTGCTATGCTATCTTCCCTATCCTGCTGTTCCTTCCCCCCCCCCCTGCCATGATGACTTCTCCTTCAGCGCTTGCTTCTCTGTCTCCTTCCGACCACAGAATTTATTTATTCGCCATTGAGCGCGTCAGAAGGGTGCTACAAGAAGTGAGCAGTATAGCCAACCCATAAACAAGTGATGCCTGGGGGGGACTGGGTCCAGATCATCGTTGTGAGGTTTCCTAGTCTGTCCTTCATACCACACCTGCCATTGTGACTTCTCTCTAGCGATTTGCTCTCTGTCTCTTCCCCACTAGAATTTAATTCGCATGAGGGCGTTCAGTAGGGTTGCTACAAGAAGTGAGCAGTATAGCCAATCAACACGAGCTAATAGCCGAGAACTTGATCCAGAACGTCTTCAACGAGGTCTCGAAGCTAAGGGGAGAGCTTGGAGAGCTGAAGAAGGAGAGGATGATCACTTAAACGAGGCAAGCAGGAAGACAACCACATGGAAAAGTCTAGGAGGAATTATATTCGGTAAAAAAATATGCAGATAGGAGGGGGCTAGCGGTGGTGGCGAGGGGGGAAGTAGTTACAAACCTCTGCAGAAACCAGGATACACCTTGATAGCTATTAAGTCATTATTTGGTGAAATACAATGACACTTGGCGAGTTTGTGAAAATCTCTCAACTTAAGGCAAGTGGGGGGTGGGGCCTGGGTTAGTTGTATGTGGGGGAGTGGGGAGATGTGTGGCATAACCAAACGATGGAGCTGACGTGCGAGACTGATGAAATTGATGAGTAGGAGTAGAATTGCCTAGATAGGGCAGAATGAGTAATTCATGTGTACTTGGTGTGCTGAATATAACGTCATCACGGTAACGTTCGCCGAATTGGTGTGTGCTTTCCACAATACTGCAACCCAGGTCAGCATTTTGCGGTTCGCTCGAAACACTGTGATGGCTTCACGAGGAGATTTAACCATTACCACCTTGCTCCTGCTGATATATAGATGTTAACAGCTATTGCTCCTCTTGGCACTCAATGTGATAGACCAATTGGTTTGTATTGGTATCTGTGGGATTCTACAGATGCATCACATAGCACTGCAGAACTCGCTGTATCCTATAGCTTCCTGCATTCATCCACTCTGTACAGATCTTTCGAGCTGCGACTTTGAACGTGAAAAACAAATCAATTTGTGCGCTCATTAGCCGCACATGAAAGAGCACTGACACAAGAAATGCCCAACAAAATGAACTGCTTTGCTGCTTCACGACCTCAAACTGGTTCCTTGGGCGCTGCAATTTGTGTAGTCACATGAGTCGTAGGAAAAGCCATTGGTGAAAGCTCGTGAATTTTCCGCAAAAGAGGAACTCAATGGCATACGACAGTCCAAAAACACTTGTTTGCAATCGTTTCATGAAAAAGTTTCGCAGAACAACAGGTCAATTCGCAGAGTGTCGTCGGTTTCATTCCCAGGCACGAAGATGCTCTTTGCATTGACCCCAGTGTTGTCATCAATCAGGTAAAGGCCATTTCGCACTAGACGGATCATGACAACCGTGTGAGAACCGAATATTTTTTGGATCAGTGAGATTTCCGGTGAACTCGGGACACGCCGTAGGCACCCTGTGGCACGCGGGTTATACGTGTCTGGCTCGGCGATGCTCGGTGGACTCGCCGAAAAATTTTGTGCATGCACCAAAAATTGCGGTGGCACCACGAGAGAACGCTCGGTTGTGACTCCGGCGTCCTCCGTATTCACTCGGGTCATGCGGTTGCAACTTTTTCAACTCGTGTTGTTGCTCGTGATTATCGGTGGACGTGCGCCACACAGTGGGCCGGCTTCAACGGAGCTTGTACGCCGCAAGTACCCGGGTAATACGGAGTCTGAACCGTGATGACAATTTCATAGGAACCGCATGTACCGTGTCACAACAGAGCGGACAGAGTGTCAACGAAAGTGTTTACCGGGGTCACGGAGTGATAACCGAGGAGACGACGGTTGGGAAACTGGAACATTATATAACTGGAGAGGCATTATATTCAACAGTCGGGCAGTCTCTTGAACAATTAAACAACGACACCCACACGCTGAAAGTTTACCACAGTCAATAGGACGTTTTGCAAGGTAATGAAAGGTCCTTTCCCTTTGAATTATGTGAGAGTGACATGAATAATATTCATAAATATGTCACGAACCGAAGGAGAGAAGAGGGCGCGCCGATGGGGTGCAGGGCATGGTTGGGACCTCACAGGCGGCGACATATGGCCTGTAGACCCGCTGATGTAGAGCTTCGCAGGAAAGACCACCCACAGCGTTCACAAATTCTCGTTTCATTGGACGTGAACGGCTCGCCCCCCCTATACGGATTGGTCGTTTACCTCGGCCGTTGTGTGGCCGGTACCACACTCTGGTTGTCACACTGTTCACACGGCGGGAGCTCCGTAGTCACTCCGACACACACGGTTTATGCAGTAGTAGCTCGTTGTCCGTTACACACTCGTAATCCACTCGTTCTTTACCGGTTTACTCGGGTATCAAACTCTGTGATGCTCGGAGGTTGGTGTTCTTTTCCCGGTTTGTCGGTGGTCATTCGTTATTCACTAGGGGTACTCGGTCAACCCGTACGCACCTGTTTCTTACCGGTTTCCATCTTGTATCAGCACGCACCCACCCGCATATTAATTTTCAAATTTCCCGCCGAATAATCAAAATTGCGGAACTCATTGGTCATACTTCGCGGGGTTTTAATGGTCTGACAGGGCCTTAAATTGTTCTTAGAGTTGGAATAAGATGAAGAAGCCACCAACTATTTGTTGAGTGTGAGATTGATAGGTCCAATTTTTACCTGTGTTAGTTAAAGAAAATTTTTGCATGACCGTTGTACTGACGATTGACTGAAATCACTGGTTTTTGTTTTTTGTTTCCTTCATTCCCAGTGTAAATCAGCATTACAGGAGCGCCCATGAAGCCTGAGGTCCAGTCAAGATACTATTCGAAAAAGCAGATTCTGACGACAACAGGACAAAGGCAAGAGGTTGAGAGGGTAAGTCAGTGGGTCTGGTCTGTTTATAGATAAAGATCACTGGATATGCTCCACCAAACTCAGGTGGCCAAAAATGGGGACCTGTGGGGAAACTGAAGGAATTTACCTTACCTGCCTGTATCAGCCATGTACCGGCTTACCCCAATCCGGCTAATATATTGGAGGGTTCTAAAGCCGCTTATCACAGGGTTCCCGCGGTCATGGAAAAGGAAAACCGTAGAAAAAGTCATGGAATTTCATCAAAAAAATCCAGGCCTGGAAAAAAGAAATCAGTGAAAGTTGTGAGTCATTGAAAAGTCATAGAAATTGTCATGAAGTGATGTTTTTACTTTCACACAGCTGTTTGCTGTTGTTACTTTGACTTTCTTAGATGTTCAGCTGAGAATTTTGTGGGAGATGTCATGGAGAAGGTCATGGAAAATTCTTTATTTGGTCATGAAAGATCATATGGAAACCGATGCCCAAAATCTGCCAAGAACCCTGTATTCAGAAGTGCTGTATGCTAATAATAGCACTCTGTATGCATGCAAATATTGTTGGTAGTGGTGATTTTCTCGGAGATCGGAAGGAAGACGGACATGAATAGCATGAGTCCACTTGTCTCTAAAACAAAAAACACTTAATCAATGCAAACGGTGGGCTACAAAATGTCTAGCAACACATGTCTTGTTTAGGTCCAATGCACTAAGAAGACCGCTGTTGTAATGAGGGGAAGGGAGAACTAAGGTGGTGGAGGAATAGGAACGCCACAAGATCGAATGGGATTAAAAACTGCCCCTCCCCCATTTCCCCAGGCACTATGCAGGGGTAAGAGCGAGAAATGGGGCAGAAGAGCTGGAGAAGTTGGTGGAGGAATTTACACCTGGCAGTACACATTCAACCTTGGCAGGTTATGGGACCAGTAAGCAAGCGTTGGCAGTTAATTAGATCTTGACAGTCGTTAGCGACACATCAGCACATTTTTGTTGGTGGTAGGTGGGGATCGTGTGGTGGACTTCCCAAGACGGCGATCTGACGATGTTGCACGGTGGCGAACCATTTTGTAGAGATTTAACTGATGACAATACCACACCCACCTAGCCATAAAATCCAAAGATATTACCCTGTAGTCATCTACAATAACATAGTAAACCAGGGATCAAGTTGTTTGTTTCGCAGAGAGAAGAGACGTGAGTGACAGGTGAATGATAGCACAGGGGGACAGGAAAATATGGTCTTTACCACCCGGGGTAATGACTTAGTGGTGATTGATTGATTTCTCCGGGTTCAGGAAGCCAATTGAGGCTCATCTAGGAACCCTGGATGAGCACCGGCCACATAACTCGCCTTCTCTTCTTGACTAGTGCTCAGATGATAACGGGCAGGGGTTCGCCCATCCCAAAACGCTCCCGGGACTGCATTTTAACAACCATTCAGGAAGGAAATCAGTGAACTCCAGGACATGACCACGTTTCGGAACCTGGAGGAACAGAAGTTCAAGTTCAATGACTGCTAACAGCCGACAGACGAGACTTCATGCAAATATCTCATAACAAACCCCAGTACCCAGAGAATCCACTGAATCACAGCAGAACCATGAAGATGAGACAAGACCTGCCCTCACGGGGTAAATCGTCGGTGACTGCTGGAATTCAAACCCGTAATACATTTGTTAAAGTGTCACTGATACCACTCTACCCTTATTCTGCCCCCTAATTCTAGTGGGGCGCTCCTGAATGTATTGCTGAGTGTGCCATTGCAACAATGAACAGACAAAACGAGGGTCAACCAACAGAAAATGTAAACGTTTATTGCATCCTTGGTCTTGAGCTATGGGAGCTTGAGCCTATGCACACCAAATATTGAATTTCATCACAGAGGCACACAATGAATCGATTTCAGCTGTGGTGGCAGCAGACTGAAAGGGTATGGTAAAAATCACAATTGGAATTTCGTGCAGATTTTTTGTAACGCTGAAGCACCAACACCCATATACCAGTTGCACAAAAAGAATATCCAGTGATTTTGATTCCTGACGAAGTCAGAGGAATCTAGGCAGTCATGACAGTGTGTGTGGTGGTGTGGTGTGTATGTAGTTGTAGTATGTATGTATGTGTGATGTAACGCTGCTGTGAACACGATAACTCGACACAACCTGATGGATGAAGCTCATACTTGGTATGTTGTGTTCCCATGATGAGTAATGAAACCCTATTGGTTTTGGGGTCAGGTAGAATCCATCTGAGGTCACAGAGGTCAAAGTCTGAAAACCTTGTGAACACGATAAGTCCGACATGGTTGGTCTGATCGGCGTTCAAATTTGGTGTGATAGCTTTTTATGGGAGTACAGGAACCCTAGTGATTTCCATGTATAGGTCGGGGGTGAAATTTGTGAGAGAAAGAACATTTGTGAAAGTCAATATTTTGGCCCATATTGGCTTGTGAACACGATAACACGACCCCAACCTGGATGGGTGAAGCCAAACTTGGTATATGTGTTCCCCATGATGGTACATGAACCTTATTATTTTGCGGGTCAGGTCAGAGGTCATTGAGGTCACCAGAGGTCAAAGTCTGAAACCTTGTGAACACGATAAGTCCAGAATGGTTGGTCTGATCTTAGGTTAAACCTGTGTTGTAGCTTTCGTATGGGGGTACAGGAACCATAGTGTTTCTGGTATAGGTCAGGGTGTGATTCTGTGAAAAAGTGGAAAATTTTGAGAGAGACTCAATATTTTAGCCCATTTCGGCTTGTGAAATGATAACTGACCCCGCTGGATGGGTGAAGATCATACTTGGCATGTGTTTGTTCCCCATGAGAGTACATGATACCCTGTTTGGGGTCAGGTCAGAGTCATATCTGAGGTCACCTAGAGGTAAAAGTCTGAAACGTTGTGAACACGATAAAGTCCAGTCCAGGTTGAATTGGTGTGTAGCTTACTAGGGGGAGTATAGGACCCTTATGTTTTTTGTATAGGTCAGGGATGAATTTTAGTCGAAAATGGAAATTGAGAAAAGTCATATTTGGCCAATTAAGGCGTGTGAACACGATTATCGAACCCACCTGACTGGATGAAGCTCATACTTGGTTGTATGGTTCCCCATGATGAGTACATGAACCCTATGTTTTGAGGTCACCAGAGGCCACGTCGGAAATCTTGAAAATTAGTGTGGGTAGGTATCCTATCAAGAGTTGGATACACTATTGGTGGCCTGGGAAAATGTGAAATTTGTCAGAATATATGTCTCCTGATGAGCGGGTACAATCTCCCGTTTGTCCTTGTGTCTGTTATGGGTTGCAGAATGGAGGTCATGGAATCACTAAGCCTTTGGCTTTCTGGTTTATTCTGCCGTCAGTTGCATAGAATGAGTGACAATAGTGGAAAACTAATCGCCCTGGTGGAAACTGGAAAGGGTGGAAATCTGTTGCAGGTGATGGTGTCTTTCAAGATATATATGATACACAACAGAATGAAAATTTTGATTAGACCTACTAAAAATGACTGTGACTCCGCGTACGCCATCTCGGTTCCTTATTCCATAAACAGGAACTCTTTCTGTGATTGAACATTTTTGAATGACAAGGCTGGTTGAAACAGCGGCCAAGTGAGACTGGTCGGTCATCAACAAATTTTGCCGGCTGAATTTGGACGGGTCGTGTCCTGGTCTGGCCAGTGTGTGGTAGCCTCAGTCAGAACCCTGATCAAATTTTGGCAGCTGACAAGAAGTGCCCTTAGCACTGTTGACACTGCAAGCCAATGACAAGGTCGCGGAAATTCAGGTAAAACTTCATGCTAAAAAATGATAATCTTTCTACAGGGCACAGATTACAATGAACACGAAGGCCAATTCAGGGACAACAGAAGCACGAATCCATCCTGCAACTAAAAAACCAAACGAAGAACCAACAAGAACACTACTGCAAGAAGCTACCAGCAATATTCAATGGGAGTCTGTGTGGTTCGGGCCTTTCCCTCGTCTATCGTTCCTGGTGTTTTCCGATTAGGTAGGATGGGGGGGGGGGGCATGGTATGTCTCTCTGTTAATACTCCAAGGACCTTGAAAATGCTGTCCCAGTCTGCAGGTGTATCCTCACTTGCGGGCAGGTGAAGCGCTCGTCAGTCTTGTTTTGCGTCCACCCAAGTTTTGTCACTCGACCAAATGACCATCAATTTGGCCGTAATGAGCGGGAGGGCATTTGATCGTAAAATGTTCTGAATAATAAACCGTGTTTATAATCTGGTAAATAACTGCTACGGTGAGAGCGTGTCCTCCCATGGCAGGGTTTTGATGTAGGCATCCATCGATCGTCTGCCTGACCGCTACGTTTTCCAGGAATTTTAAATATGCCTTTCAGGGTCAGCAGCCTAAATGAAGGAAGCTTTGCAAGGCAGATTAGAAAGTGGTAGATATGTTGAGCATAGGAACTTTGACACATGCTATGCTGTGTTTCCAGATATTAGATAGGAGGAGCACCGCTAGTTTGAATATGGGAAAAGAAACCACATACAAGCTGTAGTTAGTGGTAGAGTGGAAGATGGGTAAGTTTTCCTCTTTGCTGAATTTTGGCAGAGAGAATAGGTAGTCATTAGAGTGTCTGTGAACATGATCATATTGAAGAAGTTTCTAGATGTGGAATTACTGTATCTCGTCTTGTCTTCCATGAACATGTGTGGGTGGTGGGGGCTTAGAGTGAGGAAAGAAAAGAGGCGTAATCACATTGATTTTATTGACAGTCTGAAATTGGGTTGAAATCAACATGTAGTGGCTGGATTGAATGTTTGGTATTGATGTAGATGGATGTATGAGAATATGATTGAATGTGATGGCTACAGGGTTATGAACGAGAACATCAATGAAATTATTCTTCTTTCAGTTCTGCTGCCAGACCTGAAGTTGCGTGTACGTTCTTTAGTCACAGATATGTTTGCATCATACAAACACATTGATAGATTGTGCACTCATCAAAAAATAATGTCAGTGTTCCAAGGACCCAACAGTTTGTAGACTGGGGCCACTTTGGGGTAAACCAAAGGTGGGCAATTGGAGCACAACACTATCATCGACTGCCAACTCCTCTGAATTTTTCATTCATCTTTTCTCCCCTCCCCCCCCCACCTACCCCTAACATAAGAAGCTGCCAACCATGGAAGAGAAGGACACTGTCTTCTCGGAACGTACTAGTGAAACCTATGCAGAATGCCACAAGAAGGTCCTACCAGTCACGCAGTGTCCTAGACGATATCCAGGTCAAACACGCCAGGGCAGTCCGACCAGCAGAGGTGAGCTCTCTCGCTGCTTCTGGAAACTTCTTTGGGCCTCCCTTTGATTCCTTGATGAGTCAGTCCAAGGATTCTATGTAGTATGACAGTGTGTGTGGGTGTGGGTGATGCTGGCTTCTAACACAATAACTCAACCCACCTGGATGGAGGAAGCTATCCTTAGGTATGTGGGTGTTTCTGTTTCCCAGGATGAGTACATGATGAGATCGTCTGGGGTAGGGTCAAAGGTCAAGAGTTGGTCAGGGAAGTGAAAATGCTTGCTATCATGAATGAATGGCATGCTGGTCCAAGCAAGATGAACTCGGTATGCCACTTTCTTAAGGGGGGGGGGGTGGGGAGTACATAACATGGGTTCCCAGTAATGAGCACCACAGAGTCGACAGCGCTTTGCTTTGTAAGAACGAGGATCAGTCAAGTTTACTAAGCCTTTTGGCTCCCTGTTTTCAAAACGTAGTGTATTTTTCATGAGTTCCTTTTTCTCGAGTTGTGAGGGAGAGTAAATTACTTACATTCTTACACATGCTGTAGTAACATATCTGCAATCTGATGAAATCACAGAGCCCGGGCAAGGTAGCTCCGGTTCCTGAACCATGACCGCCTCTCCCCATGGAGCAATGTACATGGGCCGACGATCTGCAGACAGATGGTTAACTAGCTTCCTAGAAACTTTAATCACAGAAACTAGTGTGGTTTCAGGGGGTTAACTTGAGTGTGTAGGTTTAGTGAAATATGTATACCACTTGAGGGATTACGGCAGTGCTAGGAGGGAGAGCTCTCGCTAGAGTACATCCACCTGAAGGAAGGGGTGGGGAGTTGGGTGGGGTCATGGACCCCCAACTTCAGGCAGTAACTTCCATACGTGATTTTTTTAAGTACAAAACTTTTTCCGTAAACTGTCTTGGTCATAGGGACTGCCTGAATTGATGACATGTTCTGACATATTTTTTTGATCCAGAGACATACCAAGATTCCTGCCAAATTGATTTGAATCGTGGAAATTGAATATAAAAAAAATGTCAACTCTGATGCCCGATTTTTCCTAAACGTGGCTCCTGAAAGCACAAGGTGAGGGGCTATTCCACAATACTGTTGAACACGGCTTATCTTGGGAAAGTCTACATTCCAACTGCGGGACTCTGTCAGGCAAAACTTGTGAATAATGGCAAGCCACCATTTTCGGTAGCCCTACTTGAAAGGTGCCCCTTCCCCGGATTGGCATGAAGTGCAATTACGATTCATGGTGTGTCGGGCTTGGCAAAACTGAGCTTCTAACTATAGTACAGGTGTGACAGATACTAATGATCAGGTAAAGTAATGTGAGTTAGCATAGAGCGGTGAGCGTGGGAGAGCGCTATTGAGACAGCACTAGAGATAATGAAAAACTCAGACATGAGAGGTGATTAGAATAAAATTGAATAAAATGAAAAAAAATATCTAAGGACTGCCAGCTCCCATGGCTGATTTCCCCATGATAAGGAATTGCGAGCTCGATCACAAGAAATGGTAATTGAAATTTGTAGATTAATCATGAGGGAAATTGTGGAGAAAAAAGAATTGACCGTGATGCCTCATGTCCCTCACAAGTCTCTCGATGCCCGAGTACAAGTATTATTCGAGGTACGTGAGGCATAAAAAAGTCTATGAAGAAAACAAGGAGGAACATTGACTGGGACTCGGATGTTGATTTCTCCTACTCAGCGACTCACAAGCCTGATCACAAAGTATGAGACAGGTAATCAGCCTCAAGGGGACATTACCGATGATGACATGTACGATCCGGCCGGGGGAAGGGCCAGTCGCAGACCTTGGAGAGGGACAACCGTCAGCCATTGGCAGCCAGAACGGAGCCAACTCTCTACCGGGGAGGGCGAAGCCTCAAAAGAAAAGAGGGTTTTTTTGGCACGATAGTGTCGTCAAAGAAGGTTATGTGTGTCGCTCCTCTTGGCGCAACCAACGTGTAAGGGAAGCTAGAAACAGTGTGCAGTACTTTCTGATTGGAGGGGATATAAAGCCAAATTACTAGAACACTCTCCCAAAAAATGCGGTGGATGCGGACTCTCGAACTGTATGTGTCACCTAGTTTTGACCTTTGTCATGCTGAATGAAATTGGGGGGAGGCTTCAGCACACCCCCTTTTTGATCCTTGACGGGAGTCCCAAGAATCTATGCAGTCCCAGCGTTACGTGCGTGTGTGTGTGTTGGTGTATGGGTTATGTTATGGTATGTGTGTATTAATGCCCTACCTTGTAATCTGGCTAAGTCCAACATGCCCTGAGGGTAATCAAGTTCAAAGTTGGTCGGGTGTGCTTCCCCAGATGAGTACATGATCCGCTACTTTATTGTTTTATGAGGTAGGGGGTCGAATTGGGGCAAAAAATGGAAACTTGTTAAATTCTTTTATTTTGGTGCCCTTTTAACTTTGGCTAATCAAGAGCAAATTCAACATGACTGGTGGGAATCAAGTTTCAAACTTAGTGGGTGTGCTTCTCATGATGAGTACATGAAGCTATGAGTAATGGGGGTCATTTTTGGGCAAAAAGTGGAATTTGTGAAAATTCTGGGGTATTTGGGGGTCACTTTTTTTTTTCCTTTTACCAGGCTATGTCCAACATGCCTGGTGGGTTCGAGTTCAAACATATGGGTGTGCTCCCCATGATTAGTAAATGAACGCTATTTATTGTTGCATGAGTAGGGGGTCAATTTTGGGCAAAAAGTGGAAACTTGTAAAATTCTGGTATTTTGGGCACTTTTACCTTGTAATCAGGCAAAGTCCAACATGCCTGGTGGGATCAGTTCAAACTTGGTGGGTGTGCTTCCCATGATGAGTACATGAACGCTATTTATTGTTGTATGAGTAGGGGGTCAATTTTGGGCAAAAGGTTGAAACTTGTGAAATTCTGCCCATTCAGGTAAGTACAACTGCCTGGTGGGTTCGAGTTCAAACATAGTGGGTGTGCTCCCCATGATGAGTACAGAACGCTATTTATTGTTGTATGAGTAGGGGGTCAATTTTGGGCAAAAAGTGGAAACTTGTAAAATTCTGGTATTTTGGGCACTTTTACCTTGTAATCAGGCAAAGTCCAACATGCCTGGTGGGATCAGTTCAAACTTGGTGGGTTGTGCGGATTCCCAGAGGAGTATATGAACGCTATTTATTGTTGTATGAGTAGGGGGTCATTTGGGCAAAAAGGTGGAAAATTGTGAAATCTGCCCATTAGGTAAAGTCCAACATTTGCATGGTGGGTTTCGAGTTCAAAAACATAGTGGGTGTGCTCCCCATGATGAGTACAGAACGCTATATTGTTGCAGAGTAGGGCGGGCAATTTGAGACAAAAAGTGGAAACTTGTAAAATTTGGTATTTTGGGCATTTTACCTTGTAATCGGCAAAGGTCCAACATGCGGTGGAATCAAGTTCAAACTTAGTGGGTGCTGTGATTCCCATGATGTGAGTACATGAAAATGCTATTTATTGTTGTATGAGTAGGGGTTCAATTTTGGGCAAAAAGATCAAGTGGAAACTGTAATTCTGGTATCTTATTGGGCACTTTTACCTTGAATCAGGCTATGGCCAACATGCCTGGTGGGTTCAAGTTTTCAAACCTTGGTGGGTTGCTTCCCATGGACCCTATTTTTTGTTGTATGGGTAGGGGGTCAATTTTGGGCAAAAGGTTGAAACTTGTAAAGTTCTTGGAATTTTTTTGCTTTTACCTTGTATCAGGCAAGTCCCACATGCCTGGTTGGATCAAATTCAAACGATGGTGGGTGTGCTTCCCCCATGATGGAGAAAACAATGAACGCTATTCATTGTTGTTAGAGTAGGGTTCACAAATTTTGGGCAAAACGGGGAAACTTGTGGAATTTTTGGTATTTTGGCACTTTTAAAACCTAACTATAATCTGCCAGTCCAATATGCCTTGTGGGATCAAGTTCAAAACATAGGGGTGGGCTCCCATGGTGAGTACAGAAACGCTATTTATTGTGTACAACAGTTCAACAGTTAAGCGATCCATCAATACAGCTTGTAAAATTCTGGTATTTTGGCCAGAACTTACTTTACCATGTAATCAGGCGCAGGTCCAACCTGCCTGATGGTTCATGAAACATGACTAGTACATTGTTGCTATGATCTCAGTTTTTAGCATGAAGGAATGGTGTTAGGAAAGGAATAAGAACTTGAACCAAACCAGACCGTTGTGTCCAAGGAATCATTAAGCCTTTTGGCTTTCTGGTTGTATTGCAAGTGTGGCATGTTTATTGTATGAATGTATGAAAATGAAATACTGCCCGCTGCCTCTACTTTTCCAATGATTAGACTTGACTCTGCACCAGTCACATTGGAATATGGCATGCATCTTTGGGGGTATCCTAATGTGGGGAGTGTGGGAGTCGAACACACACAGACTGCACCAGGCATATCGCCAGCACTGCTCGGCTGAGCGCCCCAGTGAGAAAAAAGGGGGGGGAAAAAAAAAAAAAGGGGTAACCCAAGGGGGACCCTGGTACCATTTGTCAAAGCTTCGGTCTTATGACCAGACCGGGCTTTGGACCGATCTCCCAGGTGGTAACTGGGGACTCACCAGAGACTCTCCCTACTATGACGGACATTCAACAAACTGAGTCCGGATCGGCTGAGACGATAGCATTCTGAAAATCAGATTTAGATTGCCCTCCGCAACGTGACAGGCCTACAGACAGATGGTACAAGTTCATATGCTTTAGTGAAATTAATATGAAGATGGGTGATAGGATACAGGTCAGAATTTACCCCCTTACCGCCCCCCCCACCCCTCCTCCTGCATATGGATTGAGACAATAAAATAGGACAAAGGGTATTCCGCCTGTAAGGGAAAGGCAAATAAGGGAGATTTATGCAGTTCTTAATGAACTAAAAGTTCATTCGTCTGGGCATTGATCGCCCCCAAACAGATATGTATTAAACTACAAACTGTATTCCCCCTGCTATGTACCAGAGTTTGTAGTTTACCTGGTAAAGCATCCGTAGTTCATCAATTGCAGGTTCAATACAGAGAAGATTTAAAAAAACTAAATTCTATAACAGTATAATCATAAACTGTATTCTTCTTCAGGTATCAAAGTTAGTTAGATAATGGTTTAGTTTCATGTTAACCAAAGTAGTTTAGGGGGTCAAAGCATCTGTGGTTCAGCTTCAACATCTCGTGCTTGGCCTTATGTTTTCGACAGTCAGCAGCCTCGGTGAGTCTTCCTTCTCTACTGAACCTTTGTACCCTAATACATTTATACTACTTGAAGGGTGCTGAGTGTAATACTGTTGAATTGTGCCAGGCAGCGACGGAACCCTTTGGACCAAAGTCACGTTGAACAAGATCTTATATATATATATTTGCCCTGGCTCTATCTAACATGTTCCGTTTTCACTACTAAAAGATTGTCCTCTACCATGAGGGGCCACTCCAAATCTTTTCGAATTGGGAAATAATATGCAGCTTATCCTGTGGTGGCACGCACCCATTGCAAACATGTAAATTATTGTAATGGAGGGGTGCAAAAGTACTGTCCGTGGTGAAATACAGGTGATACTGCTTTGTTCAATAAAAATACCTGCTAAACATTGTTGAATGGCCAATAGGGTGTGAATGAGGGCTAACACTTACAATTGGACTGTTGTGTTGTAAAGTGTGTGCAGTCGTTTACATCAAGCCTGAATATAATGTTAACACCAGGCTAGATGAGTTGTGTCTGGGTCAGTCCCATTAGAGCCCCATTTGAAGAGAAAATGAATGAGCAAATACAACCACGGACACACCTAATTTGGAAATGATCAGAGAGGTTGGGCTTTACAAGAGGAATTTGCGAAAGCAGATTCTCACACTCTTTGGCGGGAAATATGTACATGGTTTGATTCATGATGCAAATAATAAGATGTTATGGAAGTCAAGTCGTCTTTACTTGCCCAGTATACTTCAGGTGATTGATGGGAGTCAAAAAAGAGTTGAGGTGGTTTGGCCTTTCAGAGAGGAGGGGGAAAGAGCCAGGTGATAGAGGGGAAGCGGCTGTATGGGAGGGAGGGGGCACAGGGAGGCCAGGTGGAGGTTGTCCATGTAGATTGCTAGGGTAGGGTATAGGGCTATTGTGGTGGACCAACTCGACAAGAGAGGTAAGTAATTATTCTCTAGGACACAGCAGGCAACCAAAGCCTCTTACAGTCTGGTGGGAGGGGGGGGGGGGGGGTATGCTCACATCACACCTTATCATCGGCCAGGATGATCCAAGTTCTCCTGTGCCCGAGAAATCAGCCTTGTGGGCCAGATTCGGTCCACAGGCCACGGTTGCCCATGCTCGCTCCTACCAGGTTCAAACTCGGAACCTGACGATTGGGCTGATCAGACCTCTCTGAGATAACAAGTGGTGCTTGATATTTGAAAAAATAGTTGTAAAATTTCCTTATGAGCTTTTTTGGCAGAAATGGGTATTGAAAAAAATTTCGGTGAAGAAAGGTGGAGTTTGCTTCATTTCAAACAGAGTCGGTCAAAATACTCAGGGTTTTGCCATGCCTCGCTCATACCAGGTGCAAGATCGGAACCTGTCAGTCAGCAACTTGATGATTGGGCTGATCAGACCTCCCTGAGATTACAAGTGGTGCTTGATATTTGAAAAAATAGTTGTAAAATTTCCCGACGAGATTTTTTTGGCAGAAATGGGTATTGAAAAAAATTTCGGTGAAGAAAGGTGGAGTTTGCTTCATTTCAAACAGAGTCATTCAAAATACTCGGTGGGTATTGCCACAACCTGAATAGCAAAATGCCATGGAGCTGGTATTTAAACTACATAAGTAGAGTTGAAGTGAAAAACCTAATCTAAATCAAATCAAATCTACACAGGATGTTTGTTCATGTTGAGCATAGTGCTCAAATCGCAAAGAAAACCCTCCAACAAGGTTAGGGCACTTTTTGGGGCTGATTGGCAAAAAACTAGTCTTCAGGTCCTCCCTATGTTTATTGTAGGTGTGAAGTTGGCTCTTCAGGTGAACATTACTATCAGTACTCTGCCCTACTCTGTGTGTCTGGTGAAGGATAGCAACATATAGTGTAATAATAACAGTATCATCCATTCCTCCCTTTCAATTCCTCTATAACCAAGTCCCAAAAAACTTCACACAAAGTACCCTCGATCATAAGGTGACTTGCCAGACCCATGCTTATAATATACACAATCTCGCTTCGCAATCTTGATGCGCAATACCAGTGTGTCACATTGTGTTACGGGGGAAGTCACGATAGGATGCCACGTATGGCACTCACACTTTCAAAGTCATCTCACAAGGTCATCACTCCTGAATGTGGATAGCATGAGGCAGTCGGCAAGACATGCCCTGTGGCTTCAAATGAAAGCAACTCTCGATCTGAAGTCCGTAGCCATCTGGCCATTGAGCCAGTCGGCGTATCCAGGCATACTGGCATGGCCCCTTCCAAGGTTTCAGCTGTCCATTCCTCTGTTAGCGGTAGCACAGAACCTCCAAGAGACTTGGGGGCCCGGAGGCATTGAGGGCTGTCTCTGGCCAGCAGGTTGTACAAGAGGCATCAATATGGACCCTTTAAAATAGCAGAAATATTCCATTCATGTGGAAAAGATTAGATATATGCCAATTTCATCCACAGTTTGGGTGAATGCGGTTTTTCATCAACTTGAGAGCCAGCCTTGCTTCCCAGTTCTGGATCATTGTATTAGGTCGTCACACTAATACTCGCCCTATAGGGTCAGTATTGCTGCATCTCGGGTTGGATTGCCAGTGAAGAGCATTCTGAAACAATACACATTGTCTCTTCTTTTCTGTTCCATGGACCCTTCCATTATATTACAGGGGAGTAGGAGATGGGTACGTACTTTTGAGGAAGCTGCCCCCTTTGCTTGTATGCTTCACACCCCCTGCCCCCATGTATCCTGTGTGTGGTGGACTAATCCCAATTATTGTATCCTCTCTCCTCTTTATGGTCGATGTTTCTTGTCACCAGTGAACCTTTTGTAAATGATCTCCTGCATACATGTTCTCCTATAGGAACCGTGGCTGTATTGTCCCCCAAACAAGGAACCCTCGCATGCAAAGTTGTGAGTTGCAAGGTATTGGGAATTGAGTTTTCCAAGACCCCTTTGGATTGTCACATTGAACTCAGCTGTTGTAGAAGGATCAGTTATTCGAGTCATCCCCAAAGTGCTTCCTGAATGCTTGTTGCTTCGTTGACGTGAATTGGCAGTGCTTTTCGAAAAAGCGACATGTACTTCGAATCAATTATCATTCATAACTTATTCTCTAAACAAATGTAATCATGTATTGAAGGCTTTCTCTGCTTGCCTGACTTGCTTTCAATTTTCGAAATAATCACCTGAATTTTGGAATATCGGTGTGTTGGGTAAAGTTTGGTCAATGGCAACCACTGGCTGAGATTTGGGGAGTTCCAAGGCAGTCATTAGAGAGTTTTGTGTATGACAAAACATGTATGGAGGACCTCCTGAAAGTTGGAATGGCAAATCCATCTTGACCCCCCTACAACCCCCCCTCCCCCCACCCATCCCCAGTGGATATGCCCTTGAGTTGTGTATGTATTGATAGGCGACGAGCATATCAGAGAAGAGTTAAAGAGAGAAGGTGAGTAAAGACCACTTTTTACCCTCAGAATTAGCATTGATTGTCAAAATGCTGCAACCATAGATTCTGTTGATTGTGAGCTCACAAACAAATCCAAGTATGTGACAGTATTAAAGCAGTTTGACATGTCCACAGCGTTGAGGAAGGATACAGCTATTATTTGTTTAGTGACGTATGGTAAATGGACTTTGTAAACAACGAGAGGTACTGATCCGAGCTCGAAAGCATTCACCCTAACATTTTCTAGCAAAATCCTTTGAGCCATTCAATCGCAAAAGTGCAAAATGCAGCAAAAATGTTCTGAAAGTGAAACCAGTTCTTCAGCGATTCACCATGAAGTCCAGCTTGTGGCATAGGGGGAATATTCTTGTCTTGAAATATATAGAAAATGTAAGACACACTAACGAGATGGTAAATAATCGGTACTGAATGTAGCAAATAGGTGTCATTGAGTATCATTGAGTTCATGACTGTAAAGAGGTATTCTACGACCCCCCAGCTCTCCAAAAGCCATCCTTACTCTGCAATAAAAGTCAGTATTTTTAGAATAACAGACAGCTGGTCAAAGTAACTCAACAATCAAATCGAATTAGGCAATATGGAAGTGTAACAATCAAATCGAATTAGGCAATATGGAAGGGTAGTGCCGTTTGAAGTTGCGTTGACATGGTTCGACTAGACACCACAGCGCGTACGAAACGTGAATGATCAAATGGCACATGACTGGTTCATTCCGTTTAGGCATTAGCCATCACCAATGTTTTGATTGTTCGAATTTGTATGCAAATAGCATCTGACGAACAGGCTTTGCACACGCAGTAGTAGCGCGCCTCCATCGTGACAGAATTCTACTGCACGGACCGACGCACCAATTGACTCATTGTAGCGCGCTATGCGGTCTCACATTGCTTGTGATGAAACTATTAATGTAAAACTTGCCCTACCACTTACAGGATGTTTAAAGATATATTTAGGGATATGTTATCTCTTGTGAAATTTCTTGTTTCTTTCATTCTGGGTTGTAGAGAACAGGACTTGACTAAGCTTCACGAGCAATGGACCTGCTCCTCATCGTCGGCTGTTTAGCTGAATTTTATGTCCACTGTTTATTTCCTGATAAAAGTCTCACAAAAGCGCTTTGCCTCACTTGTCACAACTCTCCATGTACAACCTGATCATGTTATTGGTCTAAAAAAAAGAGCATTATATTTTAATACTAAATAAATAACCGGATAAAATGTATCCCGTAACGGCCAATGAATGGATCATGTAACCTAAAATGCACAATGAACACTGTATGGGCAGGGAGTATTCATTCAGCTTGTAGCGGTCCATTGCATCACAAAAAAAATGCTGTGGCCACCTCTTTGTCATCGAAGCACATCTTGTGATTTTATCAGGTCCCCAATTAGTATCTGAGGCCATATGTAGGATCGGGTCCATATTTACAACACATCAACAACGTCATGTTAGTTAGTGTCCCTTCTCGGGTGGGAGGGAGGGAACATTTTGAGGCAGCATACCGGAAGGCACATCATGAAGCTGTTTAATCCCTGTAATTGTTATGACCTCCCAATCATTGGATCTATGAGGTCTGGCTACTGCGGTTATTATCTCTATTGTGTTAGTGTTCTGGCTAGACCAACAGCTGGGAGTCTAACTCTGGCCTGCATGCGTACTGTGGCCCATGTATTATAAATGTGCCACTTAGCCTGAATTGAACCTGTCACTGGCCCTGATGTAGTAGTTTTTGATATCAAGTATTTGGCAGTTCCTTAAATCTAGGTTAGCCACCCCACCCTCCACCCAGATATACCGCCAACATCAGCATAATAAATACAAGAATAATTCAAATGAGTCTATTCAGTCAAACTAAAATGAAAAGTTTAATGTAAAGATAGATTTTTCCATCAAAACCAGTTTGCGTCAATCTTTGAGAGTGGAGAGACTGCACTGTCGATGTTCAGGAAAACTTTGCAGTTTTTCCGCTGGTTTATACTTGTCAGTTAGTATTATGTGTGACTTTGTTCCGTATTCACTTTGTTAACAGTTACTTCTTTCCATTAATTACCTCGGTTCCTCCAAACCCTAAACTCGACAATGTGCTTGTCTTCTCAGCGGATTGATTGCTTTTATAGGGCACAAAGAAGGCAATTTGTGGGTTTATTTGAATGAAATTCAAATACTTCAATTCAATAACGTTATAGATCAGAGCTTACCCCAACCCGATAGATGTTGAGTTTTTGTGTACATTTCTGTGACTGCCGATAGTATTGTAGCCATACATCTAACTGAAGTCCCTAACTACCCTTTGAGATCATGCAAATTTTTGTGTTGATGTTTTGCCCTTGATGACTTTTTCATCACACTCTGGATGTTGTGGCTCATTTATTCATGAAAAATAATTCCATGGTTCTGTTGATACACTCCCCACCTGCATCATGTATAAAGTAAATATCTCTCCTATCATTCGAAGGAATATGACTATAAATTAGGAATTACCTCATGCTGAGCACAATATGCCCTGGGTGATTCAATTGCACTACTCAGTTGAGATTTAGGCAACAGTTGAAGTCCAGATTCCGAAAAATGGAAAGGGAGTAATAGTCTTCAAAACAACTATATAAAATAAAAATAAAAAACAAAGACATAAGCAAAAGGTAGTAAATGTGTCGCTATATTTCAATTTAGAGTATTTAATCATAGTTTTCACAAGAATTTTTTTTTTCATCCTAAATGAAATAATCCCTTTGACAAACAACTTTGTCAACTCCTCTCGTTTAAAAAGGTAAAAATGATTATTCGCGGAAAGGTGTGATTGATAGTCTAGTCTTTCTAACCGATAACATACTTTGCTCTCAAATCATTGGACAAGAGCGGGAAAAAAAGATTTTGGCCAAACGGAGACGAAAATATTTTCTACAGCACGGTCGCCTTGTTCTCATGCCATCTTCCTTTCTATCTCCCTATATTTATGTATTGATTCTCTGATTCATCATTTGTGCCATCATCAAAATGAACTCTTCCTGCTTCTATGTATTCACTCGATTTCTGTGGTTCCCATCAGGATGATCAAGCGCTTTGCCCGTTGCCACAAACTCCCAATCCCTCAGCCTCCCTCGATGAGGCGAAAGGTAGAAGAAGCATGGGAACGGCAAGCGAGCATGATGTCAGCATCGTCCTCACGTCAAAAATACACAATCCTAAACCATAATTCAAACTGAGACTGGGATTTGAAGTCTTTTGGGGCATTTCTAAGAAAATTGTGTCATCACCATTCTCGAGCTTTGCTTTTTCCATCTGTAGATTATTGCATTCCAGTATTAGGATTGGGTTCCAAATTGCCTGTATGTCTGTCACCAACTACCAACTAACTCTTCAATCGCATTCAAAGAAGCTTTTTTTTCAAGAAAAATTGTGTTTTCATGGATTGCTTGAAAAAGCTGCATCAAAATGCTTTCTTTCTTGCATGTACATTTTTCCATATTTTGCATGCATTTGCTTCTTACGATTTTTGCATGTTCTTGCATGCTCCTGATGCAGCATTATCCTGCTGACTCTTGATATAGGTTTTTGTTCCTGTGTACTTTCTTGAGTCATGTTGTTCTAAATGCTGTTTTTTTCTATTAGATTAGTGGAATATATTCCCTAGTATCATAAAAAAAAAGTTTTGCTGGACTTATTATCCGAGAAGAATTTCATCAAAGCAATTCCGTATTAAGAATGTATAGCAGTTTTAGAACCAGAAGGTATGCGCATGAAAAATTAATTGCCTGCAATTTGCACTAGATACCTACTAACTTTCCAGGTAGGATGTGAAAAGCAGGACTTGGCTGGCAATGGATCACATTGGGCGTGTATGCCCCTCTAATAGTTTCATTATGTCAGACGTTTAATTCTGAGCCCCCAAAACGTAATTGCAAAAAGGAAAATGCGCTGAATGTCGCAGCTGTTAGTGCTGCATTACTTCAATATATAGTAATATGAATCAGAATCTGGACTCACACATCATGTGACCAGTTCAAACAGGACATTTCCCTGTTGGAGTTGACAATGTTGGATGGCAGCGTCAAAAGTTGCAAAAAGTCCAGATTTTGATTTGTTATTACTACATATCAATCGAAGGATGGCTGTGAACATTCACTTTGTACTTGCAATAGTTGACAGGCATATAACATATAATTTTATGGGAATTTACAGATGATTATTTATTGTAACCTTTCTTATATGTACGTATATATAGGTGGTTTACTCCCAAGGGCTTCACTGAGAATAGCTAGTCAGCTTCCTTTAAAAAAACAACAGCTTGATTTTGGACAATAGTCTGCGGTGTCAATCAAGTCAAATGTATCATTGCATGAGATGTCATAGCAAATGAAAGCCATCCAATTCGCCTGCTTATCTGCTTCTATTCGATCGCGAAAGAAATTGGTGTTTTGTTTAAAGGCAGCCACTTTAAATATGCTTCCAAAGAACAGCTTCAAGCTTTCTTGGGAAGAGTTTAGGTATTCACAAATTAGAAGTCTGCACATATTTGAATGTTTTTGTTTTTCAAGAGAGATGTCTCCTCAATGTAATTCCTGCCAGTGAACACATCCCAGGAATCCCCTGCCCGATATAAAGGCTACTTTTGGGAGATAACTTAACATCGTCAGGATGATGTATGGCTCAATCTATCACTGATGTGATACTTCAGGTTCACCTTGTGATCTTGAGAGCCTTGTCCAACTATTCCAATGATAAATTATTGTTAATATTGAGAATCATGTTATTGGCTATTGTAGTTCACTATGCTATTTGCGTCATTAAGATCCCTGAATCCGCGTCTCCAACTCCAACCCGTCTCACTTCCCATTGCCTAACAGCCCTTCACCATAAACTACTACCCTACCATTAAAACCCCCTTTTAATAACTGGGAACGTGTCACTTCTTTCTAACATACCTCCCTTTGCCTATTCAGAAATCACAAACCTCATTCTAATCACCATCTCCATTTGCAAGGAACAGATTGGTCATAATCTTCAAGTAATTGTTTGGAACATTGATTATTAACTTTCTGGATGGTAGATGTACCTGCTTCCCTCTGCTCATGAGAACATTTATTATTGCATGGTATTGTTTATGATGAGCAGAGGTCAGGAATTCAACCTGATCGTTCTCTCCTCCTCCCCCTCCCCCATTCTCCTGGTACCACTCACACCCTCCATATCCTTATAAAAACCCTTCCATTATCATTCTTTCCACCCCTCCCCCCACTCCATCAACCATCATGCTCCCATTCGTTCAAAGTGGAATTTCAGATGATGATGATCCTCCAATTGAAATTTTGATTACTCAAACGACCCTGGAAAGCAGGGAGCAACCCCGTAACGGCCTGCTGTTTACGGCTTATACTAGACATGTAGAGCATTTGATATGTTTATAGCCGGGATTTTCTGATGGCAGACCCATTGCTCATGTTGCAGACTGAAAATAATCGTATTATCTTGATCCATAGTTTTGATCTTGTCTCTAAAACAAACACTGCTGAATATGTGGTTATCTTTCTTGTTTCTCAGGAAGTCAATAAAAAGTCTCATTAGTAGGTTTAAAGTAATCCCTACTGCACTCCAATAGCCTCTAGACCAATATTTAAATATTGGTTCATTTTCATTTTCTACTGGGTCGTTGGCATCTAACTCCCAATCTCGACAACTTTTGGAAAAAATAGGAACAATCTGTTTCCTAGGTCATGTCATCTGACTCGGCAAATGTTGTCACCATTAGGTAGCCATTGGTTGGGTTTGCTTCGGGAGACATCTCTCTAGACTAGGTATGGGCAAGTCAGGGCAACCATAGTTTCCTAGTTGGGGGGAAACAGATGCCCCCCTCACAACCTTTCTGAGGCCAGATGAAGTAAAATTGACAATCCCTTAAAACAGAAACTTGGAAAAACAATTGTTCTTGTGGCCGATTCAGCCGCTGGTTGCCCTTACCTGGTCTAGACCACTGCATGTTTTATTTTCTAATCATCTCCTAACCCCCCGGACCCTTCCCCCCCTACATCCCTAAACATTTCTCTGTTTGATTTTGTGAATGCTAGGGAGACGAGGACGGCTTGAGTGGTTTATGGGCACGTTTTGTTTTTGTAAGTAAAACCTTTCATAAATCTATGTCATTTATATGTACAGTAAAACTTCACACATGATATCCATTGCTTCATCATGCTCCGTCATTGAAGGGGATTTACCAGGTCCCTTCAAATGGGGTTTAGAGAATAATATTCCTGCTCCATTGGGAGCCTGTTTGATCGTCACCATCATCGGTGGTCAGTATTGAACATTCACTGGTACCGGAATGGCAAATTCTGCCTGATATACAGTTCTGAGATCATCAAAAATCATATAAAGTGAGATAGTAACCAGATTCTGTTTTCATCTAAATTTTCTGTTAGTTGGAAAAAGGAGGCCTTGTTAGGTTTTGATTTCTTCGATGATGGTGGTGCTGGGAAGTTTTCAGGCAAATTGATACTGAAGGCAAGTTCCTTACTGGCAACTCTCACAATTCTGGCAGGATAGAGTAGAGTGGTTTGCTATTTTTTACGATTAATGCCCTGAGTGTTTCAAAATCTGTAAAACAGCATTTCAACAGGTCTGAGATACATCCTATAGTCACGCTTCTTTTGGCCCTATCACTCAAATTTGAAAAGTCCCTTGGCAAATTCCATTCTTTCATAATCAGACCTTCTTCCCTGCTACTCATTTCATCATAGAATCAAATTCTCATCACTCAATGGCCTTGTGGTCTATCGGTCTATGGTCCCAACCTGCTTTAGAAATATTGGGGGTTCATAAGGTGTCAACTGCCCTTGGCAAATTTTTATGAATATTGATTATGAACAAGAAAAAGGAATTGTTGTAAGTCGTACTGGGAACTGCTGTGACTCTAGGAGTAGCTGTAGCACTCAATCCATGCTCCAACTCCAGTTTTTGACTGAACCAGTTACCTCGTATTTACAGTCATGTTTCTGTAGGGCTCAACATTCTGGTAAAATTTTGTACTGAAATGTGTATTAAATGTCGCATGTAGTTTCAGGTAACATTCGATATCGAAATCTGTGTTTGAAATGCTGCCTATAAATTTATGTAATATCTAGTTTTAGAAACATTTATGAAATGCGGCCTATAAGGTTTGGTATCATGAAATATTGCCCATAAAGTTAGGTAAATTTTATTACTAAAAACATGTATGAAATACTGCTATAGAGTTAGGTAACATTTAATGCTAATAAAACATGTATGAAATACTGCTCATAATGTTAGGTAACATTTAATGCTATTAAAGCATGTATGAAATACTGCTCATAATGTTAGGTAACATTTAATGCTATTAAAACATGTATGAAATGCTGCCTATGAAGTTAGGTAACATTAAATGCTATTAAAACAAGTATGGAATGCTGCCTATGATGTTCAGTAACATATAATACTAAAAAATCATTATAAGAAGTGACTATAAAGTATGGAATGTGGACTATAAAGTTAGATAACTGTTGATAAGAAGGACATGTGTGAAGGCTGCCTATGAAGTTAGGTAACATTTAATGCTAATAAAACATGTATGAAATGCTGCCTATGAAGTTAGGTAACATTTAATACTGAGAGCATAACTATAAAATGCTTGTGTGAAATACTGCTTTTACAGGTAGGTAAAATTGGGATAATAAATCAACAATAAAACATATATGAGATGCACCTATATTGACTTTTATGCACTCTCCATGTTATCAACACTGGAAATTATTTGGAATATAAAAGTGCATGCTGTCCCAAGCTATGTGAGCTTATTCTATGATGAAGAGTTTGTATATAAAAAACAATGTGGCAAACTGTAACTCCCCTGGATGAGAACTACAGGTATTTAATTGCTGACCCAAAGTCTGATAGACCAACTGAAATATGTGACTAACTTAAGTATGTGGATCGTTGTGGATGTCATGATGATGAGGTTTTACTGTACAGGGTTCCATCGTATTTTTCACATATGTATGTTAGTAGGAAGTAGGTGTCACTAGTATCTTCTCCTAGGCTGCTTCCTTCTTCTAGACTACCCAGAACGATCAACATAATGTATTTTGAAATGAAAGAGGTGAAAAAGAAATTGGATTGCCAAAAATTAACATAAAAATGGAGTTAGTCAGGGGGACCTCACACCAACGGAGAGTGCTAAAAGTCAGCAAAAAGTTTTAACAGTGTGGTATGGCCTGAGTGATACTTCCGATTGTTTGTAATTCATGAATGGCACAAGCTTTAACTGGAGGGCATCCACAGCAGAAACACTCAAAGAAAAGAAATAGAATATATCGCATATAGTTCTGACCCGAACGTTACAGGAATTTGGCATGCGGGAAAGTATTGCCAACTATGACAGTAAAACTGGCATTGTTGGTTCGATTAAAGGGCAAAACCATTGACTAAATGTAGATGTAGATATCAGTGCAATGGTGGCTATCACCCAGAGACCAAAATGACTCGAAAATGAGAGGTATTGTTCAGTTTGGCGAAACCTCATCGTCATCTAATGTCCACGGCATGTTGTCCATAATGATTTGGGAATACAATACAGTGAAAGATGGACATTTCAACTCTTGTCCACGTCAGCGAAAGACTCATGTTGAGTTCCGCTGTACTGTTAACCAGTTGACTGTTGTTAACTCTAGTTGCCATGAACAGACAAAATGTGCGAGGAGTCAAAATGAGGTACAAAAAAACATCAATATGTCCCAAACGTCAACAAGCGGTCAGTCCAATGAAACGCTCGGTGGTAGGAACCAAACAGTGAAACACAAAGATGTCCCAGTGCCCAGTCGGGTGCACAAAAATTAATGTGTCACTAATGTACATAAAATTACCTGATAAATGTTCCAAAATTCTGTATTCCTTGACAAAGTCAGACGGATCTATGCAGTAAGTCCAGAATTCCAGGTTCGATCATGCTATTATATACCTTCCCTCTGGGAAGTACACAACACCTCTTGATTCGATTGTAACCAGGTGTTGCTTGGTTAAATCGAAATTTGTCCAATTTTGGCCTATTTACAGGATAACTCACCCCACCTTAATGGTATCGAGCTAATTACTCTGTATGTGGGTTCCTTATATCGAGTACATGTCCCCAACTGTTTTGGCGTCAGGTCAAAGGTCAACAGAGAAACCTTATTAACACTATAAGTTTCATGCTTGGTTTGGGTTCCCCACAGTGAGTAGAATGATCCCTTTTTTTTGGTATCAGGACTGGCAGGTCAATGGTCCTCTAAGATCGAAAGGATCAAAGTCCAGGTTAGTTTAGTGAAAAGGGGTCGGATAAAGGGACAAAAATCCTCATGGAAGTCACTGAAGCCACATCTCAAAAGAGATGAATAACCAAGATGTCTAAAGAATTCGCCAAAAATTCTTGAAAAAATCAAGATGTTCTTAAATGCATTCACTCTCTTAGGACAGGACAACATCTTCTGGGAGGCTATTCACTCATTAATAAATCCAAAATGCATGCATGTATGTATGTAGGTGGGTATGTATGTATGTACCCTATCATCAGTGTAGAGGTGGTAGCTTTGGGAGAATTGTGAGAATTTGATATATTGGATAAAATCAGCTTGTTAACGAGTTGAGTTGACCCAACCTAAATGGAAGGTCTCACTTGGTTTGAGGGTTCCTCACAATGAGTACATGATTCATATTGATGATCCCATGTTTCGTGTGGACCTGGGGTTGTTTTGGGGAAAATTGGGAAAATGACATTTTGGCCAATTTTAGCTTCTCAACATGAGAACTTTTCTCACTTGGATGGATTAGGCTCATACTTAGTGTATGGGTTCTCCATAATGAATACATGAAGAAGACAAGGCTTAGACTGTTCAGAATGGGGACCAGTCAAGGAATCACTGATTTTTTTGGCTCTCTGGTTTTGAATTAGTGTGATGTACAGTGTTGGAATATACATTTCAAGTGTCTTTGCCTCGTTGGGTTATTTGTCTCCCTCATATTTCTGAAATGCATCAACTCCTTCCGATAGGACATGCAACTCTCATATATCTGATTGGCACTAGATTACATGGGTATTTTGATATCTTGTTGGACATGATCTACCATCAGAGCACATTTATTATCATTTTATCCTCTGGAGAATGTGTTGATTGGTCCCTCCAAAAATGGTTGTCAAGTTTCGGGTGCTATCCCGCTTTAGCATTTTCTAGGTTCTTCAGCTTGCCAGCTTTACCCTGCCTTCATGTTCGTTGGATCCTTGTATGTTCACTGACCATTCCATGTACACCCCATACCCCTTCTCTACCCCCCCCCCATGCCTCAGTTTCATATTTCTTGTTGTATTCTTGAGAGCTCCATCCCATCCTTCCAATACTACTTCAACCTTTCTCTCACGTGCTCTTATTCAAACGGTTCATGGTTCCCCCCGTCAAGCTCACCATCTAGCCCTGTCTCTTACGCATCATTCTCCATATGATTTGAGAGTAATCTGATGATATCTTATGATAACCTGGACATTCGGTCTTGGTGTCCTTATTGTCAAGTTTATAGTATAATGCCCTTGGCAAAACACTGTTCAGTTATTATGGAATCAGGTATACACCATTCCTCCATGGATGAATACTTCTAATGCATTTCCATAACCCTGAACTTGTTTCAAACAAATTTCCAAATTCTCTGAAAAGCTGGTTTTGGGCCTTAGTACCCTCGGAATAAAAGTCCTGCCCCAGAAATTTTAAATTTTATGGTCGACACTCGACAGGACAGTACTTCACATAGAGGTGGATTGTCACCTCTAGCCATGAATTGATGTCACTGTGGTTTGCATGATATCTCGTAGTTGGCCAGGTTGGATAAAGTTGGTTCCATGGCTCATAATAAAGAGAATACTATCGTCCCCCTCCCCCTCCCAGCCTCATCCATCCAGCAGTAGTTATGTCACGGCTCCACTTCAAGTGGGTTGGACGGTTCATGGCTGTACATATTACAATTACACCATCATTAGGCTCTTTAGGGGAAATATCGAGAGATTTCAAACTACCGAATCTTCATCAATGCAACGGACACCAAACACACAAAAAAAGTTCAAAACCATACCTTGAGAAATAATATATAGGTGTGAGGATGTGCCTTTTCAATATAGGTGTAAGAAAATGATCTAGGACTTTCAAAGATTATGACAAAAACATTCACTTTTGGCAGTTCACTTATGAAGTTTTCATTACATCAGGACTCAAACTGGCAACCCATAGTATAGTGTGGTGATGCCCTCATTACTTTGTTATTTTGACCATGTAGGTAGGATAGCCAGCAAGCAGGTGAAGTGACAAAGTCTTCTAGTTCCAATGCGTCGCCATCCAATGCATTTTGTTAAAAACATCAATGGGCGGAATTGTACATGTATTTACAAGAGTGCAAATTGTGAACAACATCCCATGTGCTGTGTAAATACACTCAGTGATTGTTGTCGTGCTTGAACAGGTGTCATGCGAGTTAGTGTTGAATTTACCTATAGACATAGCAATGTTTACGTTAGTAGGCAGTAAAGTCGCAAAATGGATGCCTTGGTATGATGGGTATTTTTTTCGGCCTCGAAATACTGTACATGATCGCATTATAAATATTCATGTTGTATGAGTGGTAATTAAATCCATGCAAGGTTGCTGTCAATATTGTTCTAGGGATCATGAATAGAAGTGGACCCTGCCCTACAAATGGTTAAGCTATATCAATCATAAGTCATATCATATAGATGGACTTTTTCGAGAAGATGAATCTTGGAAGGTTCCAATTAAATGATTGGGAAAGGAGAATCCCAGACATGACTATCACAACAAAACATGTTGTTTAACACAGATCAATAATTAATTCTGTTGTGGTGAAAACTTGTCCAACAACCAGTAGACTGTCTGCAACAAATAAATGAATGATATTTATGTGTTATTCATAATTAATCAGCAACACATAACACAGATTTGCAGAGAGAGGTGTCATACTACCCCCTCACCCACCACGCCCCTCTTTGTAATTTGATTAAAATTTCAAACAAATAAGTGATATGGCTCAAAATCTGTGCAAGTATTCGAGGTACTGGAGAAATTTGCCTAAATAATGAAAATAATATTGATGAAGCCTGTATTATATCACTCAATTTCTACAAAAACCGGCATTTTATGGGAGAAAAACATTATGCTCTCGATGTGAACAAAAGAGGTTTTGTAATTCGAAGCCAAGTCACACCTAATTAGGCTTGCTGTACCTAAGACCAATTAAATAGCCCGTGGAGCTAAATATCTTTCTGTTCATCTCTACATTATTTCTTGGTTTTTCAAAGGTACCATCATAGGGGCGATAGACATATCCTGTTTATTCAGCAATAGAAAACTGGCATTCTTGACACACAGCCTAGTAGCCAATTTGTCTTTCGCTTTAAAGGGGTGACCACATGCTGTACAGTTCAGCCGTTTAGTATTCTAGAACTATGGGACTTACATTTTATAGATGTTTGAAAAAAATTTTGGAATGTTGGACATCATAGTCTGATGCAAATGGGTTCTTTGTTTAAAAGAGTACCAAACAATTGTTACATTGTTTTTGGCCCCAGCCGCTACGAGAACATTTCTGAAACTAAATTTTAATAATTCAGAATATGGCCTACATTATTTGTAGATCCCACTACATCTGTTAGCTCATTTATTAATATGGCTCCAAACTTGGACTTCCCATCGGGAATGGAGGCGTTGTCCGCCTTTTTGGTAGACTTACCCTAGCTATAAGGGCTAATTGGGGACATGATGTTTGTAAGGTGTCCTTGCATAGCTTACAATGGGATGTGTGGGATTGTTTCCAATCATTTACTGCAGCAATTTCAAATTGAGGACATAAAGCTAGGTATACTGATTACCAATAACAGCTTTCGACATCATATAGGCAGTTATAACCCCGAAGATTTAAAATATGACAGAACCAGTTGGATGTGTAATTCTAAGACCCATCTACCTTGGGCATGTATGAGACTACGTAATTATTCAATGGCCACAGAATGCTTCCAGAAGTGTTGAATATAGGAGGAAAATGGACAATACTAA
Source organism: Sclerodactyla briareus (assembly GCA_026419785.1). Taxonomy (NCBI): domain Eukaryota; kingdom Metazoa; phylum Echinodermata; class Holothuroidea; order Dendrochirotida; family Sclerodactylidae; genus Sclerodactyla; species Sclerodactyla briareus. Next base: position 32,645 of record JAODTK010005575.1, read on the forward strand.
CCAGCAATTAGCAAATTACCTTCCCCTCCCATGCCCCCCCCCCCCCCTGGTACTTAACTCTAATAAAAAAACCTTTGATATATTCGGGAACTATTTCTGCACCTCGACATAAAAACAATTATCATATCTACTCGACTCATTGTATGTCATGTTATATTTCAGAAATGGTTATGAAAAGAATTTGGTTTGATCCAGGGTTTTTTTTTTCTTCTCAAATCCTTCTTCAAACACTCCTATGGTGGAGTCTGAACTATCTTCCTGTCCTACTTGTGCAGCAATCGGATCACTAGCCAAAACTGGCACATTTCCCTTTAATGTACTGGCAACCCGGCAACCAATTATCATTTAGCACTAAGGGTGGTGATTGGAAGTGACAGTATTTCAATTGAGAGGATATACTCAATAACAGGAATCAATCACATGGGTCCTGCTGGTGAAATTTGCTGATCCAGCAGAACAACTTAAAAAAAACTCCCAGAACAGCACAAACCAGGAAGTTCCGGGAGATTGAGGCAGGTTTCTAGATAGGCACAACATTTATCATAGTTCATCAAAGATATAGGAAGATACACACAACCTACCTGTAGTGTACTGTTGAAAAATGTTTAACGCCTGCTTACTAGCGCCCAGTTGGTCTGAACTTATTTGAATGAAGTACCCCATTCAAAAAGGCCGATGTTGCAATTTTGCTAGATCTAATTTGCCTTACTAATCACTGGAAAAATGTAGGGTAAGGCACCTTAACTTCTACTTCATCAAAGCAAATGTCTGAGGAAATCATTCACTATTTCCAAGGCAGTTCCGTTCATAGACTGCTCATTCCTGGGAAACTGAATGGAATGATCTGATTTCCTTCGACAGGGTGGGGGGTGGAGGTTGGATACACCAGAGATTAGCCTTGTGAAGCAGTACGTGACTCAGAAAAGCAATTGACTTGACAATTTGATGCTTCCAGCATATCGGACTGTGCCTGAGCGCTGCTGAATCTGATCTACTTTGCTCTTGGAAGTATACTAGAGAGGAATACTTGTTGCCTTAGCTTGTTGGTGGTATTAGCAAATGATTGAATAGGACAGCAGTATGGTCAAGCTTCTTCAAGATGAGGCTTCCGGGCATTCAGGCCATGTCTGTGCTATCAGTATGGGGTCAAGCAATGGTCAAAGGTCAATGGTCAACTGGATACACCTGGTTGGCACAACAACTTGTAGAATGATATGAAAATTGTGATGCTACTTATTACATGCCCTCTCACCAGAGTCACTGTCCCCCTGCACCCGCACTTCCCCCCCCCCCCCCCCCCCTCCCCATGACAGTACAGATCTTTCTTGATGTTGATGAGCCTGTTCCACAGTTTCAAGTATTGGGATGATAATGCTATTGTGTCAAAGGTCATTAGAGTACCGGCCAGAGACGTTACAGGAACGCATACAAACAATCTTTCGAAACACCCCTGCAAGTCTACTGTGGACTACACATCGACTAGCATAAAAATGTTTGGTTTCCCCATACTTATCAACAACGACATCCGGAAATGTAAAATGAATTGGTTTCGTTTCGAAGAGTACTGTCAGTTTAAAAATAGGTTTGTATGTTGAGCTTTGGGGATAGTCCTCTGCTATACCCCCCAGCGTTTAGGGTGAATGCGCGCTTACAACCTCAAAAGGCTTATTTGCGGCATGGAACAATGTAACAGGCTTTCAGGAAACCGATTGATTGTCTCCCTTCCTGTGGGGAAGTGTATAAATGGTGAATGTCTATTCATTATTCAGTACATTATCAGTGCAGGATTCCCAGACTTCGCTTGACAAATCTATGTAATCATGTTGTATTTGTGTGTGGTATAAACAGAATATTTCAACCCTGTCGTGTGGATGGAGCTAACACTGGTGGGTGTGTTCCCGTGATACGTACGGATGAACCCAGTTATTTTTGGGGTTCAGGTAAGGGTCATCTGAGGTCGCCAGAGGTCAGTCTGAACAAAACTGGGATATACATGTGATGTTATGGATGCTCCTGTCTGAATTGAAAACCCTGGTGTGTACTTCCATCACTGGGAGTCTCAAGAACCTAGTAGTGATCTCTGATTAGGTACTGGGGGTCGTCTCAGGGTCAGACAATCGATATTCCATAAAATATGTGTAGGTTAGCAAATTTTTGCTCCGTGCACAAAAAGCTCCAACCAGATATGGGGGCCATGAAACTCATACTTCACACATATGTGTTTCACATGCTGGTTCGGTAATGAACCCTGTATTGTTTTTGGGCCAGGTCAAAGGTCATTTGAAATAACCAGAGATCATTCTGGAAACATCGTAAACACAATAGTCATAGATGCTCAGTCCTGATCAAGTGTAAATTTTGATGCGTAGCATGTATGGGGAGTGTAAAAACCCTAATATTGATTTTTTTTTTGGTGTAGAAGAAAAACAAAAAAATGAGGGAACATAATATCTGTCAATTTTCACTCAAACACTATAACCTCGTCCTTGTTTTAAACTGATGAAACCATATTTTGTACGTAGTTTCCCCATGACAAGTTATATGGACCTATTGTTTTTTCATGTCGGCCCTTGTAACATAATCAGTGGAATCAGTTGGAAATTTGTCACTGACGTCAGAACCTATTAAATCATATCAGTCCACACTTGATACTTCACTCGATCAGGATCAAACTTGCTCCAAACTTAACATTTGTGAGGTAAAACCCATCTGCATCAGTCAATGGATCACTGAGCTGTTTTTTAGCGTCTGGTTCATTTTTAGGTCAACTGCTGCTGTAGCAAGACTGGGGCTGTTGCAGTGAGAGACTGATGCTGCCTGCTCAAGTTGTGGTTATGCATTACAAGGTTTGAGCTCCTGCAATGAGTATGAGGCTTCTGCACACATTTGGAGCAGTCGTGGTAGGGTTAGGCAACTGAAGCAAGAATGATGCTCTTGCAGCAAGGCTGAGCCTGATACCGAGGAAGACTAAAACTGATGACTGATGCAGCAAGAGGAAGAATGCAGCAGCACGGTGGATACTGCTGCAGCAAGGCTATGGCTGCAGCAGTTAGACTGAAACTGCTAAAGGAAGCTGATACTGCTGTAGCAAGGCTGATAATGCAGCTAAAAGGGCTGACACGCAGCAACCATGCACTGATAATGCAGCAGCAAGGTGATTGCTTAGCAAGCAAGGTGTTATTGACAGCAGCAAACTTATGACTTCTGCTGTACAAGACTGAGTCTGATGCGCAGATGCCAAAGCTTATAACCACAAACAGCATGCTGATTACTGCTACAGCAAGGCTGATATTGCGCAGCAATGCTGATACTGAAATGGTGAGTTTGCCAAATATCATCCTATTAATGACTACGTGTTGCATGGGTGTCATCAATTCCCCAGTTAGTATCCTGGTCAGTTTTTGTCCTTGCATGATGCATGTATGTCCTGTGATGAGTAGTTCTTGTGTTGCTCCGAGTGGTCTTGTTGCTCTCGCATTTTGTTACACGGTATGAATGTGTCCGCCTTTCCCTCTGCCAATTCCCTGTCACATAAACCTATCCATAGAGAACCTGACCCAATGGCCCTCCTTCTTCTTATCTATTTCGGTAGTCATATAGTTTTAGTGTTTCTTTTATGGGACTCATGAGATAAACGTTGCTACTGGGGGGGATTTATGGCAATTATGTTGATAGATAATAGTCCCAAAAGCAACCCCCCAAAGACGAGGGGTACAGGGGGGCTGAAGTGCCAATAAGTACCTCTCCCTCCCTGCTATCAGACAGTTTTCCCCTGACATGCCTTTGGCCTCCCTTCTAACCCCCTTCTCAAATATGTATTTCTTTACTGTTTTCAAGTTGTTCACTTGTTAGCTGGCCATAGTCCATCAGCAAGAATGCTTTGATGAACCCTAATATGAAGGAAAAAAAAATTCAACAAATGTCCTTTGGCCATGAAAGTGGTATAGATTTGTCTTAATTTGGTGATTTCGGTTATTTTTTGTTCTAGGTAGAATATTCCTCGGAGGCAGTGTTCCCTGAAACTCCGACAATAAGGGCAGAACATCTATAGACTGCTCCTCATGCTGGCCATAGGTAAACTCATGGTGCACTTATTGTTCATGTTTACATTTGTAACAAAATTCGAATTGAAAAAAAAAAAAAAAGCTGCAACTGATGCCCCATCTAAGACAATTGTGTGGAAGGGAGAAGGAACTCCCCCATAACCAGAAATATTGCCATGCTGGGTAGACCTTTGTTCAGTGGGGCGTAGACAGGTTTTTTGGGTTTGTACTCCAATTATTCAAAGACCACTGGGGCTGAGATCACAGCTGGTTAAATCAGGCTGGAATTTGGGTTGTATCCTGTATCCAAGGTTAACCTGGGACTTGCTGAAACTACCCAACTTGTCCGATTCCAGTTGAACAGAACATTTTATCGACTGTCTTATATTTTTCGTGTACACAGGAAGAGTCGAAGGACTTCAGCCATCTTCCGCCGAATCAGCAGAAGCAGAAGGCTCCCAGGTAAGCTGATGCGATACAGGGCAAGCATTGAACAGGAGGTCAACAAAAGTGAGCATAAACTGGAGGCAGATTAGCTTAATCTGTAGGTGCATTGGACTGCAGTCCAATCAATCCCGAGTTTGGTACCTTGCGAGACCCCTGAGACATGCTTGTTCCACAGTGCTGTTGAACGAGACGAGTCAGCCCCAGAGTCCAATGCTACTAATGCTATAAGGAATCAATGAAAATGCACTGTACTTCAACCCAGCCCAGAATTTGTCAACCTAGTCTTGGTCTACATGTAAATGGACTATCAACTGGGAAGTAGTAGTATAGAAAAGGCTGCATTCACTGAGACAAAAACAGAGGGAAATTCACTAGCGACAAACTGGACCTATCTAAACAGGTTTCCTGGAGAGATCCTTGAGAGATCCAATAAAATAGGAAACAACCAGTGAATCCGTTTTTTGATTGAGAATGATTTATTTGGATCCTTGAACTGTCAAGTCAATTCGACAGCAGAAAAGCATTTGGAGACTTGTTGGGAATTGAAAAAGGGCTGATTGATAGGTCATAATCCCACTGAATAATCACATAGTCACCTTAGCAAAGCAGGTTTAAAAGAAAAACAGGAAAAATCTGGTATTATATTAACAACAATAACTCTCAATTAGTGAAATGTAAACCTTCTGAGAAATGTATAGGTTGAGATTTTGAGAAGACTTATTCATATGAGTAAAACTGTTAAGTCTTTGATTCAGGGTGTAGCCGGTGTGAAAAACGGGGGGGGGGGGGGGCCTGCATGGGTAACAAGTCGCCGTCTGAAAGGAATGAAAAATTAGAGAAATCATAGAAGAGAAAATAAAAGCAGGGACATCCAATAGTTGGAAAGAGACAACTGGAGGAAGGAGAAGTAAGTGAAGTAGAGAACAGAAAGAGAGAGAATGGACCCCCCTCATTCCAATGAGGGGGGGGGGGGGGTCCTGGTTGTGACTGAGGACTCAGTGTCCCCACTATCTTGACTTTGAAATGCCTTGTGGTTTAGCTGCACCTTCTCTGGCACCATGCCGAAATATGGGAAATTGCCTTTATGCAACCCCCTCCCGAAGCCTTACCGGAGCTGGCAGGCCTTTCTAGCTAGGAAGGCCTTTTCTGGCGGGGAGGCTGTCTACGTGCCAGATGTGACCACATTGCCTCAATTTTACCACATGCTGCATTAATTCTGTATGTAGACTCTGTCGTATAGACCCAATGTGGGTAAAGGGTCAAGCTGAAGTGTTCTGGTTTTTTGAGATTGAACTAAATGTGATCAATTCAATCCATGCCATTTCCAAATGTCTTCCTCTCCAAAACTGATTACGCAAAGACCAGATTTTATAAGGGAATTAATACTCTTGTTGGTTACTGATATTAAACCTATATATGTAGCAAGTGTAAACCAGTAGAGTATGATATGTATGCAGTTATTGAGTACCATGGCATAGTAGTATGTTAAAATATAAAACAGGAATAGAAACAAAAAGCTAGCAAACCATACCCCAAATTCGTCCTACTTTTACCGACAGCAGAACACATTATTTATAACCTTACAGTCGCTTCGAGTATCGGCCTTAATTAAGTATAGAGCTAGAGAGAATGAAAAAAGAAGATTGGTTATGTTGCACACAGGAAGGAAAGTTTTGGTTGGCTTGTTCTTTGCGTATTCGTAAATATAAGGCTATAGACCGCTATGACTCTCAAACAGGAATTGAAACAGGAGGTCAAATAATTAAATTATCCACGAACTAAAGTTTGCCAGCGAATATTTTTACCTTCGTTCATTACTGTGCTCCCAAATGAATGTTCTCCTAATGTAAGCTTCCAACCAGGCATAGGAGCAGTTGCTGCAATCAAATCTGTTAGTCAGGTTTTCCCATTTTTAACCCGGTAGCATGGTACAGGGTGGGGGGGGGGAGGGATGGGTGGCTCACTTTCAATGGACTTTTCCAGTCATTATTTTATTGATCCATTGAAATTATACCAACGTACAAAAATACAAGACAAAGGTTCACACAAAGCAAAAGGAAACCAATTCCTAGGACCCAAATGCCTGATGCCCGAAGAGGTAGGTGAATCGATAAAGCCGTTCATTTCCCCTCTATGTGCAACTGAGCTTGGGTCGTTAGAGTTTCAACATGATCAATAATCTGAGTCATAGCATTGCTGTGAGGTTGTTCCCACACACCCACATGTAACACCTAGCGAGCGTGAAGGTGTTGGCTACAAAAAACACTTCCAGAGTAATAACTTGCTCACACATAGATTACACTGTTTATTCACCAACCTGTTGAAATTTATATCGCACTTCCTGATCTGAAGTTACTCTGAGCATGAAGATTCTAATACCTTTTTCTTAATGTGCAGCTTTTTGTCGCACTAACATCATTTGCAGCTCCCCTGGGCATGCAAAATGCTGCAAAGTATATCAATAAACGGTGACATTCCAAAATTGGAAACAGCATATGATTCGCAACAGTTAAGTTGACAGCTGACTTGTGCTACCTCTTGCACTAACTTGATGGTATAGGCCCCAAAAATTCCTGAAGTTGAACTGAAGTTGATAAATAAAAAAACAAACAAGCATTGGCTTATGTTGCAGCTCACAAAAAGATTTCAGCCTAACAAGTGTCACAAAAATATTGTTGCATATGGATACAGCCTCGAAATGTCATACTTGGACAGAGCATGCAAGGTTCACAGCATATGTTAAATAGGAATGAGAATTCCTGGAAAAAAATTGTTTGTTAATCTGGGGAATCTCACAGAAACCTAATTGTGACTCCCCTCCCCCCCCCCCCACTTTCCTGCTAATATTTAGCCAACTCCAAGGAATATGCAGTGAAAAGAGGCTTTTTCCAACATCAGCACTTTTCGCAAAATGTTGGTTCGCCTTGTTGAAATCATGCTTTAGGTTCAGATTCCCTGAAGGAGGAGGGTCTTGTAGAGTTATGACCACTATATTTCCAACTGTCGAAGCTCAACATTTTACTACTCACTTTTCTCCCAGGGAAGCCCCTGCTGAAGATGAGAGCACGTGTACCACGCCCAACAACTCGCTGGGAGACCCCAACTCCCTGAACAAAACAGCTGGAGACGACGGCAGAGGATTACAGCCTCAGATTGGAGCTGAATACTTTACCAGGTCAAGTACTGGTGGGTGGATGGTTGGTGAAAACCACAATCGTGTACATCAACCTGCCAGGTCAAGACACCATGGCATTTGTGCAGACATGATCATTTGTAGTCGTGTTGAAGCATTTCGAGAGATTGCAGTAACGGTGGTTGGAATGATGACGAAAACTGTCACCATGTACACTAACAAACCCTGCCATCTTCCATAGGCGGCTCCAGTTGGCCAAGACGTCGCTTCTATTACTGGCCTCGCAGGATATGAGCAACTGCAGTTAGCGTACGCAGCTGTGAGCAGAATTGATATTTTCTTTGGTCAGCCCCTTTCCCCCCTCTCCATCATGGCAATTCAAACAAGATTAAGAGAAATCACTATATAGTAAAATTCAATCGAGGTGGCAACGCAAACCCATTCTCGGTGTTGAAAGTTGAGAGGGAGGTTGTGCGAAGCTGCCATGATTGCCGGCATGGTGCCTAAGAAAGGCATTTCAAGAACACCTGTACTCTTAAGTATTGATGAATGAAATCCTCACAGAAATAAAAGGCTTAAAGAGTGACTAGTGTGCACATGTATGATAAAACAGTGGCATGGAAGGGTTTTGAACCTCTGTAGATGACATATATGTACATTCAAACATCTATCTCGGCCATCTCTCACACATAGTCAAAATAACAAAACATCTAATACTTAGTATCACATTAATCATAAATTGATATTTTCAAAAATTCAACCAGTTGAGAGGTTTGTATTGGTAAAAAGAGGGGGGAGGGGGAGGGGGCGGGCGGATTGGGGTGTTGTATATCGTCGCCGAGGTTAAAACAAAGTAACAATGGGTCACCTGAAAACAGCTTTCCATTATTCTATTGTTTATATTAACCCACACTGGGTCCATGATGAAGTAGTGGCAACAAGTTGCTTTCATTGGCAGTAAAAAAAAACATGGATATTCCACATGTTCAGAAGGGATATTTGTGCACAAGGAGCCTTTGCTAGGTTGTCCCATATAGATTATTCTCATAGACCTGCTATGCGCAGAAAAAATGCTGAGAAATGAGGTTTAGACGCATAGACGAGTCCCACCGTAAGTCAAATCCTGCATCTCCGACTCTGCCCTTCATTTTTTTTCTCCGGCGCACGCTAAATAGCGAGGAAGTTTGTAGTGAAACATACACAAAATAATGCGATCCTGCACAAAGTTCCCTCCAACAGGGAGCATGGGTACATTAAAGTTTGCCAGCACTTTGGAATGTGAGTGGCGCTTGGTCCTTCAGGGATACTAGAATAACACCACGCAATTATTATACCTTACTTTGACCAATAAAAGAGAGACTCTTTCTGCGAATTGATTATTTCGGGATTATAGACATGATGTACAGTAATCAATTTACCACATTTCAAATCAATCCATATCATGACCACTGTACTTTGACAGGGACAACCACTATCGCAAAAGGGCGAGACTGGAGTTTTCTAGAACCCCTCGCCACCGGGAAGTAGCGTGCACACATCTAGTCGATAGTATATAGCACTCATACCAAGGGGCATATCTAGGCATATGGCAATCACAAGAGAAAGGTGAAAATAGGCTGGGTAAAATAAAACCCGTCAATGAACTGGATGTTAAGTATAGTGTCGATGGGACTGAGGGGTTCTAATTTGAGTGGATCAGTTCAGAGGTCTGACTGTGTATCAAAAACACAAACTGCCAACAAAAGCTATGCTGGAATTCGTCAATGACCAGATCACTGTTGTTGTTCAGAGCTGTCTGTGTGGGGTAGTGGAAATCTTGGTGAAATTATAAATTGTCAATGAACCTCAGTTGTTAAGTTCGACTGAATCACCTCCGAGCACTGACCTACAAGTATATATATGGACAACAGGATGAAATTCCATTGTTAGCTTTCCGTATAGGTTTTTCGTCACGTGGTGAGGCTACCAAAAAACGGGGCCTTACCCATTGCGGAGCGGACCCACTGTTCTACCGATACCAAAACAGTCTGAAAAACGGCCCAACCTATTGATTGGTATTAGGTAGTTGGTTTACGCCGTATAAAAAGAAATTCGCAAGTTGAAAAACATTAAAGAGTATGTCGAAAGAGCAGGGGAAAATGGTCTTTTCTGATCAGTGTAGGACTTTTGGCCAAAGGGTATAGTTTCAGGACAGAATACAAAGCTGGTGAGGACCCTTCAATATGAATGGAAATGATGATAGCGCTCATAAAAAAGACTCAGCTTAGGCAGCCGGAGAGATAAATATCAGTTGGTACAAGAGTGTTTTTTTACAACAACACATTTATTGTTAGATATTCAGTGATATCTAGTCTATATAAAAAGGCATCATCATGTGACGAAAGAGTTTAGTATCGTAAATCAGTTTAAGTGAAATGTTTTTTACAACAACACATATCTAATGTTTTGGACTTATATTCTGTTTTAGCTCAAACCAGCGATGCTAGTTGAGCTACGTGTGCACATGTCATTATATCTATCATTCTATCTATCCAGTCTGTTAAACTTTTGACTTTTTGGGCCACAAACTGCTCATGCTTTGATGAATTCGATCAGACTTTGTCACAAATGTTCTTGGACGAATGGGTCACTCCTTTGGACCAGCTAAAGGTGGAGGGCAACATGGTATTAAAAGGGGCACAATGAGCCATTATGGGAAAAACTGCAAACAATTTACTCTCCTACAAATTTTGGTGCACAGTGAAAGGCTGATGTTCGGTCATAATGTGGTCTATCAGCTGTACCTTCGGGGTGTTCAGGAATTTTTGGTTCAAGGTCCATTGGCCTGAGGACCCCATTTGTAAAATTTCACACAATGGGCACTTGAAATGCACCTCCTTCCCCAAGCTTCAATCAATTTTCTCTCCAAGTTACAATAATATTCCTTGGGTAGAGGGCTTTGGGGGTGTTCAGAAATTTTGGGCCCATGGCCCACTTTGGCTAAGGGGCCCATATGTGAATACGCATAATCTTATATTCCTCAAAATTAGTTCACCAGTGCTTGAGGTTCAGTCTAATGATGGTCATTAGACATAAGTTATGTAGTGTCAGGATTGTGTTCCAAGGTCCAACTGGGCCCGAGGGCCCATTTGATGATACTTTATATAATGGTGATTGAATGCATCTCCTTCCCCAACTTCAATTGATTTTCTCGAAAGTACATGAATGCTCTCTTTAGAGGGGCCATTGGTTGTTTAGGGTTTGGGCACAGTTGGGGCCCTGGGGCCATATATGAAATATGCAAAATTTGTATACATACAAATCTAGTTGCCACCATGATGAGTTCGGTCGCATAATGATGGTATATTAGCCGTACCTTCAGGGGCCCAGGGATTTGGTACCCAGGCCCAGTGTGGGCCTGGGAAGGGGCCCCCATCATGTGGAATTACGCCAAAGGCTTCTCCTCTTACAAGTTTGGTTCGAACAGTACTGACATGTCATAATGATGGTCTAACCGAGGTACCTTAGGAGTGTTCAGGAAATTTGATCCAAGGAGACCCACTTGGGCTGATGGCCATTTTATGAAATTTCAGGGAATTCCAACATGGTAATTGAACTGCATCCCTTCACAAGTTCCAATTGATTTTTCTCTAATGTTACATGCAATCGCTTCCTCAGTAGGTCCGTCCCCCACTCAGGGAGTGTTCGCCAAAACTTCTGGCTGAATTAGGCCCAATGTTGGCCCTAGGCCAATCATTTATCAGCAAAATGCTTCTACAAATTGTTTGGTCATGATATGGTCTAACAGCCGTATTTCTGGGTTCTCAGAAAATTTTGGACTTGGCCCAAGAGCGGCCCATAATGTGCAATCACCAAAATGGTTAGTACCGCTAAAAATCCACTCCAAACGAATATCAAAGATGAAAAGTTATACTCTCGGGAGCGCCCATTCTCAAATTGGCAAGCACCTTGCGTGCTCAGCGACTGAAATGGTATGTTCCTTGATGGTGGAATCTGTCACATGTTTAGGACAGTTAATCAGCCATGGGTGAACTATTGACAAAGAAATACATTTCTTCATTACACAAAGCAATTGGGTTGTGACGTTCTTGAACATTCAACACTTAAATGCACAAATCATTGGTCTTCGTCTAATGAAATATTGGTTGCATTTATATGGTTTGAGCTACAACCCATTGGGCTCTGTTTCTCTTAGTTCAGCAATATTTTTCACGTTTAGAAACGGATGTTCAAATTTTGTTCACTGATTGTTTGAATATTTCTACCACGATGTTATTTTTTCAGTCAGGTGACTCGGACAATGGGGAGAAAATGAATCGACAGAAGGTCTTGTTGTGTTTTGGTTCTTTTGCACCAAGAAAAACATTAATTCTCACTTTTTCGTTGAAGTGGGCGCACCTTTTCCGTTGAATTTTAAACTGTCCAAAAAAACAAAAAACAAACACCGATCAAAAAAAATTCAGAAAAGACACTGGCTTCTGGGGTTTGATGTTCAATGCAGTGAAATTATTGGGTATTGCAAACCTGGTATGTAAATTTTTATCTTGCCATTTTTTCAATTTTTGACAACAGAAAATGCATGAACGTCTTTCGCCACTGCGTATCAACTACACTCCAGAGCACTGATTCGCCACATTGTATTGTGTGCATATCTTGGATGGGGGTTGGAGCATGCAGGAATTAAGAAAAATTAGCAGTACACTTTTGAACGTGGCTGCCATTGAGACAAACATTCTCACTGTATCAGTGTTCACATTAGGTCTCAAAATGTGGGGATAGGGGGGGGGGGATTCCCCCATATTTTTTTGATGGGGGCTTTCGTAATCTATGGGGTGGTCCTCAGAAAATGGATCAGCGAGTGCTCTTTCCGACTATTCATAAACCGTACAACCTTGCCAATGTCAGTTAAATTACTACATTGCAACTATGCTACATGAGTTATACTGTATAGGCCTTGGGTACGAGGTACATGGTATGATGCCAACACCCAAGCCATACCGTTCCTGCTCCCCATAGCTACATTACTGTCCGCCAAAAGGGCCAATCGTTTTAACGGCACATTTTTCTCTGCCCAGATGAATGTTCTTCCCAGGCAAAATGTATTTTGTGTGAATAAGTAAGAGAACAATAATGAATAACTTTCCCAATAGCTTTACTAGTCCCGACAATGTAGCCATGCAGTAGGCCTAGGCTATGAACTTGCTATATTTGTACAGGGACCAAACCTAGCCTAAAACAGAAATTGACCGAATCTAAAGACTTTCCTGCAAATAACCATGCTTCAATCTTTTGTGAAATGTGGTTCTTATCAACTCTCTACTGCCTGTATCATTATTTGATGATTTTTTAATGTTTCCAGATGGCAGTTTTTTTAATGTATTACCTGAATTTGGTCCCCTACCACATGGGTATATAGAATTTGTACATGCACTAGTTTCTCTGCGAAGCAGTCAAATCGAAAGTTATCCGTTTGCTGGCTTCGCAGTGAAGATAGCAACTTCACTAACCCTCCATTCTTCTAGGCTTAGGGACTTGGCAGCCAGCTGACATGCTAAGCAGTGACTGTATTCAACAACACTTCCAATCTATCTTATAGAGCGGTTTTTAATTATGCACTCATGCATGAGTGTACAGCCTCCATTCCTAACAGGTTTTTTGATAACCTTACTCTGGCTCTCCTGCTGTTTTGGATGGTCATTAGAATTGGTCTATGCTGATCTTAGTCGTTAAGTGATACTATTATTCACTAAACATAAATATAATGTATCATACATATGTACATATGCATGATCTCTGGTTTTGTGCTTCATCCTCTCGCAAATGTCCCATTACAACACAGAAATCTGGAATCATGTCCACTTGATCATAATGATTCAAATGGGATGGAAAAACTCACTATACCGGGCCATGAATCAGGGTGATATTGGGTATTTTCCCATGGTCAATTGAAGGCTCTTCACCATCAATTCTGCAGTGGTTGTTGGTACTCCATCTTGCCATTTTTTTTTTTTTTTTAGTTAAAAAACAAACCTGAGTGCACCTTATAGGCATCAGTTAAGCGATTCCATTGAAATCGAAATCGAAACCGGCACCTGTCGTACATTCATACATGTTGGCAGAGGGGAAGAATGCACACGGCTCGTGTTGACAAAGGCTGTACGGCACTCCCCTGAAAAAAGATAAAAGCCGTCATTGCCAAATATATTTGAGCTGCTGACTCATTGAATTTGTGCGATTTCACAATATAACATAATCGTTTAGGATTTTGGGTCCGTATGCCTCTGTTTGAAAACTCAGATTGGAACAATCAAGCCCCCCCCCCACCCCTTGATCACCCGACATTTGTGTGCATTAGGACTATTATCACTACAACTAACTTTGGAAAGATCCTGACTGCGCTAATTGTCGAATCCTAGAAGGCTTAGAGCTTGTCAACTAGAGACAGGACAGTAAAAGACAAAGTTGCAACAGATAAATCTTTGAGAATGAAAAGGAAAAGACTTGTCCCACTTAGAACAACAAGACACTTGTCCACTCTTTAGATTAGAGTATTGACGACAGACAGAGAATAAAAAAATTCTGGAGTTAAAATGCCTGAGCTGAAATGCCTGAAAGTCTCGATGTTAAACTGGCTGGGGTTGTGATAGTTGTGGAAAGACGTGGATCTCTCTGACAGAACTATACATGGCATTGGCTATGCTGAGTGTCCATGTGGTTGTCGACCAACCCTTTTTTCTTGTCCCCCCTCCCCCCCTCCTTAACACAAGGATATAATTCATCAGGCGCCATGATATGGCATAGTCCCCTCGTATGAAGGTACTTGCTGTGGCCTTGAACATTTGGCACACCCAAAAGGGCATGTGGGATTCACACTTCCACCATAGTTTTGGCCACTCACAGCTCCACATACCTCTCCATCTTGAAATTGGGAGGAAGCCAATGAAAAACTGAACATAGAGTGAGTGGGGGGGGGTGAAAATGAGGATAAAGGACCGTATTTTGTGACTCAATGCAAGCTTGTTGAAAGATTGTCCTCAGACAGACTCGCACACCCCCAGGTTTCAGGTAGCAAGTCCATAGGTTTATCCATTTCTTTAACCATTTAGCGGTATATAGTGGTGAAATTAAAAGTCCCCTCCTCTCGCCTTTAATATGTTGGCATTTTTCTCCAGTTGTGAACTGTTAGAATAGGCCTACACTGGGACAATAAATATGTGTAGAGGCAGTTCCAAAGAAGGGGAAAAATGGAGCTTTAAAGAGGCTATTTGGGGGGGGCTATATGCGGTGTCAAGGTTCATATGTTGTCCGGTGAGGGGGGCAAGACGATGTAAGGGGAGCTTCCAACCCTTTTCAACAGTTAATGTTGGGTTGTGGTTCTTCCCTAGGTTTCAATACACAGGTTATAATGTTTGCACTGTGCCAGTATTGCAGTCTAAGGCCTGCCCCTGATTTGTGGGCTCAGGACTTTTTTTTTCTTCTTTGCATTTCCCCAAATGCTTCCTAGTAAGTGTTAGTGACCTGCTCCAATTGGAGTTGAAAGGGAAACTTGATGCTAGTTATGCATGAAAACCACTTACAGCATTAGCATTGCCAATTAATCACTTTCAAATTGACTCATTCATTGTGGGAAATTTATATTTTGTGGACGACCCTCGCGCCAGTATTAGGTTTGTCAAGCCATGACAGAAGTGAACACATCCAGTTTGTCTATACCTAGGCTAATAGTTGGTATGGTGTATGGAAGGAGGACAGTCTACACCTTTTGTTCTCAGGCATTGAATGCTAAAGATCAATTGGATTGTTACTGTGGCCTTCATAACCACCAATTTATGACTAGGGCTACCCAGGATTACTATGAAACCAAAATAGGCTGTTGGTTCAGCGTAATTGTTCCTTCTCACATAATGAATCAACAAATGGCCAGTCACTGGTTTCAGTATTAGAACCAACAGAGGTGAAAAGAGCACATATGAGAACCCATCACCAAAATCTTGATAAGGTCAACAACACTAGCTGCTTTGTTGGGTTACTCTCTTGATTGGACAAATATTGCCAATGACCAATGAAGGGGCGAGGGAAGGTGGGGGGGGGGGGGTTGGATGCCCCAAGGTGTCCCTTTTCACACCATAGCTGGACTTTGATTTTTTTTTGATCGAGGTTTTTGGAAGGATTACCAATACCAGAAGATCTTCGTTTCTTGTGTATTGGAACTTTCAACCTCCGTTCTACAATTACTTGTGGTGAGATGGAGGCCTTGAATTCTTGCTAATTATTTTCAAAAGAGTGTGAAGCAATGGACAGTTGGTATGATTATGATTTATATTCAGTCTTGGTTGGCCTGATCTGTACAACAAGTCGATAACGCATCCAGATGCCAACCAGTTTGCCATCAAAATAGTTGCTACTGAGCCCACCTACCCCCAGCAATCCATTGATCCGCTCCGGATTACAGAATTGACGATGGTGTGTAGAAATACTGAGAGGGAAATAGCGTCATGTTTTCTGCAAATTGATATGTCTTGTGCGAGGAGCATTACAAACCGACGTTTGGTACCATAAAATGCCCCCCCCCCCCCTCCCCGCACATCCATGTGTTGCCAATTTACTCCTTGCTTATTAATATGCTTACCATACCAGTATGTTACGCATTCATGTTGCTCTGCCAAGATGTTGCACATTGTGGGCACATCTCCCTCTCCATTTCTTAGCATGCGGTTATCTACTTGTCAGTTTCATCCCCCACCACTGAGCGTACTTGTTCAGCACAATGGTCTTGTTAACAAAAAAATCCTCTGTGGATGGTAGCGACTTGGCAGGGTTTTTTTTGCCTTCCGCAAATAGTATCCCCCTGCAGCCTCAGCTGAAGTCCCTGTAGAGTGGGTCAACGTTTGCTACCAAACTTCATTATCTACATAACTTTTTACAAACAACTTTGTTACTCTGCGTCTGCTTCTAATGAGATAGCTTTTCCCACCACTGTGACTATCATTTGTTTTTATTGGGTGGCCTTTTGTGTTGTTCCTGGGCCCTGCCTACTATTGCACATGTTGATGTGTCGTGAAACAGGAAAAAAATGATCACGATCTAACTACACACATTCAAATAGCTGTAAAATTTCCTTGTTCTGTGTGGTTGTGTTTTTAACATCATGACCCAGCCGATTCTGCATGGGCATGGTGTCCTCACTCCCCTTAGAGCCGGCACCCCCTCCCACCCCCCCCCCCCCCCACCAACTCTTACCTAACCTATCAGCAGCACCCCTATTTCAGGTACTTACGTACGCTAGCATCATAACCAATATTGTCAGTTCTTTCTGCTGAAGGAGTTTGGGTAGCACAGATATCACAATAGCATCTCTAACTCAATATTCATGTAAGGGTGTTGTAATCACAAGTCGGAGATTGCACACTTGGTCGTAAAAATGTGCACATACTACTGACCCACTTACTGTACCACCCCAGCGTCATCAACTGCAAAATTTCTCATCTCATGCACGAATACAATAAGCATCCTTAACTGTGATCATGCACCAGTGGAGACACTTTTCCTTCAACGGGGGTGGGGGGACTTGCTGTACTTATTACCCAGGAGCACCGAAGTTTACCCTAAACAGAATAATCATCATGTTATATCAGGCTCACCATTTTTCGTGACATGTACAAATGGAACATTAGTTTAAACTATTCGTTTCAAAGTTATTCCTATGCTTAGGACGCCCAGGAGATCAGCTCAATCGATGGAGCTCCTGACCTGAGATCAGTAGGAATTACGTTTGAACCCTTCCCACAGTGCCTGTAGACAGGGTACATCCCTATGAGGAGACGTTGTGGTATTCAATTTAGTTTTGAGGCCATATGGCCCTTTTTGGGGACTCCCCGGGGAAACATGAGGAAGTGACCCACTGAATGGTGTGTTGAGTCTGAAAACAATCGAGTGCCGGCACAATTGGGGGAGCGTCGGCCTTCCCCGGGTGGAACCTGGGGGTCGATTTTCCTGATTGGGTCATACCAAAGACTTTAAAAATGGAACCTGCTCTCGCTGGGCGCTCATAACAGGGATTGGAGAAGGGACAAACGAGGGGTAGGCAATTTGGCAAGTTGTGTGTGATTACCCCCATCCCACAGTTAAGGTACGGCCCAATAGGCAGTTCCTTATCCGTGTACCTGGTGAAGATTCGCAGCTGACAATAAGTGCAGTAATCCAGGTCTGCATTCTGCTGGGCTTGAATAGGAAAGATCCTCTGCTCAGCAGGTATACCATGGAAAAAAAAAAATGGTACTTAATATCTGTGCAGCGTTTTGGAAATAATGTCCGTATGCGGCACTGTCATATGCTAACGATCGAGGCTGCGTTCGTACAAAAGCAGTGTATCGTAACGCAGCAGTGGAATCTGCCGTAGCTCGCCGGTGTTTTGTGACTAACAAACACAGCTCACAGAGGGCACACTACTCTTTCTTCCGTTGTATAACCCCAGCATAAACTGCCGAAGTGGTCGCTTATTTACCCAGCAGGTACATCCACCCATAACATTGACATGTAAACGTTTTGAAGTGTGGACTAGTCCAGCATAATTCGACTGGCACAATTGGGTGACGGGGACAACCAGCTACCTCCTCAATTTTGTCTACAAATGTTCTCCATGACAAGACATATCTGATGGAGCAATGGTATGGAGCTGTTACTCTACCCTAAGTTTTGCAGTGAATGAAGGATTGGGCGTCTGGTGCGTAGATTCCTACCACTGTTCAGTTATTTATGCTTTGTGAATGTTGGTTGTCTATTTCCCATTCCTGCCCTCAATTATCTGAACAGATCCCCGATTCAACATTTCATCGTGAGAAATGAAATTATACCTACTGGCTCTTTACAGCATTTCCGTTTGTTGATATAGCCCACTACTTGGTAACACCTACATGGATGTGTGACTGTTACCACTCAGTTGAGTGGGGTCTTGCTGATATAGCTTTTGAGGAAGCCCATTCGAGCCATTGTTCCTCATCCGGTTTGAATCATATCAATCTTTGTCACAGCCTGCGGATAGTTAAAGGGAATTCCCAGCTAAACTATTTAAATGTCATATGAAGGTGCATTTAAAATCTGCCGATCAAACTTTGATCATGTTCTACATGTTCCGGTTTCAAAGTTATGAATTTTTCAAAATTACAAATTTCACTGCTACTTTGGCAATTTTGCAAATTGGCAACATTTGATGACGTCATATCTACCAATTTGAGAGGAAATGTTAAGAAATATGTATTTTTCCCTTATGATTGGTAGATATGACATCACAAAAGGTTGCAGTTTGCAAATATCACAAAATTATAGGAAATTTGCGGAAGCCATACCTTCCCAACCGAACATGCTATGAACCTGGAATGCAAGTGTATTCGAAGCTTTTTTCTATCTTAATTGTAACACCAAGGAGAGGAATAATTTTCGGCTGGACTTTCCCTTTAAACCTTCTCTTTACCAGTCATATCATCCACAATCACCATGAGCTCATTTCATCATATCTGTTTTCCATCCATTCCTTATGCTTGTACAATATTTGCTTACCAAACAAGTTCTAATAATGGATACCTTGTCCCATCCAGGCTGGCAATTGACCTCTCACAACATTCTAAATATCTATAACTTCTAATTCCATTGTTCAATTTTTCCTCACAGTCCCCCACAGTATGAGATTGTTGAGAAACAACAGCAGACAAGGTCTTTGAAGAAACAATTCTCAATTCTCAGCACGAAAAACAAATTCCGTAGTCTTGTTTTATGTATAGTCATAGCATTGACAAATCGCAATTCCAGCCCCCTGGCTCCTATATGCACATTTATAAAGATTTACGTACAGAATTCTGTTCGGTTATTTACTTCTCATTCTCATCCAAAGAACATTCTTTTTTTAACTGAGTAAGGTTTTATTTTTCTTAATTCTCATATCGGTGGTCAAAATTGTGATTGTACATGAAGACGTTATCTACTCATTGTATCTCATTCATTACAATCTCTAATAGCCCATATAAATGGAGCGAAATTGAATGGCATTCCACTAAAATAACCCTGGTGTGAATGTGTTTTCTGCTGTTAGGGGCTAATAAAACAATAAAGCATTTTTATATCCCCAGTATCATGCATGACTGTGGGGATGATTCATGCAATACACAAGGCCGAGTGCAGAGGAGTGCATTAATGTTAAAAAGTTGAGTTATCATTATTCCAGAGTGAAACTTTCATTTTGGGAATCGTCCACTCTATATTTTTGGAAGAAAAAATATTGGAAAAAAACCGATGCACAGGAAGTAGGTATCTAGCAAATTTGAAAGGAACTTGGAACAGTGGCTGCAAAATGAAAAGAAGGTGAGAGGATCTCTGCAGTTGATGCTCACGTTTCAATGACTCCTAAATCCTAGATCAATTCTTTTGGCTTGTTGTAGTCATTCAGACATGTTACTGTGTGGCTTCAGCAATTGCTTGTTGGGAAGCATGTATATATATCTCGGTTAAATTTTACCTAGAGAACTACCCCATTATTAACTATGTGATATTGAAGTTGTGGTGGCGAGAAGCATGTTATGTTCATGAACATATCCAGCTTGTATTAGAGCAGCACTGGCAACAGTATCTAGAAAGAATTTCAAGGCAGTGTGTTTAGTGTAACAGTTCAGCAAGTAACTGATTATTTTCTAAAGCCATCCTAATTTTGTCTGTAGAAATTCATGGGGCACACTGCGTATAAAAGGAATGGAAAAGTTGTAGTAAGTACCCAAGTGCATAATTGGCCACACTGCTTTATTCACGTCTTGAGGCATGCCCAAACTAAACAAAAGCAAGTTGCTTTTTGTCAACTACCTTTCAGTTTAAACTTTTTGTTTCAGTTCTGGTTTTTTAACTGCACCGCTACTAACTTGATCATTCCGATCCTCTTCATCTTCTCTCAGGGGCCCTAGTTGCATGTTTGAGAGTAATAAGGATTGCCTTTCTCAAGCGGGCATGGGCAACAAATCTGGCAGCCCAAGAGGCCAATGTCTGGTGAAATGGTTTGGAGAACGGCTCAATGAGCCACGGGCCATTGTTTGGTCACCATTGGTGCAATATTCAGTCTGGCCACAAAAAAAAAGTGTGCATACCCTCTCTAGAGGCATGTGCTCTTAAACGCATGTTAGGATAGGAAGTACAAACATGGTGCATGTACAGAAGCATTTATCTCCAAAAAAGACTCTTCCTGGTGTTTGTGGAGGAGAATTTGAACGGAATGTTTTCCTTTACTAGTCTAACAGAGAAAGCAGCTTCATGCAGCATGCATGTCAGTCCTTGTTCCTTTCTCTGATAGATAATTTCATAACTGGTAACTGAAATTCTTGGAGAACAAATATCCTATGTTTTCGCTTCCCTGAATGCTTTAAAATTTGACGTAGAGGACGATAGTGATTACGCCGGGGATTAACTTGTACTAATTCCTCTTCATGTTCTAATAATGTTTTTCCTGGGGACAGATATCATGGGAATGTTGGGTCATGTTCCTTACTTCCAAGTTCTTACCTGCACTCACCTGTTCTTGTTTGTTTTTCGTCCGAGTCCTAATTCGTAACTCGATGCACGATCCATTGCCTATTAGCTCTTCGTCGTTGAGAGGCGGCCTGGATAGAGGGTGGACCTTGCTAAGACAAGTACATTCATTTCATTGAAGAATAGGCCTATTTCATAACTGTTCCTAGTCATGCTGAGATCACAGTTTGCAGCTAGTGTTGGAATGTTAAACCAGGGTTCATATTCCAGGTTCAACATTGAAATCTGGGAAAACACCAAACCCTGGAAACATTAAACCTGACAAACATTGAACCTTACAAACACTGAACCCTGGGAGCCTTGAACCTATGGAACATTGAACTTTACCAACTTTAAACCTTGGTAATGTGGAACTCTTAGAACATTGAACCCTGGAAGCAAAGAACCTGTGAGAAATCGAACCTTACAAACATCAGACCCTAAGAATGTGTAACTCTTAGAACATTGTACTTTGGGAACATTCAACCTGTGGAACATTGAACCTTACAAACATTGAACTTTGGGAATGTGAAAACTCTAGAATATTGAACCCAGGGAACAATAAACCCTGGGAAACCTGAGAACATTGAATGGTGGGACTATTGACCTAAGACAAACCCTGGGTCTTGCACCTTACAATATTACACCTTTGTGCAATGTCAAACTCTTAGAGCCTTGAACTCCGGAAATATTAAACCCAGGGTTCAACACTGAACTGAAACCTGGGAACACACCAAACCCTGGAAACATTAACCCTGGGAACATTGCACCCTACAAACATTGAACATTGGCAATGTCAAACTCTTAGAGCCTTGAACTCTGGAAATATTAAACCCAGGGTTCCAACACTGAACCCTGGGAACACACCAAACCCTGGAAACATTAACCCTGGGAACATTGCACCCTACAAACATTGAACATTGGCAATGTCAAACTCTCAGAACATTGAATTCTGGAAATATTAAACCCAGGGTTCCAACACTGAACCCTGGGAACACACCAAACCCTGGAAACATTAACCCTGGGAACATTGCACCCTACAAACATTAAACATTGGCAATGTCAAACTTAAATAATGGAACCCTGGGAATATGGAACCTTACAAACATCAAACTTAGGCAATGTCAAACTATTAGAGCATTGAACCCTGGGAACATTGAACCTTACAAACATCAAACTTAGGCAATGTCAAACTCTTAGAATATTGAACCCTGGGAACACTGAACTCTGGAAACACACCGAACCCTGGAAACATTGGACCCTGGGATCATTGATCCCGGGGAACAACACTTATTGTAATATTACCATCCATTGAAATGAAATGGAAACTGGAATCATCAAGCCCTGAGAAAGGACATCAGGTAGACTCCCTCATCCCCCATCAGGTAGACTGTAGCTATGGCTGTAGCGTCAGTGGCATCAGTTACAAGAACACAACTCTGCGTTAGTGATTCCTTGCTTTTTTTTTTTTTTTTTTTTTGTTTTTTCCACAAACATGTTCACCTTACAAGGTTGTGGCATCACCATGATGATTCAGCTATATCAAAACCCTGCGAGATATTGTAGCCAAATCAAAACCACAACTCAAATGACCCAATCCTGCAATATTACTAAATGCAAGAGATGCTTGTTGTTTTGACAGGTCAAAAGGTCATCTGAGGGCAATTGGAGAAAAATACTGAAAAAAAACAAACCTGGCTAAGTAGTGTATCGGCATGAAAACCCTTCCTGAAGGTATCCATTCTGTATTGAATCCTACATTCTTTGCCAAGAAAACAAATGAGCACAGAACCCCAAAAGACAAGGAGGTTTCCTCTTCAGGTGGGCGAAAGCATTGCGGGCATCTCTGTGAACAATCGGATTCTATCCCCCTCAGGGAAATGGGGTCCCCCGACTCGTGTGTGTCTGCTGGAATAGTTCATGTTTTGTGCATCTTAACTTTGTTAAACTGAGCTGAGGCATGGCAGACATGTCTCTCGTCATTCTGTAGGGTTCGAAAGTGTGCGTTGCCACATGATTGTCGCCCTCTGAAATGCCTAACTTTTGGGAGTTTTTGAAAATTGTTGATTTGATCAAAACTAGTGGATGTTCCTACCAAGGCCTCGGACCCTTCTCCAATATCAAATGATATCTAGATTGATCAACTGTGGGGACATACACATTGGCGGTTACCAGCCCGATGATATAAAGTTTGGGACGTAGACAATCCAACAAGGTCGTAATATTTAGTGGCAGTTTTGTGAAAAATAACAGAATGCATACAGAATAAAATTCATCGTTTTTCGGGATGGGCTTTGATCCTTGGAAGAGCACAAAAAAGGCTGTGTTTGGTGCTGCCAACAGTTACAGAGTATTCCCTCTAGAAATATCCTCCAGATATCTATGGATATCCAGTAGTATGCACATTGCCAGCCTTAAGGGCTGGGCCAATACTACAAGAGTAGGAGAAGAATTCCATACATAAATTGTAGTAATACAGTCATTGCAGAGCCTAAAGACCTCCAATGTGACTCAATTCAGATCGTTATTCCATCCTGCTCCCATTATTACTATCACCAATGAATGCTACCCTATCAGTCGATAACTGCGTCAGTAAACGTAGGCAGTCATTCCCCCAGTTGAAGGCGAGTTTCACTTAATCAATCAACCATTACTTAAGGGATTTTCTATGAGATTTAGAGAGTTCATATTTATGCTCCCCCCCCCCCCAATCTCAAAATGAAATTCGGGGTCAAGTTACGCTAGCTCTTTGAAAAGTCAGTTTTCTGGGCCATGTGCTTGATGAGCTGCACCATGTGTCTGGGACAGGGTATGCTTCACCATGTGTCAGGGCCATGATATGCTTCACCATGTGTCAGGGCCATGATATGCTTCACCATGTGTCAGGGCCATGATATACTTCACCATGTGTGTGAGCTGTGATAGGCTTCACATTTGTCAGGGCCATGATATACTTCACCATGTGTGTGAGCTGTGATAGGCTTCACCATGTGTCAGGGCCATGATATACTTCACCATGTGTGTGAGCTGTGATAGGCTTCACCATTTGTCAGGGCCATGATATACTTCACCATGTGTGTGAGCTGTGATAGGCTTCACCATTTGTCAGGGCCATGATATACTTCACCATGTGTGTGAGCTGTGATAGGCTTCACCATTTGTCAGGGCCATGATATACTTCACCATGTGTGTGAGCTGTGATAGGCTTCATCATTTGTCAGGGCCATGATATACTTCACCATGTGTGTGAACCGTTGAATATGCTTCACATGTGTCAGGGCCATGATATACTTCACCATGTGTGTGAGCTGTGATAGGCTTCACCATGTGTCAGGGTCATGTGCCCTGAATCAAATGCTTGTTATGCTGCATGTATCAGGGCCATGATATGCTTCACCATTGTCAGGGCCATGATATGCTTCACCATGTGTCAGGGCCATGATATACTTCACCATGTGTCTGGGCCACGAAATGCTGCACCATGTGTCAGGGCGATATGCCTCACCATGTTTTAGGGCCATGTTCCATGGATCATATGTGCGTTATGCTGCACCATGTGTCATGGCTATATGTTTCACCATGTGTCAGGGCCATGATATGCTCCAGTACGTGTCAGGGCCGTGTGTCCTGAATCGCATGCTTGTCATGCTTCATTACGTATTTATTTCACATATTCAGCGTACCCCATATTGGACCCTGCACCTGTCCCAATGCCTATTGAATACCCTACCAGTAACATGAATCTGGTTTGGCAACCCCATCACCCTCTCATTTTGCCAGGCTTTGAGCCAAGCAATTTGGTTAGTTTAGCAAGTTTACATCCAATCATTCTACGAATCTCATCTACAAAAACTTTGTTTATAGGGCATTTTTCCTCACCATATTATTGGACAATATCCTTTTGGATTCAAGAGATTTTATATGATTCACAATGTCTCTGGGCCACCATATGTCAGGGCCATGATATGCTTCACCATGTGTCAGGGCCATGATATGCTTCACCATGTGTCATAGCCATGTTGTATCGCATGTGGGTGGTCAGGGTGAATGATGTCCAGGGGCCCCGAACCTTTTTCTGCAGTTTTGTTAGGTGATTTGTTTTCAAGTAGTGCATGCCATGAGAGTTTGATTGACAAGTCGCTAGTGATCAGGTATTAAAATATCCGGAATGTGCCTTGTGAAACCAAAATTCAGTGGTGAAGCACTTGGAAAAACCTGACCGGTTACTCTTGTGTGTAATGCAATTGTGGTTGACTACCAGCCTGTGAATAGTGTACATGTAGCTACCAGTACCCTGTGCAGACCATGTGTGGTTTTCCTGGTAGCCCCCTGTACCCCACCAACTGGGCCCGAGCCTACCATAAACTTGACAATCACTAGCTAGACCAGCATCATAGATCACATTTTCTGCATGGAAATCCTTCTTGAACGACATATTAATTTACTTTATGCTACTGGTAAATTAAAAAAAAAAAAAACACATTGCCTCATTTTTTAAATCTCTCAATCTATGATAGGGGATTGCATAATCTGTATTATCTTGTAAAATATGCATTGGTGTGCAATGTACAGAGAGACTTACAATGGCAGTAAGTTTTCAAAGCTTAGATGTCAGTAGAGCCAAAACACAATTCTATTTTACGCCTGTCCCCATACAATTCCTTCTTGTCATAAAATTCTTCGAAAGTAAGAATCATAACTCCTTACAGTTCTGGAGTCGAGTCTCTCATCCGAGTCGCGAGTCATCCTTTTCCGGTCCGGTCATCGGCTTCCGAGTCCGAGTCACAGTGTCCGAGTCCGAGTTCTCGAGTCCTTATGCAAATTTGACCTGTACTATTTTACAAAATTAGGGTAAAACTTGACAAATATTGCTATATATCGGGCAATGTTTTGAATGCGTAGGCCGCGGCTACTGATCGACAATATACTGACATAACGAGAACTTTGAAAGTGTACTGGGCTGGGCAGACCTCAAAGCCGAAAATCAGAGGTCTAATGATTTTACTCTCACTGATAGCTGAGATGTACAGGGCAATAATGACTATAACTTTGGGTGCATGATTGTCTTGTAGGCCTGGACTCCCTTGGAGCGTACAGCCATTTCCATGAATATTACTATGAAGAATTTGAAAATCAAATTTGTAAAATATTGATTGCCATGCATTAACTATCATTGGAAGCAGGAGAATGAAATTGCTCTCTTCCACATTCATCTACTTTTTATATGGGATCTGTCTTCATCATTGAACCCATTCCCTCCCTGTAACACTCTTTTAATTCACATCCATTATCTACTCCTACGCGGTACCCTCACTATTTCTTATATATGGCATGCCACATTAATAAATGAGCTGACGCATTCGATCAAGATATATCGAACGTGTTGACTGCAATGTTCGATCGGGTGCAAAAGCAATTGCACCCCAATGAGTTATAAAGAATTACACCGCCTGCCGGTAACTTCCGTCATGATCTATTCACATTGATTTACCATGTAGGCAGAAAAGTAGAATACCCACTGCCAGTTACGATAACAGAATATGAGGAGCACTGGTTAAGAACGTATCCTACCATACATTGGCACAAGTTGGGGTGAGAACTAGGCTATAAATCTTCCGAAAACAGTATTTCCAGGTTGTGTTAATGTTCGTGGTATGTATCATTATGAACAGGAATAATGCTGACGTTCGGTCGGTTAGCAGGTATCACATCTTGATCGATTGAAAAAAAAAAAAATGTCCATGCTGATTTATAATGCAAACAGTTTTTTTTCTAAAAATAGCACAACTTTCGGCACAATGTGTAGTTTTTCGTTAGCATGTATCTGTTATCCCATATTGATTAAGTGACCGTAAAACTTGCGAGCGTGTGAGAATGATGTATTTTCCCTCCCTGATTTTACTCGGGCAGTCGAAGTACGTGGGAACCAGTTAGGGCTACTTTTTGGTAGAGCGTCGTGCGTATTATTTGATTGTCTTATTGTACGATCGTAAAATCAAGTTCTGCATTTGTAAAAATAGAGGACTCGGACCAGAACTCCTACCGAGTTCCTTTGGGTCGAGTCCGAGTACGGCACTGAAACCCCGAGTCCGAGTCCCTGAAAAAAAGGATCCGAGACCGGTGCCTCAGCACTGGACTCCTCCAGATCTGAATGCATGGTATCCCTAATCGTCTGCCCCTAGACTTCGTTCTTAGAGACACTACAACTCCTCCAGTGCCCAAATACAGGTCTGTTAGGGGATATGGTTGTTTAGATCCAGCTGCACCACAGGTTTGGACTCCAGTTCCGACAGAATAAGGGAAGCGCTGACCTTGGATGCGTTTACATGGAAGCTTAAGACTCATTCTTCTGCTTGGCCTTTGGGACAATATACATATCTGCTAATTTTGGAAAATGTTCAGAATCAATCACATGACATGAGAGAAGAACTCCATTAAAACTACCTATCGGTAAGACGTAATGGCACGAAAGGTCGACCTAAGTTAGTGTCAAGAAATAGAAATAGTTAGAAAAAAACTAATGAGCAAACCCTGATGAAGCAGAAATTGAATTGAAAAGCAGAGGATTTCTTGTCTCTGGATTTATTCTTTCTATCATATCAACCCGGCTAGTTTCTTATGACACTGAGAGGACAACCAGCTTGAGTGGCATAGCCTTGGCCAATGGCCCCGGAGATCATTCTATTGGAATGAACAATGTTTGGACACTTCTACTCTTCAGTTCCATTTACAGTTTGCTGCATATGGTTGATGAGCCGTTGTAGGGACTGTTATGCACAGCGCTATGTATATTCAGCACGTGGTTAACAGTTGCTTTCTTCTTATCAGTGGTTAAGAGGACAAGCAGATTTCTCAATTTGCTTGCAGTTTTGTTTTCATCTTTGGGTTCAATTTTAGTAAGATTCTTCTTGCATTACCGAGGGTTTTCGGATGCATCTTGTGACATGAGTGTGTGTAGTTGTGATGGGGTGTATGGTTTTCAAATCTTATATTTTTCAAATCTAACAAATCTAACATTTTGCAGAACCCTTAGAAAGAGGTACATACATAGAAGGTATGAAGTCCACCCAAAAAACAATCATTATATAATGCCTATGTCAATTCTGTGACCTTCATTGAGATAATTGCTTTATTTACACTTAATGAATGGGGAGGCCTTCAAATGGATTCCCAATATTTTTTATCAAGCTTTGGTGTCTCGAACGAAGCATCGCTTATCATATCTATGCATTTGTGTGATGAGAAAGCATCTATATAAAGTACGGGTAGTCAATCTGGGATGATAGCGATTCCCGCCTACAGCATTCATCCGTTCTTGAACGTGATATTGGAGAATTGGTTCAGTTTCTGTCTAGACAGATTCAATTGGTTAAATAAATATAGCTCGCCTGTGGCTGTCAGTAATATTTCAATGGCATTATAGCAAAGGGTCTTGGTTTTAATATGAATAGTTGTATGATAGCATAACAGACCACACAGCGAAAACATGATAATGAATCAATAAACCGTATTCATTCCGCTAATCACCCATCTCCCGTAAGCGCATACCCAAATTTTGGCGAACTCTTGTAAATCGATATGCACGGCCGAAAAGGCGCTGAAAATATGTTTGTTGCATGCCATCAGTAGCACAGCACATCATCGCAAGTGCATACACTATACACAGGAAATCGTGGTTAAAACCGAATCGACTACCGCGATAACAATGTTGTGGGCCTGTTGCACTCATGGGGACTATACGGTACTCAATTCATGAATTTGAATGGAGGCCGTGATTTCAACAAGTCACTGGATACAACGATTTGATTAGTAGTTTTACAATGATTTAGCACTTCACAATCAAATCCAGGCCATGTCTTGCTTGGTATCTATGACGACGAGGCAATGGTTAGGGTGGCATGCAGTATGTGTCCGTACCCCTGTATCCATAGGCCATTCGTAGTTTGGAGTGTGAGATAGTATAGCGCAGATGCTAGATATAAACTTGGGTATGTTACAGATTGACATGAACTGATGGTTTTGTGAGTTTTATTTATCGGGAAGAGGTGGGTTGGGGAGGGGGAGGGAAACCCCGCTAAGAAAATAGCAAGATATGTTGGCTTCAACACTGTGCGATGTTTTGAATATTTGTTATGATACACAGTGCCAACCCGCAAAAAATACACCCCAAAACGAATACAAAACAGTGGCAAGTTAACTTTCATAGCCGCCCATCCTGAAACTTTGCAAGCGCCCTGGGCGCGTAACGGAATGAATACGGTAGTGCAAAAAAAATAGGAAATCTTGAACATATTCAGACGTAAGAAGTTAAAGAAAATTACCAATTGAGACATTTTCAACACTATGCGATAAGAGGAAAAAAATCAGAAGAGAGAGTATGCATCAATTTCTTGAAATTTACACTTCTGAGATATGCACCTGTACTAGGATGTGGAAATGATGAGATTGTAGTTGTAATTTCGTAGAATGTGATGATGAAGATAATATAATGTATTGGGTGATATTTTGGACATTTCAAACATCTTAGGGTTCCTCCAAAATATCATCATTGCAGCTTTTTTCGTTCATCACTAAATTTTCTTACCCTTCTTCACAGAACAACCAATTCCTCACGAAAAGGTGGACCTTTTCGTTCACATTAGAAATGACTTCCCTGTATTTCCAAGATGACATTTCTTGATTCTTTATTAAACACAGTGTTTTCTTCTTCCAACTAAGCTTCACATTCATGCAACCTCTCAAAAGTGTTTGCGTCCACTCTAGTAGTAACACACTAACTTTAATCATTCATATAGCACATGCATGGCATGTCCCCCTCTAACGAGGCAGAGTTCACATACCTCAATGGTGAAGAAAGTGGTGTGGTCAAAACTTAATGCACCATGTGCATGTGATCTTCTTCTAGTAGGTCTATGCACCCATACTTTGACTGCGTTTGATCGTTCGAGTCAATCAGTTTGCAAAGTTTTTCATGTGGCGCATAATTGATAACGTGAGCGTTGTACAGGTCAGTGGAGCGGCAAAAAAGATGATGATTGTGGGGATGCCCCTCGGATCAGTATAAGGTGAAAATCCATCTCGCAAAACTGACTATCAGTCGATAAGACAGTGGAAATGAGACAAACCTACTATTGTGCAATGTCGGGAGAAAGAGGGAAAGAAGAAAAAACAACATAACCGATCAATGGCGAAAGTCCATGCAAAATCTTACTTTTTGTAAATCTCTGTACATGAGCATGGTGTACCTGATTTGATTGTGGATGTACTCAAATTGCAAGCATCCATTGATTTCAAAAGGAAAACTTTGAGAGAGAAAAAATTACTTTGTAAAATCAAGATCGACATTCATTTTGTTCGCCTCGTGACGTCATTTGACTTATTGTAGATAACACAGGAAGAAGGGAGTTTGAACTCCAAAAATGAGTGTTGTGGTTATCAAACAGACGACTCTCTGCTATGCTGGTCTCAAAGCAATCCAATGCAAACTGCAAAATGTGTTCTCACTTCCACTGACCTATGACCTTTCCCACCAGTCAAACGGATGGAAAAAGTTTGAGAGTTTGTTAATCGAAGGCAGCCACCCTGAAGACCAACAAAGGATTGCTTAGGACTATTTAGAGACTTGTTTGTGGATTACCCATCTCTAAACCTCGCCTCCATCCAAGTGAGACCCATTGGTACTAAAGTCAAATACATCTTCCCCATGAGTTTCGAGAATGTAGAGAGAGCCAGGCGCGATACTATCCCTATCTGTCAGGCTCGAAGGTGGGTATTTCAGATACAACTTCCATGAATTTGTCCCCCCCCCCTTTTAAGTTTCCCCCCCCCCCCCTTGCAGAGGCTAGCACTTTACACTGTATGCCACTCCGCATCTTGATCCTGCAGGGCAACGCATCTCCATCCTTGCAAGCTGAACTGCAGATGGGAATTTGATCGGTTGCCCTGGACAAGCCATTTCAGGCTGAAACTTTTTATGTTCTACCATTCGAAAAATAGTGGTTGGCCCACCAGTTGCAGAGCGTCGGCACCTTCCCAGGGGAGACCGGGGTTCGATTCCCGGTCGGGTCATACCAAAGACTTGGTACTGTGCTCAGCACGAGCGGATGGGAATTGGCGCAGGAACAAACGAGAGGTAGGCACTTGCCGTCGCGTGTGCTAACACCCACACCCACATCGAGGTACCGCCATGGAGGCATTCCGTATTCTGTGTATCTAGTGAGGGATTCGCAGTTGTCAATTAGGTGCAGTATCCCTTGCTGAGCCTTGAATAGGATTGATCCTCTGCTCGGCAAGTAATACCAATGAAAAATAATTTAAAAATCTGTTTAGACTCAAGGAACTCCAAATCACCTGGATGCATCTCTTATTTGCTTTGTAAGTAAGCAGAAGGAGAGGGAAGTGAAAAATTAGGAATAATCACCCTTTCTGAATCCTTCTGAATACCACCCCAGGCTCATGCAAATGAGGCACGAACATCTATACATGTAGCCTGCTGTTAACAAAATTCACGCACATTACACACACACAGTAGGCAAACCTTAGGCTATGAATGTTATGTAATAATCACTAACCCATAGGGCTTTGGGCAAGTTGACCGTGCATGTTTTACTGAATGAACCAAAGCCGCATATACCTGACCTGATAATTGTAACTTGTACATGGCAATATTCATTGATTTACAATGGATATTGCCATCTTTGAGCCTAAAAATGGGCGGAAAATGGGGACTAATGTTGGAGTTAGCCTACTTCACTCACTTATACACCTCGTGTTATGACTTCCACCCCAAGTTGCTGATACCAGTAAGGAAATCTCAGTCGGAAATGTAGAGATCAGTTCTGGGTGTGGAAGGACACTGGCGAATCTCGCCTACTCTTTTCGAAGAGTTCCCCGAGTAACAAGTTGAGGGTTGTAGTTGTTCGAGCCTACTAAGTTTGTCCTTTTTGATGTCAACGTTCACAGTAGTGCTTCCACACCTTGAGAAAAAAAAACAATTGGAGGGGCGGTAATTGAAAGGTCATATTAGGAAGAATGTGGGATCAACCAGCGGTTTTGTGCATTAATTATTCTCCTGTTCTTTCACTTTCAATTACTGAGATAGAGAGCAGGATATTTTCACCTCTCTTCATTCCGACTCACTAACTACTTCTATATTTTGAGTTGACTCCACATGGGTGTCAGGAGGTAGAGACAGATCATATCTCATGTCGCACTATATACTGCTGTGATTGTTTCTGGATGTGTGCACACAATTGGAACCTGCTGCCACTTTGCTTGCTGTTTCTATTGAAATGATTCGGCACACACATTTTTTCTGCAGCTATGAGCACTATAAAGTAAACAAAGTCGCCAAAAAGTTAATGTAATTCTGTGTTGATGCTCACATTTTTACCTCTCCACCGAAACGATTGTTCACCCTCTCATGGTGGAATCATCCAGTAACATCTGTATATTCTCTGATTATAAACGTTTATTTCCTCTCTCCTCGATCAACTCAGGAATACAAGGACAAGGCAGATGGTAAAATCAGTACACCCCCAAACAAGAAGAGCTCACCGACTCATAGCTCTGGGAACCAGACCAACGTCACAAACTCTCCTTGCAAAGACAAAAGCCACCGTTGTCACCACTAAGGTATGCATCACCCTTGGTGGTAGCAGGGATGGTTACCCTCACAGCATAGTAGAGACTGCGATATTTCTTTACCATAATGAAGCCATATTAGCAGAAGGAAGGGAAAAGGGAAGTGTTGGGTAGCAGGGAGGGAGGGGGGGGGGGGATGGTAGTTAGCATTAGCACCCTATTCCATTTCACTGACAGGTATAAAATTTGATAAAGGCGGGGTAATCCTGATGCTACTGCCCTGTGGATGGCATGCCTGATGAAGTGGGGGGGGGGGGGGCTCTCGCAGCGGAATACTGAGTTAGAGATTGGGAAGCCAATCAAGGCTCATCAAGGAACACTGAGAGAATAATATGGATGAGCACCGTGAGAGCTTGCGTGGTTTTCTTCTCGACTATGTGAGATGATGACCAAGAAAGGGTGTAACCAATATCTGCCCTTGCAGGTCACAATCCTATCGCGAAGATGATCAGTGAAAGCCAGGATCCAAACAATTTCTTGAGGATTGAGATCAGGAGTGAACGCTCACAGCCGACTGACAAAACTTTCTGTAAGCCTACCGAAAAAAACCTGGACAACTGAATGCAAGTCCTTGCAAACCACACGGTTAGCACTTCCCTACAGTGTGCGGCAGGCTCAAGTATGATTCTGACTCTTCTCCAGGATCTTGTACGATTGAGAGGTTTGCAGGCCAGGCATGTAAACAACCGATCGGTTCACAACCACTGTGAACGTGCCCAGTTCTTGAACGAGAGTGGCACCATTGCTCCTGATTCATGTGTGACTTTTGGTCATCACTGGTTCGGGTGGTTTGGCCTTCATTCAGACTTTTATCTATTGATTGTAGGTAAAATCGCAGCTAAGTCCGAAGGGGCTTTATCCCGTGCTCATGGGACCCTCCTCTCTTTGTACGTCTCGCTCCTTACGTCTTGGGTAATTGATACCCTTGGGGGAGTGCACCTGCTGAAAAGTAGGAAATGCTGCATGTGGTTGCCCCTCTATATATAGTATGGATTTGGGGGTCTGATCCCTCATATGTGGCTGGTTGCCTCGGTGAACTCATTTTGGTTGGCCTCGTCATTTTGAGATTAAATAAAAAACATAAGATAATTTTTCAATATTTTGTTGGCAGTCCTTTTACCACGAGGATATTTTATAGATGGACTATGAATTTGAGGGACTAACTGATGTCACTGCTTTCCCGACCTCAGCCTGTTGCACGTGCACAGCCATGTATGAATTTAATTGTAATGTAGATATCTGTATATTTGTTAGCAATCTGTTATGTTCCCGGGAATTACCTAAGAACATACATATTGTTTGGGTCAATGCACCAGTTTTTGTATGGGTTGAACTTGAACACGACTCTGATATTTATTCTAATCCCCAAGGCTACAATAGTACATCAACTTCTATACAATTCAAACAAGCAATCAATTGGATTGTAGAATCTGCATCCAGTACTACTACCAATCATTGGGATTGTAAAAATCTATCTTCATCCAATACCAATTGCCAATCACAGAGGGATTTTAAAATCCACACATTCACAGCATCAGGTGAGAAACAGCATTTGGATGAAATTTATTCAGATTTATTGCTAGCATGTTTGTCTCACCTGAATGAACTTCATGACAAGAATGTGATAATTTGGCGTGTGTATTATATATTTGTGTGTCTGTCACACTTTTCTGTTAGCAGGATACCTTCGAAACCGTAAGACCGATTCTGATGAAATTTTTCATATAGTATGAGGGTCTGAACACAATTTGAATCAACTTTGTTCACAAAAAAGTAGAGTGATTAGCCTGTTTAATGTAATACATTGTTTGAGCCTGTTAGCACGATCACAGACAAACCATGGAGATATATGGATATGGATCTGTACATACATATATGCAGGATAGATTCATCTGATCAAATTCAACAACATATAATATGCTATTTTAGTAGTCTGATTTGCATAATTCATGCCAGAAATTATAAGGAAAAAAGATTTTTATTGGACCTGTTTCTACCCTTTCCAGTCCCAGAAATTTATTTGAATATAAATTCAGGTGACTGAGGTAACTCAATGTATTTGATTTGCATAGTTAATGCATATTCGGTACGTTGTCAAATATTCAGGAGATTTGTTTATTGCATTGTTTCTTTTTTTTTTTTACTCACATTCCCTTGAACATGGGTGAAGTGGGTATTGGCCAACGAATTTGAAGGTGGGTCCCCTGGTTATTATCTGCTAACCAGCAAATCACTCTTTTACTACCTCTGAGATTAGGATGATTAAAATCGACTGAATACCTCGCTGGGATAACAAATCCACTGATCCACATCCACTGATCGACATCCACTGATCAACATCCACTGATCGACATCCACTGATCAACATCCACTGATCGACATCCACTGATCAACATCCACTGATCGACATCCACTGATCAACATCCACTGATCGACATCCACTGATCAACATCCACTGATCGACATCCACTGATCAACATCCACTGATCGACATCCACTGATCAACATCCATGATTGCGAAACAGGCGACATTGGCGGTTCCAGAAGAAATGACCATTCACTGTGCCTTCTATGTATCCTTGTTGTAGAATCCTTTGAGAACTGGGACATATGAACATTAATGACTTACTTTTGTAGATTTTCATTGTGAATTGCTACTACTAACTACTACTACCAGTATTTCAATAGTACTAGTCATCTGGAACTTGAGGAACAACTGTAGGATGACAACAGAACTTCTGCTAATGTTTACTTATTCAACAAAATGAAACAATGAAATACATGAACATAACTGCCAGGTTGTCCAAGTGTGATGCCATGCATTCTTGCATTGATATTCTCCCAATTTCTTTGCACATGGACCAAACTTTGAAAGCCAATAACTCCACATAGGAACATCGTATTGAAATGGGGTTTGGACCTATAGATACAGTTTTCTATTCTCCACTGTACCCGACCTGCGTTGTCATTCAATGTAACCTAGATATCCCTCAACATGTTAAAGATCCATTGCTAGTGTGTGGACCTGTCTAAATTCATTAGTTTAGGTCCTTGAATTCCAGAGTTGCTTCCCTTTGTCCTTTGTGTCTTGACTGACCCCGTCTCCAACGACCCCATCTCTAATGTCCCCTTTCTTTTTCCCTGCCTACGCCTACAACCCTAACTACTGAAGCATGGTGGAGTGGAGGTCCTGGACTTATTGAGGAGGACAGCGGGGACGGGTGGACCCGTGTGCGCCGCAGCGACAACTCAGAGGGGTATGTGCCAACGTCGTACTCACCCTATCTTGAATGGCACCGCAGTCCATCGTAAGTCCGCCAGATAAACACCGAGGGTTACCGTCGTATGGACCTGCAACCATGGCTCTCACAGATTCTGTCAAGGCATCGGGCTGCGTGTAGTCCTCCTGGTAACCTGTGTTTGCCAACTGTGTAAAATCTTGAGAGCGGAATTCCCAGTTCATCCTGATGGCACCCAGAGTCACCCGTAGATATCTTGCGTACGTGCACATGTAGTTACAGCTGTTCCAGGATTTGGGGTTGCCTCCATGGACCTCAGGACATGGTGTGCATTGGGTTGTCTGGATGATGGTGCATCTGCCGACTGCCGAGTGAAATACTCACCAATCGCCAATCCTGATGGCGCCTGCGGTCATCTGTAGAGTTCTGCATACACGGAGGTCACCATCGCTAAGTACCTGGTGCCATAGCTGGCCCTGGTTACCTCCTGCTAGGTTCCGTAGATGGCAGATGCAGGGCGTGCAGTACACATGTGCAGACCCTTCTCATGAAGGTCGGAAAATCACTACGATCAGCAGCTCCTGACATATGGAAAGGATGGACGTTGATTGTTTCATGAACGGGATATTCCATGGAAACCATCTGTAGTGATGCTGCATGTGGTGCAGTGCCCATGCTGTCATTCAGTGTGGGCCTGACTTCCATTGGATGATTTTTTGCTTGCCGGGATATTATCTAGCTCTCCTGAGACAAAATTAGCATTCAGACACTTTCTACCTCTGCGCTCAAGGTAATATGGCATTTTGGCGTCATGCGGAGTTCCGAATTTATGGCATCTTAGCCGTACCTATCCCTTGACAGTGTTTGCGAAAGAGTAACCCTGTGTAACAGAATCTACAGAGTAGCATAACAGAAAGAAGTAAAATTGATCACACTTAGCCCACCCTCTGACCCACCTTGTCAACTTGGCTGCTACACTGTGTTAGCGTACATTATCTGTGACGGGTGACTTCTTGTGCACAACCATGGACGGTTATAAGTAGCCTAGCCTTGAGCTTGACTCTTCATGCATCTTTCGAAGTCACGTTGTAACAGGTGACTCGTGCAGTTTGTGTGACAGGGTTAAGGTAACCCTCTGTTCCTCCCTTTTAGGCAATTGACTCTAACAATTACCGTTGAAAGAGTATAGCTCCGTAAATCTAAATCGACTTCATCCAGGGGCAAGCAACCGTCGGAGGAGAGAAGACAGATTGCGTGGGCATCACATCAGAATGTTCAAGACAACGGTGCAACGCTGTGTCAGGCTGTCGCAGAAGGAGGTCACTCTTCCATGTTTTTATATGTATAAGGTGTATATGGAGAAAAATTTAAAAACAGTTTGCCCACTTTGGGGGAGGTAGATGTGTATACACTTGCAAATCATTTTTGTTTTCAGCTATCAACTCTCCATTGATTAATTCAAGGTAGTGGTATCTTTCCTACACTAAACCATCTTGGTTCACTTTGCACAATATAGGAGCAAGTTGTAAAATGATGGAACCACCATTTGTTGGGAGGGGGGGTAGGGGAGGATGATTGTTGGTTTCCACTGGCCATGCTGATGAATATGATCGGATATGCTTCGCTCTAGCTAGGTCTTATCCAAGACTATCTAATTTTTGTTCCTCTGCCACCCCTTTATTCAGTCAAGGCCGCTTTTCCAACACTTGTAACCATAAAGTGAACGTCTATGATCGTGTTGATCAAAAGGATCTATGTAACACTCTTCGTTGAAATATGCATAATCTCTACGTATATAGGCGAATCAAATGCACCACTGCATAAAACCACCCAGGACAATGCATGGATGAGATTTAAGTAAACTGACTGGTAATGTAGCTAACTGTGTGAGTACTGATGGGGTTTTTTTGTGGCATTATGTGGACCAATGGAGGGCAGCCATAGCAAAGTACACAGTGAATACGAGACAAACTCCAACTTGAATCCACAGGAGCATATGAGTGTCTCAACAACATGACTGTGATTGGATAGTCCCATCGTGAAAATTCTTTGGTTGATTCTGAATAGTGTGAAAATTCTGAGCGGTTCTCATCACTTGACAAGCACAGGAGGAAGAGAGGCGTCACTGAACCCAGTATAAGATTATGCCCAGAGGCGTTGGGGAGTGCCGTGTTGGTTTAACAGGTTATGCAAGTGGTTCCTTCCGGGGTGAGGTGCTATCGTACAAACACCAGATAACAGCAATTGATGGAAGCTTTAAGTGTAATAAACACCAGCCATGGGTGACAAGAGCTCTGTGCTGGCAACAGCCATCAGAGCAAGGGGAGAACTATCTCTCCATGGCGTGTATTCAAATGTTAGCATTCTCTGAACACAAAACCAATCCAGCCCTCCGTCCTGTGAACCGTGCGTGACATGGGTGGGTGTCCCCATGTATGTGGGTGTGTTCCATGTAGTGTGTGTGTTGACATCAACAACGTCTTCAGTATGAAAACTTTAGATTGCCAACAGATTTGGCTTACTGGGCATTGTAAGAAATCAGTTGTATTCTCCTGCGCACTCTGTTTCCAATGAAGTGGTGAAGTAGGATGGATGGTGGTGGCTTCTTGGGACGCACACAAGCCCCGGACATGCTGTACTGAAGCTCCTATACAAAACAGAAGTCAGTGTGGAGCTCGTTGTATGGCAAACTAGCCGCCCTCACTTGGACAGATTGGTGTTATAGGACATGGCATTCCCAGGCGACAAGATTCGCAATTCGTCGTGAGCTTAGATATGCTCCGTTTGGACAGGCCTCTATGATTCGAGCCTCACATTATAAGTTGAGTTCACTCCGTGTTGTCATAACTACGCCTAGATGGGTGTTCTGCCAACGCAATAGATTCGATTCCGGAATTATTCATGTTGTTTCTGTGCGTCCGTAATAGATGCTGATTTTCCTGCGTTTTTTGAAACAGGGTAACACTCACTGAAGTAGTTGCAGAATCTTGCACAATGATATACAATCTTTACTATGGAACAACAAAGGGTATTTTCGGGCGGTCTATGAGTCGAGAGAAAATCGCAGATAGAGAGTAAACAAACTGAAGTAGTTTCCGATGTACACACAATAGTGAGCCTCCTCACTTCGAGTTTGTGTTCTCGGACAGGAAAATGAAAAGCGGCACACAATACGCGCCTCTGATTCCTCTCCAGTTAATATAATAGCTCCATGACGCACCACCAGAATGGAGTTCTCCTGTTCATTCCTTGATGGTTATGTCATGCCACTCTGAAAAAAAAAAAAGAAACTGTTGTAGCTTTCTTGAGAATATATTCCCGATGTGCGATTGTAGGACCGTTTTACATTTGCTACCAAGTTACTGACTGTTCCAAACAAAACATGAAATAGTAGATATATTTCAACGTGGGAGTAGGGATGCTGGGTTATAAGATTGAAGTGCCGGATTTTTTATTTTATTTCATGAAACAAATTATATAATATATCTCTGTGATACCACTGTTTGGGCAACTGGTCTTTGACTTTCTGCCTATTAAAAAGCCTTTGTCCTTTACCCCACAAATCAATATTAACAGAGGTTCAATGTACCAATATGACCACCACCCCTCCCATATATGAGATACCTTGGTAGTTGACCTCTTTCATTGAATCTGATATTTTACCAGAGCGAAAGCTGTGGAGGAAACATCTCAATCCGTGAATGAAGCCAAGTGAATTATTTTTGCTTTCCGAGTGAGTTTTCCCTCTTTAGAGGGGAGCCTATTGGTTGGCCTTGTACCTACCATAAAGCATTTCATTCATGATCGTCAACTCTTTGTAATACTAAATTATTGATAAAAAAGAAATGCCTCTTGAGGGCTGTGTAACCCTTCGGTCTTTATCATCTATCCTATTCACTCATCCAGGTAGTTTTGTTTATATTATTTCCCCAATTATGCTACATTATGCAAATCCTTAGTACCTAAATTCTGATTTCACTACCCTAATTGATGCGGAAAATGGAAGAAGGGTAATGAGCTGTGTTTGTGGAGAGAGAATTATGACCTTCTGGATATTCTGGAGCAATTCATTCCTAACAATGGCATCTTTTATCCAGAAAGCCAAGACAATTGGTCGACATGGATACCCTTAATCACAATGTCATTTTGAGCAAAGTCTGCAACAATTTATATTGCAGTCATAGCCCAACTCAACTCTTGTTGGTTGGGATGGGAACAAAGGCCCAATGTGCTGGAGGGAGATCTATTATCATGACACAGATCTGTCAATGCATTATTCACTTCTGTGTACTGTTCAAAAACTGAATACACCCTCTAGGCATTAAAGCTTATTTTTCTGTCAGTTCTGAAGACTGGAACTCCTGCGGAAGAGATTATGCATTTGTGGTGTTAGCTTCGGACACAATTTCATGCGAGTTTGGATATACATGTATCGCACACACACGGATAAGTGTTAGTGTTGATTAAATAATCGTAGGAACGATGTTTTTTCACAATATTTCCCTATTTGATATTTAGGCAGGGTAATCTAATCTATCATCTTCACTTTCATCTTCTTTAGAGGTTGCAGTCCCTAACTTTGGAGAGAATTAATTAAATGATTAAATATAAATCTATTATATACTTTCTTCCCTAAAAAATGAAAGAAAGACAAAGGAGTTCATCAATTGTTCTTAGAAAATGTACAGAATTGTCAGGTCCTAGGTATTGGAATTCAAT
The DNA here is from genome assembly GCA_026419785.1 of Sclerodactyla briareus. NCBI lineage: Eukaryota > Metazoa > Echinodermata > Holothuroidea > Dendrochirotida > Sclerodactylidae > Sclerodactyla > Sclerodactyla briareus. Next base: position 73,411 of record JAODTK010005575.1, read on the forward strand.
AACCAATGTGTAGTTCGAATTAATCCTATTCTGAATACCAAGGTTGTTGTTCTGTGAAAAGGTCAGGGACTCGTGAGATTATAGCTAGGGTAAAGGGGTAAAGCGGGTGAGATCGCGATCTCAGATATTTGCCTGGATACGTGATTGCTATGATGGTATTAAGCTCAGTCAGTTGAGCTCAGACGCAGGTTGAAAGGTTGGAGTCTAAATGCGTTGATCGATAGCGTTTTTGGGGTTCCCTGGGCAAGGTACCTTTCTCCATGGGGGTCATCAGGAGAATCTTGAGTTCAACTTGTGCCCACAATTGCAGTAACCTACCCTCCAAGATTGTCAGCAGCGTACCAGGGTAGTCTGAAGGGCCTCCGTACTGATATGGCAGTGATATAGCACTATATAAATCTTGGATATTATTATAATAATCCATGAGATAATATCTGGTACCTTACGTAGCGTCTCGTGCACAAAGCACTTTCACAGTATTTACCTGTGCTAGGTATGCATACGAAAACATTTAGCACATGGGGGAGAGGTTCTCCCAAGCAATAACACCCCAGAAAATGAACGCTGATATCCTGACCATTCTCTATCATCCTCCGCTCGGATTCAGATCACTGATTATATGACCGGCATGGGAGTGGCAGAGGAGGTCCTATGGTTGGAACATAAGAGGACAGTTGAATCTCACCATGATTGACGGCTGGAAATTGATAAAATTGGCTGCTGATTAGTTTCTAGTTTTTCTCAGATATCTGTAAAGTTTGGACATGAACCTGTAACTTTCAGTCGACATCCATTTAATCCTTGTAACGCGTATTGAACTGAGAACCATTGAGGCTGACGAGGTTCTGTCAGGTTTAACATACCACAAGTGTTTTTGGGGGACCTCAGGAAGCTTCCACAATAGGAACTTTTTTCGCACTCCTTCTAGCTGAAAAAACCCATTTCTCATTTGGGAATGACACTAGAGGGGTGCAGTGTATATTGCTTTCCAGCCAAATTAAGCTGACCTTTTCCACCTTTCCGATCAAGGCTATATGATAGTGTGAATATATATTGCATGGAGATGGTTTATTTAGGGAGTCACTGTTCTGTCCAAGCCACCCTTAATATGCAGGGGATGATTTGCGGATGGACGGTTGCCTAATTTAAATGTGTTTTATTTATATAATCTGCTGCTAATATTACCCTATTTTATTCGTATATAACCCCCGGCACAATTTTTTGGGGCGGATGGCAATCAAAGGTTCGTCTCTAACTTCATCATCATTTTGTGATCGTTATTTCTATCATAATCCAGTGATCATAGCCTTTCATAAACTTGATGAAGCTTTGTCCATGTCACGGTGATGTTTTTGTTTCCTTCTTTTTGTATGTAAAAGATATAACACATCTATTGTGAGATCATGAAGGTTTAGGAAACATGGCTGTGGTTCTTGTCTTTTTTATGGTGCCTGATTGAAGCCTGCCATTGGCCAGTGGTGGCCGCCTTGCTAAGTGACTACTCTAGCAGTCCACCAAACACCTGGAGGGGGGGGGGGGGGGGGGGGGGGGGGATGTGCTGTAATAGAGTCCACTTCACTCCCCCCCTTTTATACCTCTGATAATGAATAGGTACCCCTCAAATACAAAGGATTGACAAAGTTGTGACAGGCATTGGATGTGAGCAGCTACTGCTTTACAGCAGTTCGCTCTGGAGTTATCTTGGGACATTTGGAGGGGACATACCACAGGCTCACCTCGTCCTGTGTTTGGTGGAGCTATGCAATCAATCTGTCCACAATTGATCCAAATTACAGGCATGCAAATGCTCCTACTTTTTTCAAACTCTCCTACTTTTGGACCTTGTCTCCTACTCCTACATTTTTTCTGAAAATCCTCTTTTCTCCTACTTTTTTCTGAGGTTTGCTCTCGAAGAAAAAGAATAAGGTTTCATCACAATTTCCGGCAGCAATAAACACCCAATTGTATCTCAGAGTAGCTATCATTGCAGGTTTCAGACTGACCACCAGACAGACGACAACCCAGCTGTCATTCCTTATCCGCATTCTCAGCTTCCCTTCCTCAGGCAAGAAGTAATTGGTATAAGAGGGGAAAGCAGCGGTCCGCTATTGATGTATAACAAAGAAGGAGAATCCGCTACACATATAACAAGCTTTTTAGTGGGAAAAGGCACACAAACACAGTTCTAGAGAAAACCAGAGCCACCAACCGGGCCCATCAAGACTGGACCGAATGTCACTTCACCCTCATCTACAGAAGCATGAGAGTGGAGTCCAGGCAGTCCAGCAGACATCACGGAGATCCACAGGTCTACCCCAAGAGGAACTAGATACTTCGCCAATGAATGGAAAATCTACCAGGCCAAGAAATCCCAGAGGATTGGTACAAGAAGCCAGGAACAATTCCATACAAGAGTACCCCGGATTGACCATTACTGGAGACAGGTGTTGATCAGTCAAACTCATTGGGGTCACAGTTGTATGTGATACTTCCTAAGCTGGCAAAGCTTCCTATGTCTTGCCCATGGTAATGTCATGTGTTGAGCGCTCTTTGTCCAAACAATCGGGCCCCAATGTCAATGAAAGACTCCGTTATCTGACCAGTCTATCAATTCCTTTGGAGAGGGTCAAAGCTGCAGTCAGACCACTGTTCTGTCGAATGCCAGGATATGGCCTGTGACCTCCGAATGATGAAGGCGTCATAGATCTGCCTTGTATTGCATATGCCAGTCAAGTGGCAGAAGAGAAAGAGTCCAAAGAACAAAAGGACAAAGGGAGGCGGATTAGCTCAGTCGGTAGTGCTCCAGGCTGCAGAACCATTGATTGCGAGTTTGGACCCATTGGAGCTCGAGGACTTTTCCGCAGTGCTGTGGACAGGCATGTCTCCTGAAATGTTCCACGCCACCCACTGTTAAAGTGGGTTCCTTGTGAGGTGACTTGTGAAGAGTATCGAGCGCCGTATGTGGCTGCTTGATCTTGAGAAGTCCCCCGGGGACAACGATGAAGTGACGTACTACTAAAATGGTGCGTCAGGATAGAACAAGCGAGCGGTGCGTGCTGTAAGGTACGGTGTGACAAGTCCCTGATGATCAGGGGTAATATCTGTAAAGCGCCCGTTGAGCAAGTCTCGACCTGGAAAAGCACTATATAAGAACGAGATTTATTATTATTATTATTATTGATTCCATGACGAAGTTCGGAGGAATATAGCGTCCATGCCATGTGTGTGTATGTATGCGTGTGTGTGTATGTGTGTGATGCCTGGCTTGTGACACATACTCGACCCCCCCTGTGGATGAAGCTCATACTTGGTATGTGTGTTACCATGCTGATTTCATGAACCTATTGTTTTGGGGTCATGTCAGAGATCATCTGAGGACACCAGAGGTCAAAGTCTGAAAACCATGTGACGTGGGGGGACCGATAAGTCCAGATGTTTGGGTCTGATCTGGTACAATTGGGTGTGTAACTTTCTTATGGGGAGGTACAGGAACCAGAGTTGTAGTCGAGGCCGCAACCTCCGAGGACGAGGCCGGGCTAACTTTTTCACCTTGTACACTGTAGGTAGTGGCCTCGGAAAAAAACGAGGCCGAGGCCGGGGGACGAGTCCAGCAAATCGGCCTCGAGGGCCGCCTCGACTACACACTGACAGGAACCCCTAGTGTTTTTGGTATAGGTCGGTGGTGTATTTTGTTCAAAAATGTAAAATTGTTGAAAAATTAAACCATTGGCTGTGACACGATACATCACGCCCACTTGATGTAGCTCATAGTTCTTTGGTATGTGTGTTCTCCAAAAAATGGAAGTGAGACATGACCCTATTGTTTTGGGGTCAGGTCAGTAGGTCATCTGAGGTCACCAGAGGTCACAAAGTCGAACTTTGTGAACACGCAAGTTCCAGAATGGTTGGTCTGATCGCGTTCAAATTTGGGTGTGCAGATTTCTTGTGGGGCGTACAGGCACCCTAATGTTTTTTGGTATAGGTCGGGTGTGACTTTTGGTCAAAGATAGGAAAGTTGTGAAAAATCCATAATTTGGCTAATTTTGCTTGTGAACACTATGACTCGCCCCACCTGGATGGATAGAGCTCATTCTTGGTATGTGGTTCCCCATGATGAGTACATGAACCCTATTGTTTTGGGGTCCAGGTCAGAGGTCATCTGAAGGTCACAGATGTCAAAGTCTGAAAACTTGTGAACATGAAAAGTCCAGAGTGGTTGGTCGGATTGGGTTGAAATTTTGTGTGTAGCCTTTCTTATGGGGATACAGGAACCCTATCGTTTTTGGTGAAGGTCGTGGTGAATTTTAGTTAGTCCAAAGAGAAAATTTGTGACAATTCAGTAATCAGGCCAATTTTGGATTGTGAACATTATAAATCGACCCCACTGGTGGATAAGCATCATTCTGGTATTCGTGTTTCCCCATGATGAGTACCTGAACCTATTGTTTTTGGTCAGGTCTGAGTCGACCAGAGGTCCAAGTCTGAAAACTTTGTGAACACGATAAGTCCAGAATGGTTGGTCTGAGCGCGTTCAAAATGTGGGTGGAGCGTTTGAGGGGAGTAAGGCACCTTTGTTTTTGTACTATGGGTAGGGCGTGAATTTTGGTCAAAGATAGGAAATTTGTGAAAAGTCAATAATTTGGCCGATTGCTTGTGAACCTGGACTCGACCCCACATGGATGGATTGAAGCTCATTCTTGGTAGTTGTGTTCCCATGATGAGCACAGACCCATGTTTTTGGGTCAGGTCAGAGGTCATCTGATGGTCACAAGAGGTCAAAGTCTGAAAACTTTGTTGAAACGATTAAGTCCCAGATGGTGGGCTGATGGGGTTGAGGGTTGAAATTTGGGTGTTTGTAGCTTTCGTTATGGGGGAGAGTACGGAAACCTCCCAGGATAGTTTGGTGAAGGCGGGGTTGCAGTTTAGTCCAAAATAGAAAAGTTGTGGAAACGTCATAATCAGGCCAATTTTGGATTGTGAAACGATAACTCGACCCCACCTGGATGGCTGAAGCTCATTCTTGGTATGTGTCGTTCCCCATGATGAGTACCTGAACCATTGTTTTGGGGTCAGGTCTAGGTCACCAGAGGCAAAGTCTGAAAACTTTGTGAACACGATAAGTCCAGAATGGTTGGTAAGACGATCGGGTTCAAATTTTGGGTGTAGCTTTCCTTATGGGGAGTACAGGAACCCTATGTTTTTGGTATAGGTGGTGAATTGCGGCAAAAATAGGAGAAAATTGGTGGAACAAAGTCAATAATTGGCACATTTTGGCTTGTGAACACGATAAATCGACCCCACCGGATGGATATGATGAAGCTCATCTTGGATGTGTGTTCCCCATGAGGTACATGAACCTATTGTTTTGGGGTCAGGTAAGAGGGTCCTCTGAGGGTCACCAGAGGTCAAGGTCTGAAAACGTGGGTGAACAGATAAGGTTTTTGAAGGGAGCATGCGTTGACAAGGTCATGACTAATGGACCTGATCATGAACAGGTTATGGATTATTTACTACATGATAATCACAAGGAGTTTTTCTTCTTCCAAAAAATTGGGCAAAAGAATTCGAAAATGTGGAATTTGATGCATAAACTTTGTAGGGTCCAACCAGAATGAGATCTATGGGGAAACCCCTTTTTGATTAATCTTGGGATTTGATGTAAAAGGTTATGTGGGTGACTAAATACATATTCATACAAGATTTCTGATGAAATTTTGAATTTCCATGATTGCCTATTGTCACTGTTTTGAAAGGAGGCATTGTTGACAATGTCATGCAGTGAACAGTGGAGACATTTACTACATTTACTACTAGATTTTTTTTTAAATCAAAACACCACAAGATAAAAGAAAAAGTCCCATGAGAATGAAAACATATGTGACCTGTCCTTATTAAGATATCAATTCCCTAGTAAATCTGGTCAACACATAGATGACATCATACGTTTGTCAAGTCGTTCATAGTTTTTATTCACATATCTACCTTGAGAACTTTAATGTTCCTCAAAAGGCACATTTTTGCAGCACAGAAGTGGGTAGGAGAAATAAGTTCACAGGTCCGACAGACCCCCCCTCCCCTCCCATTGTCTGTCAGGAATGCGATGTAACCGTCATACTCCAAGGCACCTCCTGTGATTCTGGTAGCCTACAGCAGTTCACGGGTTTGTGGAGGGGAGGTTGAGAGGAGGCTCTCAAGCCACTGTAGGTTCTGGAGCTATTCGTTTCGGAACGATAACCAGAAATAAGCCTGAGTGAGTGGGTTGCCAGACTAATAGACCATATCGCAAATACTGTCGCGCCCTGCAATCATGGGAAGGATGTGTTTTGCCTACAAAAATTCAATGTAAAATTTGTTTTATGACTGCTCCATAACTAAATATCATTATCGCATGAAATTGACATATGTTGAAGACATAATAGGGATCTTGCTCTCTGTGAACTTCCAACTCACCATATGATTCCAGCACAGAAATATTTGATAAAATTGGAAGTGCCTTACGTAATCAATGGGCTTTTTGGCTTCATTGGGCCACTCTGTTGATTGAGTAACACCAAGCTTAGTTGTGTGAACATGTCCTTCTTGATGTGATATCAGTAGTGCATGCCTAACTTTCCAATGGAGTTCTCGAAAACGCCCTCTATGTATTTGTGATATAGTCTATGTCTGGACTGCCAAAATAACCTTGGAAAATGAGACACAGGACACTCATGGGTTATAGGTAGACTAAGAGAGACTGTCAAATGAAATGAACGTAAGCCTCATAATCTTAAAAAAAAAAATACTCGTCCGACACAAAAGACTGAACAACTGTTATGCTCACACACAAAAATTAAGGATGGAAGAAGAAGAAGAATGTAAGGAAAAGGAGTATGCATGCACTTCCCTACCTCTCAGCAGAATACGGTTGAAAGGATCTGGATACAAAGCCGTGGCTGTCACTATTCAGCGCTTCAAGGTAAGTTGTTTACAGGAGTGTTCCATTGTTTCATAAGGCATTTCCGTGATGGAAGCAATCAATGGGAGAGCATTTACCTTGCTATCAGGTCCCCATAATGTCCCCTCTACCTGGCCTATTAGTCCCATTCTGGTAATTTCTACCATCTGGAATATGGCCACCATCCTCTCTGTCTCCAGGATCCACCGTACTTGTGAAATTGTAAATCTGTGGCATGACGTCCATGCCCTTTGTGGAGACAAATGAACACTTGACTGGACTTGACTGGAATGGACAATTAACCAAAAGCGTGGTCGCTGGAGTGGGGAGACGCCAGACATCATTTGTTTCTGGGAATCTACTCCTCTATCTATCCTATACTTACACAATGTCCCAGACTAGCACAGTAGCCATCAGATATGGAACCAGGCACATGATCCGGGAAAGGTCACCTGTGTTTTGCTGTTTAGCAGAAAATGGAGTTCTATCTGTGCATGTGGTGTCAAGACACTTCATGACCGTTACGAAGAACAACGATCCACCCATAAGGCAACCCGGGAATTTCCCTGAACGTTGAAGGAGGTAGCGATGGACTACGGCTCAAAGCCCCCGTGAGCTAGGCTGCTTAATGTATTGCACAAAACGAGGCCTCGTTGCCCACATGGCAACTGTGTGGTTAGGCGAACAGCCTAAACCTGTTAATGCTATATAAGCTGTAACGAAATGCCGGGAATCTGTTCTTTTTCCCCTCAAAAAAAAAGATACCGTACAGATAACATTAATCTTTAACCACTGCTGCTTTTCATAATGATAAGAATACGGTAGTTGTTTTGTAGTAAAGAATCTCTGGCCATTCGCCACCAACATGTGACTCACATTCTGCGATTTAAGGGAGGACTAATGGCATGGTCCAATATTGCATATGGTAGATTATTGCCAAAATGGGATTGACTAATATCTCATAGAGGGTGCTTTCCCAAGTATAAGATAGGTAGAGGAGTGAAGTAAACTAGGTACCATTTATCTACATCTACCTTAATAATATTAATTTTGGTCAATCATTTGATCACTCTATAATATATTGCATCTGTATGACTATCCTTGTCAATCATGTCATTCAAATTATTATCATCACAATCGAACACTTATGCACCACCTCTATAAGACACTTTGAAAAGTACCTGCTATATTACATTCCTGTAGAAATAATCATGTCATCATGTCCGTAAAATTAGTCATTTGTCAAATGCCAACATCATAAAACACCCTAAAAGTCCAAGAAGAAGCGATGAATATCCAACTCACGGAAACAGGGAAGTCACAGACAATGTTCAGAAAAGATTTCCATAAATAAAGACTACTTTTCAAATGTTTGTCCCGTACCCACCCATTAATAGATGATGCGAACCACAACTATCAGTACACTTATGTGGCGTAGTGCTGGTGCAATCAATGTATATCAAAAAAATATATACTGACCACGCTATCCTCTCTTCAATGGAGAAAGTAAGTCCCCATGGAATTCATCCAGAAAAATTGCCACAACAAACTGATAAAATGCCAAGATATTCATGAGCACCTTACATGTCCCCAATTGTCCCTGGGTAGGGTGGGGTACATATGGAGTACAGAGTGTCTTTCTTAGGGGCTCAGTTGCTCAGCTGTTCTAAAGTCGGAGCTTTGTGGACTAAAAACCCCCCCCCCTCCTCCGAACTTCCAAGAAATAAGTAAGGAATCCAGTTGCATTGTTAAAAAGATAGAAACTGTGCATCAATACTAAAGGCATAACAACATTTTGTTGTAATTAAATGGCTTATGTTCTATTAGGTGAGAGGAAAAATTTGTGCATCTTCCATTCAACAATTATTTCTAAGGTAATCACACAAACACTTTCAGACAATAAGATCATAATATTTGAAGAGTCAAATATCAAGTGAATTTTCAGGAATACAAATGTGTACAAAAAGACCCATCAGGAAAACAAAATACACCACTGGAATGCTATACAATACAATCGGATATTATAAAGTATGTACCTGTCATCACCTCAAAGAGCACAGTGTTATGTACAACAGGGTTATAAAGTCAAAGCGAAGAAGACACCGTAATTTGTTTGATCCCCAGGACACGCATCACTGGTATTCATTCAAAATATCTTAATCTTCGATCTTTATTAAAAAGAATCACACAAATCTCCTCTCTTGATCCGTCGTATGAACTAGGAATGACGTTTATGTTTCATTGCGAACACGGGCAATTCCTTGTGAAATTTATTTTCTAATAGGAGAAACCTCCCAAGAACTCTCTTTCCTGTGTTATGTTAATCAGTGAGTGACTGTTGTAATTGTGATCTACTATTCCTATGTTACTTTTATTTTCTGATACTAATGCTGACCTCTAGGTCACTGCCTCCATGTTTCGTGCTGAAGGCATTGCTGTGTTTGCTGGTGATTACTGATTAATCAAGCCTGAGTATGTTCCTAATGACTTTCAATTAATTCTATGTAGATTCTCTGGGCCGTTCTGTCTGTCAGATGGGCAATATTTCAATGGGTCTCACTTGCATGTGGCCTGTCAATTTTTATACCGGCCAATTTCCACTTGCATCTGCCCTTACCTCCGCATCTCCAGATACTAGTTCCTTGGTTATTTTTATGTCTGAATAGAAATTTTCCATGAAGACAAACAATTTCACCACATACATCCCTGGGTGCAATCTGGTTTTATGAGCATCACTGAAATATTTTTACCTAGAGAGATCCATCCATACATGACAGTGACTTTTGCATCTGCATTACCATTGAATCCCCACCGCACTGCAGCCCGCTCCTTTGTATTGCTTTGGTACTAAATAGCATCTGCTTACAACTGAAACAGTTCCCATCTGCATCTATTATGACCTCCGCATCTCCAGCATATGCCACATGACTGCCTGGATCCAATTGAAATAATGTAAGGGAAAGAGACCTGCTCTTTTCATTGGCACTGTACTCTGTCTATCTATACAGGACAGTTATTACCATTAGCATCTGCCATGACCACTGCAATCCCAGCAGATGCACCATACGACTCAAGTACCATTGAGAAATTGGTATGGAAAGAGACCTGCTCGTCATATACATTGTTTCCTTTCCATCTACACAGGACAGTTACCATTCGTGTCTGCCATTACATCCTCTCTCCTGAGCCCGGTTGCTTGGGTTCATCGATATTCGATATTCTGGGATGCCTGTTCTTCCTCAGCGTTGAAGCGTGTCTTCGAGAAGACTGCATTGTTCCAAGCCACAACTGTACCGTCATGGTCCACGATCAGGTCTGAGGTTTTGAACGATTCTGTCTCATCTCTCTCTAAATCAAATGGCACACTCGGGTTTGCAAATTGGTCAGAATCGAAATGTGTGAATGGGATACATATGAGGAACTTCATGTATTTCAACAAAATTATCCCAGAATTCCCAACTGGCAATTTATTTGACGCCGTGACAACTGACTAGGAATTGACCATAAAAAATATATCTGACAAGAATTTCCAGTTACATTCTTTGAAGCTGAACATTGTCACTGTATACCAGGAAAGGATAGAAAAGTTCAATTTAATCGTGTATTTTGTTAATCATTTAATATTGTTTGGGAGGTAAAACCTCCCCAAGAATACCAGACCTTATCTACAGGCCATTATTCATAAGAGTTCCCTTGTAAAGTTCAGCAGGCAGCCCATAGGCCAGTGGTAAACACTAACTTTATCACCCATAACCCATCACTGTTAGCGAGCACAAACACTACTTTGTCGAAGTGCATTTGTTAGATGTGTGAGTCCCTCAGATGAATAGAGTTATCAATTTAGAGGTCCACACAAGTGGTGATTTTCTTGAACGAAGCGAAGCCAAAAAAGGTAAATCTCTAACACCTACCAGAGTGTGGATAGATCCATCATTGATGTTTTGAAAGGCATTTCTCAGCACGCCAAGGGACCCCTTTTAATGTTCTCAAATGAAGGTTTGCTGCCATGTCATGGTCGTGGCAAGAATGGCAGTTTTAACACATGCACACATGCGAAAACACACAAACACACATTTATTATGTACAACAAAGTGATGACCGAGTCTTTTTCAGAATAATTTGTGTATATATACCATGTTAATAACTATAGGTCTGAGTCTATTAGTTCCTGTAATATTTATCATTTCGATGACCAGCGGAGAGCAATATGGTGCTTGCGGTGGTTTCAAGTTGAAGGAAGCTGTATGTATTCGTTGAAATGGAGTAATTCTGCGAAGGTGATGAACAGTCTCGCTCTGGCTTAGTCCATCTGAAGATAATGAACAAGACATAAGGAATACATGCTTCATCAGCTATTCAGCAGTTTTACAGTCCATAGCCACAGGTAACTTATATTTTACAACCCCTAGCTATCCATTATTGCGAATACAGGATATGACTGTTAAATCCCAATATCTCGGCCGTCCATATTTTTTGAAAAAAGGCAGTGTTTTTGCAATAACAGACAGCTGGTCAGAGTAACACAACAAACCAAATACTTGCTCGATTTGCTGCGTCTTAAATAAACATAGTACTTTTAATACTTCTGGAAGCAAATGTAAGGTTGCGTGAGCCTTGGGAAGTTTATGTTTACACACCCAGATCTGGCTCTCAGTATACGCACACTTCAGAGGGCGAATTGCCTTGACGCGATACAAACAGTCGAAACGACCGTTGCTCGTATACATTGTGAATGACAAGTACCGCGCAGAACCCTCCAGTTCAGCATGCGTGGTTTGTATTGCGTTTCCGTGGAAATATGCACAGCATGCACTGCTTATCATTTGTGTATGGTACGCATCGCACTTTACTTTGATTGAACTACTGCCATAGTGACCCTGAACTGCCAGGACTGTTTAGAGATACAAAGATACAGATCTAGAGATATAGATATCTCTAATCAAATTTTTTGGGTAATTCTTAATTTGCAGGTTGTAGAATAAGAATAAACTACTTTAAAAAAAACGACTTACTGGTTCATAAACGGTCCTCGACTCTGAATTTGCTATAACGAACTCGGCTCCGCCTCGTCAGTTATTTACCTAAATTCCGAGTTTCGTCTGTTTATTCGCCAGTGAAAGTCTCCCAGTTGCAGATCATTCCATAAATTTACAATCAATTAAACATTCAACAAATTTTATCCTGATTTGGCAAAGCATCATGCATGGAACTATGGGTTACAAGATGTTCTGGCTGTGATCCTGTTGACCAAAGATGACCTTTGATCTGACCCAATACAATATGGTCTATGTGATCATTGAGGGGAGCACGCATCCCCGTATACGCTTCATCCTTCAAGTCTGGTCACTCCAAGCATCAGTTGCATAACAAAATATCTTTGTTTGCATTCTTTTCTCACAAGCAATAGCCCCTGGTCTACACTCTAAGCAATGGAATTCCATTATTCCTCATAAAAATCTATACAACTTCAGTTTTACACTGAGATATTCCTGCGCTTACCTTGTTTTAAAGGTATTCAAACTATAATCTGTGTTAACCTCAGATGAACTTTGACTTCATTCCATATTGGTAGCGGTAATTTTCAGGGGAATACACATACTTAGGATAACTTTATTCCTCAGACATTGTCAAGTTCTTGTGTCTACAAACTCACATTGCCAGCATTCTGGCCGTCATCCAGGGGACTGATCTGGGCCTACTGGCAATGAGCTCTAACCGCAGCAAATGCTCCAACCACTCCATCGTGTAGTTGTTATGAGGATATGACTATTACTATCTCAGACTCCTTGGGCCCCCATCTCAAACCAGTCCTGGTATCTGGCGGATGAACTGATGCACTGACCCTGGTTTTTGCAGGTGGATCACCCCGGATGATCAGTCCAAAGAGGAAAGGAGTCACACGAATCCTGGCCTGCTTTCTGGCAAAATCCTTGTTTCTGGAGGTTCCTAACCTTTTCGAACCCCAACCCCATTAGATACCCTAAATCTGTGCTATCTACTATTTTTTATTTTTTAATTCAAACCTTCAAGGGTAAACTCAGTAAGCTAGAACGCCTAATGTCCTGAGGCCCTTTGACGAATAAAACAGATAAACAAAGAACAATAAGAGTATACAGAACTACATAAAAGTTCAAGCAAACCTGATCAGAAATGGCCACAATGATAAACTTTCAAAATAACATTTATAATTTTTAAAAACCTAAAAATTTTGGTGGATTGAAATACGAAGGCAAATTCAGACACATAAAAATTACAAACGATAACGATAACTACTAGCATGACCCTAGGTTCGGTTAAACAGTTTGTGTGTTTTTCCAGCTCAGCAAACCATCTTTCACAACACGTAGCCCAGGGGTTTCTGCTAGAGAAATCAGAGCGCCAGGCATTCTGGCAACTAAATTTCAAAAGATTAGCGACGGATAGTGTAGTGTGGGATGCGCAGTGGATCATGGCAGGGACCAGGTTGGGAAGGGGGGGGGGGGGGATTTGTTCACTACTCTGCGTGCAATCATATGTGGGCCCACAGGGTGGGGTGTGTGGGGACCCCAAAGGGTGTGGGGGTGTGGGTTTATACCGGGTGGACGGGATATCCTTCACGGGTGCAAAAATGTTAGTGCAGGGCACATAGCACCGTTTGCTTGAGTTCTGGCGTGGCCCCACGGCGGCCCGCCCACAGTGTGCAACACTCTACATACCATATATATCAATGGTGTAATGGTATATCACGTTTTCCTCCTGCCTTATGTTAAGATGCGGCCCAATCACGTTACTTGGAACACCAGTGCAGGCCGGTGCACAGTCGGCATTTGATCTTCTTTGTGAGACCCTTCATTCTGAATGACCATGCCATGGATCGTTTGATTGCAATCGTACTCCCATACAAAAAGGTTGTCATATTCATGCCGTGCTCATTGGACCATTGTTACCAGTAGTTCCGATGGACAGATTAGAGACTGTACACAACACTCTGTGGGTGATGTGCCCCAGATAGAAATGGCAATGAGCTAAATGAAGAACCGCAAAGGCCTAATGGCACACCGGCGTAGTAACTCAATCCGAGCGTCTTGGACTAGACTGTAACCGCCAGCTACAGCTAACATTGGAAACAGCCCGAATGTCTTTACATATTGTTGCTACTCTTGTCAAAACTTCCATGACCCCCTGGACCCCAATGGCGGTCCCCAACCCGGTCAAGAACTGTTGAACTGGACCCTCCCATTGGATTGTTGCCCTACGAAGCATACTCGACAACTGTACCCACCATCAACCTCCCTCTTGACCTTTCTCCATTAGCAGAAGTCCCGACCCCGCCATCCTCATGATAGCCTCTCTGTCTCGCTGTACACCAACACTGCTTCAGCAGGGATCTTTAAGATGAAAAGTCATTGACTGTCAGAAAGGAGGGACCACTGATTGATAGTCCATTTAATAATGGTTTAGTTTATTTAGTGAAGGCCCTCAAATCCATGAACATTTTAAAAACCTGAATCAAATCACCTCGAATCCGTCAGCTCCATCGAAGTTAAGACCGAAACCAAGACGCTTTCATCTTTCCTCGATCATAAGGTAAATCTTTAAGGCAGTGAATAATGCTAAGTGCCCCCCCTCCCCCCCAGCCCCCCCCGCTGAACGTTTTCAATTACCTCCTGTCTTTCGAGAATATGGATTCCATACTGTGACAGATACTCCCGTGGAGGTCTCACAAGCTGCTTAAACAGCCGGACAATAACAATATATATTTATCAAGGAAGTGAAATTAACGCCAATCAAGCCAAGAATCCAGTAACCTTTCCTCGCAGCTTCCTCAAACAGCTTAGAGGTTTCGAGAGATCAACATGAACAACCAAGATCCTTTCTGAATTCACCTGATAAATATTTGGCCCTTACACTTAAAAGAATCGATACTGGTGCCGGTTCTGAAATCTCTTGCCTGACTGTTCATGAAATTATTCATGGAACAGTGGTCCATGACGGAGATTTTCAATGACTGGCCTGGTAATAAGGGCATATCAAAACCTCACACACAACCTCAGAAATTCAAGCATGCTGCCTCAGTGGGATTTATTTCATTACTTGTTGGAAACCGATCCATGCCACCCGAGCTGCGCCCCCGCTGTTCTGGCTGTCGCTGTACCCCGTAGGGTCCGCAACCGCGGGCGCGAGCTGAGGAACGGGAGGACTGCTGAACAACGGCAGCTGGGACATCCCAGGTAGGATTGCTGCGGCTAACCGCTGCTGCGTGTTGGTGGGAACTACCCAAGGCTCTCCCGCAGTCGGTCCCAGCGGAGCCGCTCCCCTCGAGGAGACGAGTCGTCGCAGAACCGGCCGGGGGACCTGCGCTTACGCCGCTTCCTCCTGCTGCTACGAGGCGCCAGCCCGAAAGCTGGGTCGGTCCTCGGTAGACGCAGAGGAGACTGGAGAGGCCGGCAGCTGGGGCGCGAGCTGGTGGTTGGCTCAGCTCGGTAATAGTCGGCCCGGGAGACCGCTGCTCCCGTCTCCAACCGACTGTTTCATTCGCGGTGGGTACAGCCCTGGCTGTGAGGGAGGCCATGCGAACTGGCCCTCCGCGGAACCGTGAGCACCTGGAACAAGGCTATGCACACCCGGGGCGACCGAGACATCCAGGTTGTCTCTCGGCCGGCCCCGCTGGCCGACGCTGCCGCTGGTTGCACTGACCGTGCCGTGCTTCCAGCTGGGCCTGGCTCCTAAAGGCCATTGCCAGGCAGCCCATACTCCCCCTCCGATCTGTTCTGTTCCGAGCCACATTCCAGTCCTCAACTGTGCCCCACTTGCGTTTTCCAGCCGTGATCCGCTATCCCGCGGGTTGGTCCTTTCGAGCCATGGGTCCAGATCTATCAGTCGGGCGGGCCCGAGAGCCGGCTTCAGCGGCGCCAGCCGGCTCTACTGACCCCTGAACCTGCTCTACCGATCTCCAGGGCCACACAACTGAAGCCGCGTGTCACCCTGTTCGAGCCGCGGGACAGTTCGACCGTGTGCCCGCTCTGGCCGAGCCGCACGCCGACCGGGTGAGGTCGCCCGATCCCACGATGTGGGGCATGCCTTCCTTCGCGGTCTTGGTTCCGCGGTGACCCTTAAGGACTCATGAAGGCCCTGCCGAGCCGCAGGTCGGCTCTGCCAACATGGGTCGGCTCTGCCGAGGCCCCATGGCGCCGGCTCTGCTGCCGCCGCGGGTTGTGCCTTCCTGCGTGTGAGGGTCATGAGAGCGCGGCTCCGCACCGAGCTGCTTGGGGGTGGTCGCGGGGGGCATCTACCGAACCATGGGTAGGCCTTGCCAGGGCCGTGGGTTGTTCTGCCAAGCCGGGGCATCGGCCCTTCCGAAGCATGGGCCGGCATCTACTGAGGCGTGGGTCGGCGCGGCCTGGCCGTGGCTCGGCTCTGCCGAGCCGTGGCCGGCTCTTCCGAGCCGTTGGTCTGCTGGGCTGGGGTGCGGTTGTGATGTCATAGAGCCGTCATCTACGAGGGTCCTTGGTGGGGCGCCCGGGGCTGAGCGCTGTGACCGAGCCGTGATCCGATGCCGTGGGTCCTTCCGCTGGGTCGTCCGCTGAGGCCGAGCCGGGTCCAGCTCTGCCGAGCCGTGGGCCGGCTCTCCAAGCCGTGGCCCCGGCTCTTGCCGAGCCTACCTGGGCCGGCTCTTCCGAGCCCGGGGCCGGGTGTGTTCTTCCGAGCCGTGTCCGCTCCACCGAGCCGTGGCCCGGCTTCTACCGAGCCGTGGGCAGGCCCTACCGAGCCTTGGTTCTGGCTCGGACGGCTCTGCCGAGCCGTGGGTTCGGCTCTCTGGCTCTCCATAGCCAGGGCCACGCCGGGCCGAGCCGTCGCCCCGCTCCACCGCCGGCGAATGGCCCGCGGCGGCTGGGCTGTCCGCCCGCAGAGGCCCCGAGCGCAGACACAGGCGACACGGGAGAATTCCCCCTGGGGGCCTAAGAGCTATATGCGAGCCGCACCGGGGCGATGACCGGTCTCTCCGGGGCTCGCGCTCCCGCGGCGCCTGGACAAGGCTTGCCGCTCTCTCGCCTCTACCTGGAGGCCGTGGTCCCCCCGGACGTCGGTCCGGACGGGCGATCCGTTCTCCACGTAGCCGTTGGCTGTGAACCAATTAGTCGCCGGTTGGTGGAGGTGCGCGGACGGCATCTTGTCGGTCCCGATGTTGTCGAGGTCCGCTGGTAACTTCCCCGTGTTCCGGTATCCTCGAATCACCAGGCCCTGAATATGGTATATTTCCCCAGGGCCCTTTGAGCCACCGGCACACCCGGTATCCGGGAAACAGAACATCCAACACTGCCACGGCAATTAAACCCCGCTCCACGAGCCCTGGGACATCCGGTATCCAATGTTCTGATAATCCCAAACGACCGGGGTAATTAACGACGGTCCCCAGAGCCACCGGAACGTCCGGTATCCAAGGCATACATGATACATGACGACCACAGCACAATGATGCTGTTGTCCTGGAATTTTTCCTAGTGGGAGAAATGGACGTTCGGGATTCAAAACAATCCTCCCACGGCAAAAATCTTGTTACGCTACACGAAGATTTTGGAAGCTTCCTCCGTAGAAAAACGCAAGAAATCTACGAGAACGACACAGTGACCCTAATTTTTCGGGCCGCGGAGTCACCCGATGGAAAGTTCGAATTCCCCCGAGCGGAGCTCGTTTGAACGAAAATTCTCTCTCGCGCGCCGCCTCTGCGAGGCCAAACCCCAAACAGGCGGCCTAAAAGGTCCCAAACCCCCGAAGGGAAGGGGAACGGGAAACCCAAGGTGCAGGGCAGGGCGGGACGGGAGGGAAGGTAGAGGGGGTAGGGCCTCTGGAATGAAACCCGAAAGAAAAAGAAGCCGCGCGGTCCAGGCGCTAGGGCGGTACCGCGTTAGTGTTAGGCTGGCTGCAGTACGCAAACACTACAGCTAGGTAGGAGCTAGGCTAACGCCCGCGCAGGGAACGGCGTAGAGAGAGAATAAACCTTTCAAAACTCACGTTAGAATGAAACCCGAAAGACAAAGAAGCCGCGCGGTCCAGCGCTAGGCGTACCGCGTTAGTGTTAGGCTGGCTGCAGTACGCAAAACACTACAGCTAGATAGGAAGCTAGGCTAACGCCCTCGCAGGGAACGGCAGTAGAGAGAGAATAAAGACCTTTCAACTCACGTTAGATGAGAGATACTTGAACAAAAGTGACGACAACGCGACAAATTCCAGCCAACTAAGAAAAGAATGATAGAAAGCCAGAAAAACGATACTCGAACGACTTTTGGGGGGAAAATCTTAGAGCCAAACTCGACGAAACTAGACAACTAGCCTTGCAAAAATAGAAGGGGCGCTGGGGGTGGCCAACCCGGTTTTGTGTAATTGCCAGAAGCTCGACGTTGGAAGGGGGTGGGTGCATAGTCCATTGTGGTAAGTTTATAAATGAGATAGATTTGAAAGACTGACACGGTAATTCATTAAGCAATCAAGGATTCTCCTTCATATCTTGATTACAATTGTTTTCATAGATTTTTATGTGATTTGAGCAGCACTTGCTTTATACAGTTCAAAAGTAATGAAAATAAGTAAATCCAAAGTCCATGTGTGCTTCTATTAGGGCATGAGCTTCATTAGAATGAATACGGTATAGTGAAATTGCCTCATAATGAAAGAAGGACTTTTCAGGACGGCTCCCACCACCGGGATGGTATAGTCCTACATGAGTGATAGGGGCACCATTTGTTGAAAGTTGCAGAGGTTTTAGGCAAATTGGATAGGGGGGGAAGCAGTTAGAGCAATGTTATCATATGAGAAAAAGTCTCATATGCAAAACAATGGATCTCTGTCAATGTGGAGTACCAGGCACTGTATGTGTCAGTTTTACCGTGAGTGTCTATACTGAAGTCTCCGTCAGTTCACAGAGCTGGAGGGTGACCGAGGAATAGTTGTCTATCTTCTGGCATCTCCAAATAGGCATGGAAACCCAGGAAATCTGGTCCTCATGTTCTGTAGAAGAATGGGGGGGGGGACTAGGAGCTTGTATGATTCTGTAAACAGGAAGGCGGGCCTTCAAGACTGAATCTCTCCATTCGGGTGATTACAAATAGTTTACCATCAAGCTGATTCTACCCATTTTCCACCTCCTGTATGGGGGCTAATTGGTGTATCCTGCAACGGTACTTAGTAAAATAGTTATCCCTGGCTGTCTCCTCCAATCCGTAGTAAGCTAAACTTGAAAATTGTAACATATGAAAAATCTACCCATCTACCCATCTACCCATACTTGGTAAAGTCTATGTATTGACCAATGCAAGAACTACAATTGATTAGAATCTGTTGAAACAATATATTAGGTCAAATTCGTATTTTCGTGAAATAGTCCCTGCAGCGAAACTAGGGTTGCGCGGTACCTATATTTTTTTTTAACGGTACTCAACGAATGCCCTGGCACGTATCAGGGCTGGTACCGGTATTCGCACTTGCCTTAAATACTTCCTAGCAATCGTTCTACTACACTGCATACTTGCAGCTCAGCGGTATGGGGCATCTATCTTCACATGTTTCTTCTATCAATCCATCTTTTTTATGTAAAAGATGCTTTGTGTGGGATCAATAATGTCATATTTTTTTTTGTATCGATAGCTGAAAGAATTTATGACAACGTACGTATGGCAAACAAGCACATTCATTTGACCACTGTCATGCTGGTATTACTAGTACGGCGGCAGTACAACACTACATTCTTCCATATGTATACATGTAAGCCTAGTCTCGTCGAAACAGCTCCGCTAGTGTAATTGCCAGTAAGCCCTAACGTAACTGAGTATTTTAGCACGAAAACCAAAGCAAGGGCATGATCTAAACTTATTCGTAAAAGCCACCAAATCATGCTTAAACCTTTCATGTATGGATCGCGATCGGAAATGATGCCACTCCCTTAACACACATCAATGGGAAAATCCTATTGAAGTTAGGTTGTGTGCGAAGAGGTTGTTGCCGTCGTTGGGATCGTAGTGTTAGCGCGCAGTAGGAATTTGGAGCACATTGATTCTTGAACATTACTCGCTGATGAACCACATTTTTCCAAGCAAGTCTATGTTTACAAGGCGATCGCCCCCAGTTCTCGCCTGGTTGCGCGATCAGTGATTTTCTTCCTTTAGTCCCCATCACCACTTACAAGGCATTCCAATGTTGCCTTTAGATGTCGTTATTAGCATTTAACAGAACAGCCTCTACTCAGTGACCCAATTTCAATTTGTAAAGGACTGACTATTGACAATGTCCTCTAAAGGAGTTTTGTGGAATGGACTATGTACATTTGACACGATAGCCACGGAAATTCCATTGACCCATTTGCTCACGTCAAATATCCTCAAATATTTTTCGAAAGGTTCATGAAAATCAAACGAACATTAATGGTCTACCAATACCTCTTAAATTTTACACTTCATGCCATCATTGACTACACCATTGACATAGCCACTAACAACAGACTGTGGGTCTTTTGCAAAGTTTATCCTATATATCGTCAAAGGTACCCTTTATATATACATTTACACTCCAGTAACTCTCTAGGGAGTTACACCCCCCCTCTCACAGCTACTCGAAGCACCCTCTGTCTAGAGTGGAATGCCATCTAATGGCGGTGTAACCTGACACCCTCAGGCTGCTGGTTCTCAGGCTGGACGTGTAGGCCCTATTGTGTAGCTGAAGCTATGACTGTACAAGTGATAGAGGGGCTTCCACTGTAACTCTGCTGCTCCCAATCAATTGCGCAACCATGTTCCTCTACAGTTTGTCAACAGGTAGGCCCATGAATTTGATTGAATAATACAATAAATGAATTAAATCAATTTCATACTTTCTCACAATTAGGGACTCGGATAATGAATAGCCCTTGATCCATAACAGTTTTTGGAATATTCCCATCATAAATGATCACCTTGTCTCGAACCTCACCTATCCCATATAGTCCTTCAGAGGCTGGTTGCAGGACAGTTATTATTTGGTCCCTAAGTGACCTTGAATGATCTTTAATGACATTCGGTTCTTATGAAAAATGTTACCCTTGATAATATGCTGCATGCAAATTCCAGCCATATCCACACGTCACTAGAGGCTGTTTGCAGGCCATTTATTATTTTGCATTCTTGGTCGCATGAGGTGACCTTAAATACCTTTGATGACATGACGGTTTTATGAAACTGCTTGCCTCGATGTGATGCACCTAGCCCCAAAAGCATTTGTAATCAGATACACACGGCCTATGCTATCGCCCAAAAGGTATTAAAATCGACCTTTGGGCCCCTGGTAAACTTGAAGACCAGGTGTCAGATCGAGCAGAGTTGGTTTCGTCTATGTGGCACACAGAGCTCTATCACATATCCCAACATTGACGGTTTTTATTTTTTTGGCCTGTAACTCCTAAATAAGCACATTTTCCTAAACTTACCTTTGACTTTTGACCTTGCTCTAGATGTTGTTTTGATCCTCCCTGAACCCCAAAAAATTACATGACCTTCGCTACGACACCCTAAACTGCACTCATTCCCAATTGTTACTGCCCATTTAAACAAAACTTCTAAAAATTGCATCAATTTATGCAATTATTAATTAATAACCTTAAGGACCTTTTACACTGTGTTACATTTATCAGTACTCAAAGGTTTACCATCTCCACCAATTTTCATGAGTATTCAACCAACTTAAAAATATGCATAAATTATGAAATTAGACTATGTACAAATCCAAATTAGTAACATTGAATGACCTTTGGTGCCTCGTCCCTACTGAAAATATATTGGGACTAAAATTAACCCATTCTCCACCGAGTAGTTTCGGTCCAAAAATCCAACGAACTTCAAAAATATCGCCGAAATTATGCAAATTAGACTACTTAAGTAGCATATATCATGCCAGGAATCTAATCAGTTTGTGTACTCTTCATAGTTGTTATATACTCCAAAACGAAATCACCAGTGCAATTCTACCGATCAAGAGTATCTTGTACCACAAGCTTCGGGCCAATTTTCATTTAAATATTGCGAATTTATGGAAATGAGTTTGGTCTTTCGGGGAGAAAGTGGATGCACATCGGCAACTCTTCATCGCGCACGTCCACAAAAAGGTCCCAGCATAACGGCTTTCACGGTTCAGAAGATAACGAACCGCACATACGGACAGACGGACCAGAAAAGACAGACGGGAAAAGACAGACAAGGACCGAAGACACACATACAACAAGGGACCCTAGTGTCTCTCCTTGAACAAAGTTTCAGGCGAGTTCAAGTGAGCTAGCAACATACAACATTGCAAGTTAACAGTGAAGCTGCGATGTTCGCAGCGGTCGGGATATTCGGCAAATAATCAAAAAACAGGTCGCAACACACGTGGGCGCAGTTGTTTTATAAATTTTAAAAGATTGCAGATAAAGTTGCAATGTTGTACGCGGCGGCGGTGGGATCGGCCAAAGAAAGACCAAGTTGACAGCATGGATTTTTGGGAATTTCAATTAGTACTGGGATGTGGTAGCCAATACCGGTTAATTTCCGCCCAGTACCGGTGATAGTAACTGTGCATTTGATCGTCGGTAATAGCGAGTAAGTACGGTGCTGCGAGTATCGGTACTAATAACGATACCGGTTATACCAACCACATCCCTAAGCGAAAAAAACATATAAATTTGTTGCAGCCAGCAGTCTTTATTTGAGAATTGGTGGACTGATCACTATTCTGACTGAATTTCTTCTTGTACATGAGGTATCAAAAGAGGGATTCATTTTCAATATCATTGACGGCTATTTTTCGAATATTTCAAAGGCTGAATGGAACTTTCTAGGCATCACATTAAGGAGGTCCCTGTGACATACACGGAGAAAAGTTATCAGTCCGTGATTTCAAAAAAGCTGACCCGCGCAACCGCAACAATGTATATGTTTCGTCACAGGGGCCTACATCCACGAAATACAAAAGTGACCAATAATATCTTCTCAACAGATTTTTTTATTTTTCAAATCCGGCAATACAATAGTACTACAGTCCCGAGGTAGCTTCATGGCTCGAAGTAAGGACATGAAATGAAGGCTGAATGGAAACTTTAACCAGGGCCACCCACAGTGTGGGGCAGTGGACGAATGTCTCTAGTTAATGCTTCTATGGAGTACAACCACAACTGGCGCGGACGTGGCAGGACCCATCTATAAAAGACAAACTACAGGAATGAATGAATTATAAAGAGGGCTAATAATTAGATGATAAAAAAAAAAACAGAATGAGTCAATCCAAACCAAAATTCATACAACTTTCTGTTACGGAGTTTCAAATTTGTGCATGTGTATGCGCGAGAGATCGGAAAAAGCATCCCATCATGCAATACTAATGAGTCATTACTCGCACAACCCTGCAAACAATCTTTGTTTTCCATTGGAAATTCACACATTATTTTCACTCCGAAAAATAACATCACTGCTTCGCAACCCCCTGGCTGCATGTCAGATTGCTCAAACCACACCATAAAGGGTATTCAACAACCTCACAAGAGGGTAGAAGTATTGAGGTTAGTGTATCTGCCAGAATTATTTGATATCTTAAGGGCAGTTATTTAAAAAGCTGCGAGGGAGCAGGTTTTCACTCCGCATCAGCGTTAAGTACTTTTATCTGAGTCATAACACTCTACAGCCTTCATGAATGCCCTTGATTTATTCTTCAAAAATTGCGGGCAAATTGTAGCTTCTGAGCTCGTTTGTTGTGGGGTTGTGGTTTCGCGTCATTCATTGCGACTATGTTTTTCCTGACCCTTCCTCACTAAACTAACTAAACTACAGCTCACCTTGTAGTATTTCCTTCTGAGCTTCTGTTTCATGTCAGTTTTCCTGAGGAAATAATAAGACCATGAACTAATCAACTCTTAATAAGATTCCTGTTGTTCCCTGTCTCCAAATTGGTTTCTCTCCGAAAAGAGGGAACAAAGTGACATTTGCTGGATATCAATGACTGTATAATACCAGAGAAACTTCTAATCAGCTTGGCGCACAACCTGAATGTGATGAGTCCGTCTTTCAACTTGGATGTATTGGACATCATGGTGGGTTTGAAACTACTTTCCAGGCAAAACACACACACCAGGCTGTAGTAAACGCAACGTGTGTGAATCTATGCTGTCATCGAAATCAGTTGATTTCTGCCGACCTTCCTCATGAGTGGAGATGTTAAAGGTGGAGTGCTCTTATGGGCTGAAGAGGGGGATGGTATTATTCATTTTTACTGATAACGGCCTGTAGTGAACCTATGAGTGTCAGGTGCCACCGTCCAGGGGCACTCAATTTGGTTCCCCCCTTTCCTTCCCTTCTCTCCTCCCTTCCATTCATCCCCCCTCCCCCATGCCCCTACCTTGCTCTATTTCTGTCCTGACTTGTGTGCAGGCAAGGTAAAGGGCAACACCATCTTTAACAGGTCACCCTCCTCACCGGGGTCACGACCACTTCTGAATGAGAGACCTGCAAAAATAAGGTGATTTGGTGATAAAATTCATAGATCAGGGTTATTAGGTTTTGCCTGATGTTTTGCATAAATCAGGATTCTGCCCGAACTTGATGGATGTGACTACATTTGATCTGACAAAGATTATGTAATTCTTTCATCGCTCATTGGAGGTCAATTTGCCTAATTCGTGCAACTTTTCATACTTCTTTGAATTTTAATTTCAAACGTTGCGTAACTTGGACAACATTCTGTCTCACACGATGGAGGCACCTTCATGAGGTGATTAGGCGTCAGTTTATGCCAATTCCCAGAATTTGCAGAATTTAACGGAACTTGGCGCGTGTACATACAACAGCATATTTTCCACTACTTTGGCTTGCAGCACTCCTTTTCGGACGAGTATAGGTTCTACCTTGGTCTCCCCGGCAGTCGCTCCCACCGACGCGGGAGAACGAACTAAGAATGACCTGCGTTGGCAACGGGGGGGGGGGCTGCTTTCTGCATTTGTATCTCCCCTGGAGAAACGCTGAACGAAGGATGAGAGTGATCCTAATCCTCTGATCTGGGAAGCTCCTGAAAGATTCACACACAGCTTTCCTTAAGCAATCCATGTGAGGGTGGACTTTGGACGAGCCTTTCGATCCCTCACCGCGTCGGGTTGCTAAAATCGAGTCCTGTCGCCTAGAGCAGGGTTCCCCGCCGGACTGTGGACCCCGTGACGGCATGACGGGTCGTGTCCCACCGCGTCGGGAGAGGCCTCTGGGGGTTCGGCATCCCCGCACCGAACCTGGTGTCGCGGCTCCCTCCGCCTGCGAGAGTGGCCTCCGGTTCAGATGGGAGATACGGCGAAAGCGCCGGAACTGGCCGATCGGCACCCTTCGCGCCGGTATAGGCCTCCGGCCCCGACGGAGTGTCACGGCACCCGCAACGGGCTGGCTGAGTCGGCTGCCGGCTCTTGGTCCTTATCCAGCGATGCTTCGAATTTTTCCCCCGTGGAGATGAAACGCTATCCAAGCTGTAGGGCGAGAGATCTAGACGACGACGACTTTTATGCCCTTGCGTCTATTTGTGTCTGCTCCGGTGAGACCTGCGGCTCCTTCCCCTGTCCAAGTTGTGCTTGCTACTGGTCTAGGAAGGCAGAGGGCGCAAGGTCCTTGTTACCTCCGTGTAGGGGACTCTAGGCCTTGGGCCGCTTCCAACTGCTAAGGTCGACGTGAAGAAGAGCTGCCGGCGACTCGGATGGACCTTTGATACTGCTGGTCCAAGTGGTCTGGCAGCAACCCCCATTGACCTGGCGGCCGGGCCGGGCAATTGGTCTGAACGCCCCCCGCAGCGGCCGGCTTGTTTGGTCCTATTCCCACGGCCAACCGGGCCGTCCCGCCCCAGTTCCAGGGACGGCCGGCCCGGGAATTGGACCCACGGCACTGCACCGACATGACGGCGTGTTCCCGCAGTCCACCGAGGCTCCACCCCGTCCGAACCCGGTTGGGTCGGCTCCCTCCGCGCCGGGAGGGGTCCCCCGGCCTGTGACGGATGGTTTTTTTACCGCATTCCAACCGAGGCTCCCCGGCCGGACCGTTTGTTTTCGGCTCCCTCCGCGCCGTAGGGGCCCCCCCGGCCTGTTTACTGATGGGTTTCCCGCAGTCCAACCGAGGCCTCACCCCCGCTTGGACCCGTTGGGGTCCAGCTCCCCTTGCGCGCCGGGAGGGGCCCCCGGCCCGTGACGGCGTTGTTACCCGCAGTCCAACTGAGGACCTCCGGCCGGACCCGGTTGGGTCGGCTTCCCTCCACCCGAAGGGGCCCCCGGCCCGTGACGGGCGGGTAACCGCATCCAACCGGGATCACCCCGGCAGGAACCCGTTGAGTCGGCTTCCCTTCCCGCCGGGAGGGGCCCCCGGCCCCGCACGGGGAGTTACGCACCCGAGCCCGAACCGTCACCACAAAGTCCGGTGTGCAGACAGCCGACGCCGAATCGCGGGCTTTTAGATCACCCGCCCGGTCCTAGGACCGGGAATGATCAGAGCTCCATGCCCTGGGGAAGCCGCTCCACCAGGCTTATACACCCCTTGCCCCCGAGGGGGCCGAGCTCAAGTCTTCTTGGTACGACCTTTTCTCCCTTCTTCCTGAAGACGCTGACATCCCTCCACTCTGGCGACGATCCCCTGCCTTGTTCACTTCCGACGCCGTGAAGTCCGCACCGGGGCTTACCGGCCTCGGCGCACAATGACACACCCGCTACTCTCGAGTTCTGGCCACAGCGGGGAACAGTTTATGAGCCTACAAACGGCACAATTCTCCATACCTGAGAGAAAGCCCGCTGAGGAAGTCTTTACGCCCATGAACCCTCGTCACGGACCATAACATTCAATACCCGGCAAACGTAGCATACATACGAAATACTTGACACAACGGGGAACCAAAGGTTACAAGCGTCCCCTTTCTCCAACTAGTAGAAGGGCCGCTGAGGAAGTCCCTCTACGTCCTGAAACCCCCGCTCACGACATAGAGTCAAGACATGTTAAAAGTGGCATACATAAGTTATTAAAATTCGGCGATTCAAAGGTGTGAGCAATCCCCATTTTTTCAAACTGGAGAAGGTTGTAATGTGGTATGCCATAAGTACATCAACATTGATGATCGGAGATGGCAACGGCCCACTTCTCCCTACCTGGGAAGGGCTCCCGCTGAGGAGGGGGGTCCTCTATGAACCATCAACCCTCCACCCCACGGCCATAAAGTCAATATATAGCACCGTAGAAACATTCGTAACACACTAAAACATTGCGAATCAGCTCAAACCCGAAGGCAACGAGCCTGAAGAATCATGCATGGAAACCATCCACGAACAGTGGAAACTAATGGGCAGGTTTTAAACATCACAGTATCGGCTCGCACGCAATTGCAACGAGCCGATATTCATGCCCTGCAAACCCATAATACTACATTATAAAAGTACTTACTCCGAGTTCCCGTTCCCCCCTCTCTCACTCGATTTACGTACCTAGAATCCCTAAGCGCTGCGCACGTAACACCTCACCCAGGGACGGGGAATGTGAAGGGAAGGTCGGAAGGGGAACCCAGGGGAAGGAGGGAGGGAATAGGGGCGGGCAGGCAGCCAGGGAAGCACCCGGACAACAACTCCCAGCCCACCTGCACGTTAACACAAACGGGCCGAAGTTCCACACGCACTGGACGTTAGCAGTAGGGACGTGTTACACGAATACTGTGTTGGGTGCAGCTTATCTAACAAAAGGACTTACGCGAATCGTAGATCGAGAGCGAGAATAAGTTTCCTTCACAAACGACATAATCCGCAAGAAAAATCGTTGGGAATAGGTGAAAATCACTGTAGCCGGTTGATCCAAATGAATAAAAGGATAATGGATCGTAAGACGAAATCTGAAGGTAATTCTTGCGAATTTTCTAAGCCCAAGAGTGCTCAACTTGTATGACTAACGTGCGTGGCCAAAAAGATAATGGCGATGGGGTGGCCACCCGGACTTTTGTGTTTTATTGCCAAAGATGGTTCAATGGCGCTGGGGTGGGTGCAGGGTCGCAATATGCGGTACGTTGAATATCATCTAAATTTTTCCACTACTTTGGCTTGCAGCACTCCTGTTTTCGTAAGAGTATAGTTCATACCAACCAGGAATGTCCCGACTTCAACCCTAACTATTTTTTCAAAGTCAACCCAAAGTGAGGTGAGCATTTGACTTTGAAGGAATATTACAACCTGGTGTTTGGACAGACACCTGTTCTTCCAGCGAGGTACTTCCTTATCGGTGTATGCATCCCTGGAACAGCCCCAAGTACCTCAGGCCTCTTCTGCTGCATCTCTGTGAATGGGAACCAGACAACACTAATGACAGCCTTCCATTATGGATTACATCCCAC
Organism: Sclerodactyla briareus; assembly: GCA_026419785.1. Classification (NCBI taxonomy): domain Eukaryota; kingdom Metazoa; phylum Echinodermata; class Holothuroidea; order Dendrochirotida; family Sclerodactylidae; genus Sclerodactyla; species Sclerodactyla briareus. Next base: position 101,699 of record JAODTK010005575.1, read on the forward strand.
TTTCACATTTTCACCTCAGCTTGATACCTTCCCTGACACAGGGTCCCCAGCTCACTTGAACTCATCAACACATGTCTGCCATTAAGAGACCTTGACTGGCTTTCAAGAGTGGCCATCCAACACTACTGGGGGCTGCTAATGCACTGCTATTTTGCTATTAAAAAAAAATGCAGACTGCAACGTAACCTTAGTAAGAAGTAGTTTTCACAACTGTTTTTGACAAAAGTGGAGATTTCCGAATCAAATGCGTTGATTCATTCATTTTTCCAAACTCGTCAAATTTGCACAGAAATTGGTGGATGTGGATTATTGTTATCAACAGGAAGCAGAAGTCAGTTTGTGGCCGTCAACAGAGTTCAAATTAACATTATTTCGATCCAATTTTCATTCCAAAATTTGAGTGAAAACAGCCTGTTGCCTATGGGGTCCATGGATATCAAATATCACCATTGCTCAAATGTGGGTATATACATGGAGCAGTTACAAGCAAGCTGAGGGTCCCTAGACTAAAGTTCAGTCCCTCTACAAAAGGGACCCCCAAGCCGGAAATGAACCCCCTGAGCCTGGGTCAAACTTTCGCAAATTCAACTTAAACCGAAATACCACTTGGAAAAAGTGATCGCTTGAGTCACCCGGATGATGAACGTTGTTCTCCCTTTTCCTCAATTTGTCAGCAGTCAGGCTGGATAATTCTGTCCGGCTCTTCCATTCCTGATCCATGGACCCCTATGTTTTCCAGCTGGTCCAACATGGCTGCAATGCGTGTACAATGCGGCAATGATGCGGCACACAGCACAAGGTACTATGGAACTGTCTACCTATGAAGCTTCTCCTGTACATACACCAATGGGCTGCTAGACATTGATGACCGGTGACAGGTTATTATTATTATTCGACCAAATATCCTGTAAGGGCCCCCTATATAACAATATCAAGAACAACACTGCTTGGACCCATATTAGCCAAATTATAGCAAGGTTAATAATAATCCTCCTCTTCTTTATATTCATATCTCATATCATCATCATCATTATTTTATCATCACCATTATCATTATTATTATTCCCTTCTGAAAATCATCCTTCACCAAACTATGACTTTCACATCCCTAACCATCTTGTTCTTGCATCTTGCTCTTGATAGAATCCTCGCCATATACAATACTGTAGGTTGCTTTCCATACCGGTAGTGCAAAACTCTCACCATGTTTTGGGTGGTGACCATCTTGAACATAATTAACTATCAAAATATGGAAACTCAACAGAACATAGTTTTGAATACCCACCCAATGCATAGGCTCTTTTCTTGAGATAGTTTTCACAGCAACATCCTCGCCTCTCACATAAATTCTGGAATGAAAATGGATTTCTTGGATATGAAATGTATCATAGCCAACATGAGATAATAATTTCATACTTCATCAGGGCCACTTCATTAGCTTCAGATGGAGGGAGCCCTTAATTCCATTATATTCTATGGCCATTCTATTTGTGATGTCATTACAATTGAACTCAAGAAAAAACTTACAACCCAATTCCTTGCTAATTCCATGTTTTGACTTCTGACCAGAAAGGCTGTGATTCTTTTTGAATTACAAGTACTTACCCCTTACCAACCTACGAACCACTTTCGTCTTTGTGAGTTACTCCAAAGCGCCCATTAGATGGAGAATAGTTGGTGTGCACAAGAAGGACCATTATTGATTCAGCAACCAGATGTTAGCTGCCTTCTTGAGGCCTTCTCATTCCTAATCACAGCAATACTAGCAGGGAGCTTGTTCATTGGAAAGGCCTTGGAAAAAGGAATCCCCTGACAGCGTTGGCACGGCAAGCTATATTTTTTAAGGACGGGTGTGGGACCTAGTATCAATTCGCGCGTGGGAGGAACGAGACATTTTGGGGTGGGGACAGCTAATTCAGATCGGAGAATTTAAGTCTCTTCTATGCTCAAGTGAAGCTCAATTCAGGAAAAGAGACAATGTCAGTTATACTGTCAGATCGCAGGTAAAGCCAGTGGACAAATCTACCGCCTCTGGATTGAATATTTTCTAGTTTCTTTACCAGTAATGTGTACTAAAGCGTATACTACAGAGTACAGGAATCTGGCAACCTCCACGCAAGTACCGAATTGGCCACCCATCACCCTTCTCTTTCCCAAACAAAATAGTTTCGCTGGCGACAAGGGGTCATATATTTGAATCGCAAGTTCGCAATATAGGTGTGTTCAGAAATGTGATCGTTTTGCGTCATGCTGTACACCGACTGACATTATTGGATTTGTAATTTGTTTCACTGTAGATATTGATCAATAAAACAAGCCTATAATCAGGTCAGGTGTCCCTCATGACACCCAACAAAAATATTATCTAATTACTGGAGAGGTTCTACAATGAATGGCAACCTCTGAACAATTGCAAATTCTCCGATGACGTAAGGAGTTGCGGTATGTTGGAGCTACAAGTACTGGACGCCCAAATTAAAAATCTCAGGGGGAACTTGTGTCCTTCATAGGAGTGGAGCTTCACATCGACTTTGTTTTACAGAGGTTGTCTGTGGTCCCCTCCCCCACCCCCCCATTTTAATGTTCCTACCCCACGCCCCCATTTATGTACGAGGGGGAAACTTGCAAAAGGTTTTGATTGCTTTATCGAGAACCGGATTGCTAAGTATGAAATGGAAGTATCAACAGTATACTTTACATGGGACAATCAATTGGGTTTACCGCGGCGGCCGATATTTGGACATGGCGTCTATGAATACTGTGCAAGTAGTGGATATAGCATTTTCTAATCACTAGGGCGTTTTTACCATCTCCGAAACAAGCCTACAATGCTAAAAACAGTGAAGGCGTATGGCATCCATGGAGCATAATGAGCCCCAAAACCATAATAATTTAATGAAGGCTGATTTGAGTTTGGAAAAAACAGATTCTAATCAGAATTTATGCAATTTTTCATGGAAGTAGAATAACAGAAAAAATATCAGGATTTGGTGGCAATACCCACAAATGAGGGAAATATCTTGATTTTTCTAGCTCGCTCATTGACTGCGAACACAAAGGCCCCTCTGAATGAGGTTTTCACACCATGCCTATACAAAGTCAATGAACAATCTTACTCGACCATTGCGTAGCAAACTTCCAAGATCAGTTCACTACCATTACTCCAATTGGGCACAGTAGGTGAAAATATAATTCCATCAATATTTTTGTACCGACTGGTGCAAAAAAAAAAATGGCCACATGCACACTAAAAAAACAGGAGTAATTTTACTGCAGAAGCTTAATCCCAAATCTCAGTAGATAAACTCACCACAAATGTTCCCATATGTGGCGTAAGATTGTCCCAGACTGACTTGTAAACCCCAGAGCTTCCAGGGCCCCTCCAGGTGGGCCCTGACCCCACGCCTTTTGCACTTGTGATTGCACTGCACGCACATCGATTGATTCTCCGCACAGCCGGAGGATGCCCTTCCTTCCTTGACCCAGGGGCCCCTTCAGGCGCTTACAGAATTGGCTCAAGCATGGATTCAGCCCTAAAACACTCAAATATAAATGGACCTTCAGATTGTCCGGAACTAGAACCCTTATTTTCAATGAACAATGAACATATTTATATAAAAATTTATTTTCCCAAAGCAGAGGAATCACATTCATAATTCAAGTGTTAGTGGAAGGGCTAATAGGGTGTATGATCAAGGTGATTGGGGCCTTAATACCTGCGCTCACAGGCTTTAGTAACCGTACTAAAGCCTGCCGTTCACAACTCGAGCTAGGCCTGTTTTTTAGGATAGCGCTAAGCGGCCAACTTTCGTTTCAGCTTCAGTTTTCCGGACAAGCTTGCATCTCAATTAATAAACCCAAATACCAAATTATTGTAGTTAGAAAAGGTTTAGAACTTCCCTTCCATATCTTGGGTCTTTGGCAGTGAGAATGTACCATATACACCCGTAATCAGTCAGTAATCTCTCAACCTTCACTGATCACAAGTGAAGCAAGACTTGCACAAGTTGTTGTTCGCGTTTGCCACTCTTAATTGATTAATAATCCAGGCATATTTTTTTCTATATAAAATGTGGCTCGGTATTTTCGTGAACCATGTTACTGTTCCAAATATTTTTCACATAAAATAAATAATTCAATCTTACTGTCGTGTTGCTACCTTTATCAGCTAATTGTTGTCGAATTTCCACTACTCAGGACGTCAACTGGCTTTAGTGGGAGCCAGCAGCCAAAGGAAACAAGGGTGTTCGTCCTTCAAAAAAACATCGTCAAGGCCAACGTATTCGGTGATGGAATGATTGGTGGCGCTATTCAATTTTGATCGTCATGCGTTCAGTGTTCCTTTTTTGTCATTTGAACTGGACTGCGGTGCATGCATGTTCGCGGGCGAATTACGTTTCATTTCGTATTCTTTTTTTTAAATAACAAGAAGCTTGGCAGCATCCGAAGAGGAAGACTCACGTTCGACGCCATTGTTTCTTTGAATGTTAATCTTCATAAAATGAATAAATCTTCTTGGTAAAGAAGTAAAATTCACCTGTTTTGGGCCATTTGGAAGAAGGCTCGATCAGTGTTGGGACAACCTTGAGCATCATTTAAAGCTAGTTTTGCGCGTCTTGTTTTAGAATACGCGCGCGTCATTGATACCAATTCCGCGAAGCTCTAATATTTACGAATACGTATGGACTCACGAATACGTATGCCCTCACTATAGTAATGTATTACATGTGCCCCAACAAATGAATAATAGGATCGACAAAAGGAGCCCTGCCGGTGCAACACTTGCTGTTTAAAAAAAAAAAAAAAAAAAAAAAAAAAAAAAAAAAAAAAAAAAAAAAAAAAAAAAAAAAAAAAAAAAACAAATAAAAAAAAAAAAAAAAAAAAAAAAAAAAAAAAAAAAAAAAAAAAAAAAAAAAAAAATACTATGTTACAAAACAAGACAAGCTGGGGAAAAAACAGGTGGTGTGATTTCCCCAAATTATACGGTCAAAATTAGGGCTTTAAGTACATTTGTTACTAATGAAATTTCACATGTGTGGAAGGAAGTTATTGAATGATGTTTTGAAATGGTCATAGAGGGCCTGTGTAATCGAGGGAGAAGTTGGAGGCAATTGAGGTGACGGATTTCGGCACTTCAATGGGAAGTGTGTGCACAGTAAAAATTCTGTCTGATACGGACTAAGGCCTACTTCATATTGGTACAACCAACGACACTTCAATAGCAAAAAGGCTTTTGCCACAAACATCTTGTGCCCCCTTTATTTAGATGTTTCGGCTTCACGGCACCTCGATCTGTTGCCTTAATTGGTGTGGTATTGATGGGGTGAAATGGCAGTGGGGTTGTCTAATTAGTAGGCGAGCCTAGGGTGAAACCGGTAGTGGGGTGAAAGTTAGTGGAGGTGAAATTGTTTGGCGAGCGGCTAATCGAAATTGTTTAGGTGAAGACCGCTTGGCAAAACTACACTTGAGCGGGTTATATTATTCCTAACAATGTAACTAATATACTTTAGTTGATATGCGGTGGGAAATAATTAATCGCTAAGGTAGGATGCCGACTGCTCCTATGAGATAGGGATACACAGTTAATCCGTGGATAGGATAGACGTTAAGTGACACACAAAAAAGGTATGCTGAGGACTACGTCAAAGCAAGGACTCACCTTAACCTCTGGAGTTGGTATAGAATGTTGAATATGTAATGTCACTTTCGATTCAAAACTGGCTCTTTTGGTCGGATTCTTTCATACCCATCTTGATTCTTGCTTGCATAGCAACTTGTCAGATAAGGTGCCGCTTGTTCTAAACAACTAGCACTAATTTTGATATAAATCGCCTAGAGGACGAAGTACTTAGAAATCAGTGAACACCTCAAAAAATTAATATCACTTGTGCTGGAATATGTTTTCACGAAATGGTATATTTGGGTCTAAATAACATGTGAGGAAAAACTGAAACAGAAACGGGCATCCCCAAATGGTAGAGTAAGGTGACGTCGCTACCTTCAAGTCATGTCTGACTCACTGAAGTGGCTATTCTACAGACAACGCACAATCAACGCAATTCAGTTACGTGTCACCCTAACTCGATTGCGCAATGTCATCCACTTCACTACTACGTGTCAGAAACAGAAAAGATCGGTCACACTCACAATAGGACGTCTCATTGTTACTTGGTTAGCCTCTCTTCAGCCAGGCTCAATAAAAAATGGGGAGAAAGTCACGTCCAGAAAAACTCGCAGAATATGTGGTGGAGGATCAGTTTCTAAGTTTAAGCGGTTCCTCAAAGAGCATAAAAAGGGGGGGAACTAAAAAAAATTGATGTTAAATTCGCCGTAGGCTGGCGATGAACAAATACCAACCACTCCTTCACAGGCTTGGGAACGTGGAACCTCGAGACTGGTAGATGAATTGCTTTCAAGCTGGTGCGACCCATCGCTGCTTGATTATGTCGAGAGGATACAGCTTCATGTGGCCTTACGAAGAGTTAAGTGGTTCATCACATGGTGTATCTCAGTGTATCCAGTCACACGATCCTTCAACGAGTGGAATGGTGGTCCCGTTGGATGTAGAAAGGAGAATTTAAAGGTCTGATTAGGATGTAAAAATGCGGAACAATCATGGTGACGTGCCAATGCGGCAATATGTACTGTCAACACCCGGAAATACCAGGCGGGGCATAATCAAAAACTTGTCAACCCCGCCTAGAACAAAGCGGCGTACCAAAACAGTCGTTTTCCCGTCAACGATTGTTGATTGGATCTCTTCCTTGCAAATGTATTAACGCACAATCCATCCCAAGTTTCAAAACTGGCTAATGAAGGTTTCTACAGTTCCAGACCCGAATAGGGTTTCTGTGATTGTTTCCAAGTTGGGTGGATGTGTCCCTCGGAATTTTGCCGCTACCAGATCCAGATCAAAGTTCCATAGTAGTTAGGTTGAGTCCAGTGGCATAGCTACGGGGGAGCGTGGGGCGCACACGCCCCCCCATGAAAGTGCCAAGCCCTTCCCCAGTGGCCCCCCACTGGAATCTGGCTGCAAAATTATATATATAGGCCTAGCTCAGCTTTTGCGATTCAACAACGAGGGTTATAAATTACGGGTATATAATTACATTTGCTCAAATGTGCCTTTGCGCCAAGAGTACTGTGTGGGCCTTAATTGGCAAACCCGACATTGGAAGGCCTATAGGCCTTGCCAGAAAAACATGCATCTGTCCGTGCACTGTGAGTGCGGTGATGTCTATTACGTGACCCATTGTCATATGAAATTCTTATTCACGCGCGTTCACCCATGTATGTGACGTGCTGACCCAATGAAACATTACCTCGAAAAACATTTGTGCGTAGCGGCGCGGTGGGTGACTTGTGGACACATGCATCGAGGAGATATTCTTTAGAACATTTCCACGTTGCGTAGTCTCAATTGGAAGTAACATCGGGACCCCCATCTGCAGTGCCACCGTGACCGCCCCTCCTGAGTATGCGCGGAGTCGAAGGAAAATCAGAGTTTTTCTTCCACCAAACTGCTAAAATGGCACATCCAGATGTTGCAACTAAGCTCCACAAGGGTAATTTCTGATGAGCTAGGCGATATGAAAAGTTGAAATTTCTCTCCAGCCAATAATCGCCCCTCACCTTTCAAAACGGATTGACGCCCCATGTTTAATTCTAGCCCATTTTAGTCTGGTACAACGAATACCAGCCATTGGGAAAACTTTCACACGACCTTGGAGAATTTTCACTCCAAATGGGAAAATATTTTTCCCAAATGGGTCTAAGTATCTGCCCAGTATAATGAGTCAGATAATACAGTCAGGTGGCAGAATAAATTGCCAAGTTAGGGCAAACCCATTATCTTAGTCATCTCGGGGCAACGCATATTCAAGTTGATATTGAGGGGGACGCACCCGGCGCGCGAGGATTTTTTTTCAAGAAAAAAATTGTATACACACACAACTGCCGGCTTAGACGTTATTCAGGCTTGACATGGCCTCAGCCTAAATCACCCGGGAAGGGTATTTTCCGGCAATCTGGGGGCTCGTGAACCCAAAATTTTGAACGGATCCGCGCCACCTCTTGTGGTGGCGCTCTGCGTAGTTGATAATTTGGTCCCCCAATCAATGTCTGTCCCCCCTTGTGCCCCAGAATGAAAGTCTGGTGACGCCACGCCCACGGCACTCATATGTTCGAGAGAATATACAATGACTGGTTGCAAGCATGACCTTGAGCAGAATGGTGAATGGTGTTTGTTGATGAATTTGTCATTTATTACGATAAACCGATCATAGAGTCATGACATGATAATTGTTGGATTTTTTTTGCTTTTGAGCCACGTCCAGACTAGAGAGCAACATTTTCTCAGACCCGTGCACCCTCCCCCCTTAGAACATCCTGGGTACATGTATTTAGAACACTCAGGAAGTGCCGTTTCCGGCCATCTGGAGGGTTTGTGAGACGAAATTTTTCCTTGTACGCTGGGCGCCAACTCGTGGTGACTATATTTCGGGCAACGAAGAAGATATTCGAGCAGGGATGAAGCAAAATAGAAAGGATTACCCAAAATATTTACCAATTAGTGCCCAAACTTTTGATTGAATGCCCCCAAAATGTTGGGAATAATTGCGCGCTCTGCGCGCACATAGATCTAGTTTCGTGATCAGTAGGCTTTACTTTTACATGATTATAGTAAGATTGGGTAAAAAAAAGACATTTCCCTAAAGTTTGGAAAAAAAGAGTTTAGGCCAATGGATATTTTCATCTTTTATTCTTATAAATTGTGGAATGGGAACATCTTTAACTGCTCTGGAAAAAATAGTGTTTCACATAACGAAAACGGGAAAAGGAAAATTACCAGAAAAACAGTGTCTTTTTTTTACCCCGAAAAAACGGTGATCTCAGGGTAAAAAAAAGACCTCCCTGGGGTAAAAAAGAGACAGAGTGAATAATTCACAGACAGGTTCTTCTGTCACAAGGAAATTGTTTGATCCATTCAATCTCCGGTTATATGCTTTTAGACTGCCAATTGTTTGGTAAATGCAGTCTGGAGTCTTCACAACAATGTGTTATGGGTCCTTGCCTGCCAAATAAAACATGTTGGTTTACCTGTCAGTCACTTGGGAAAATGGAATGCTGATTGTAAATCGAACTGATATTGCCAATATAAACTGAAAACAGCGTTGGCCCAGGTTAAGACACCAATCTGATGGCAAATGGTAGAAACATTGGGGTTGGGTAGAGAAACTCTTACCCCACGTGGAACCGGCCCCCCCCTACCGTCAATAAAATTGCCTATGAAAAATATTGAGCAACTTACAGTAGATGCCATCAGTATCCTTCATAATGATCCTTAAATATTTTTATATTTAATTGGAATTTTCACCAACACGAATAACATGGGCAACCACCCTCCCTCCAATTTTGTCACAGGGCTTTGCATAATTTCGTTCACTATCAAATGTGTATTCAAGGCAAGTTTGAGGCAAGTAACCTGTAGGTTACTTATATATATTCTGTATTATGAAGGCTATTTCACTGGAATTCCTAAAGTCACCCAAGAATCAGCCCAGAGAGACTAAATTACTAAATATCATCTCCATAATCACATAAAGCTTTCTACTTTATGGCTGGGGGGAATATGAACACTCTTGGTGTAAAAAGAAGAATGTCTTTTTTTTACCCAAACTACATGTTTTCTCCTGGGTAAAACTGACAGCCTTTCCCTGGAGAGTTAAAATAGGGAGGGTACTTTCACTATATCAGCAATGTAGGGACACCCTCAGAAGAGGGTACAGTATAAAATTACCTGACCAATAACCTGACAGGTTCTGGATGAGGCCAAACTTCGGGTTGGATGACTTAAACACTTCATCCGGGCCATTTTTCCCGTTTTTTTTTCCGCTTTATTAGCTTTGACATGCAGTATTCCTGGATTTTTAGACCCACCATTATGGAAACTATTTCACATTATACTAAGAGATTGCTGATACCCATTGTCCAAAAATGAACTACAATCTGAAAATCAACGTCACCCTGACCTGTAAGGGGCTCTTTTTTTTACCCCCAACACCCCCCGTCTCTTTTTTACCTTTTTACACCCCACTTTACTATTTGCAATAAATTAGGCAACTTTTGAGATTTGGGGAATTTATTCTTATAACATGACAAGCCTGCCATTTTGATGTCAACCGCCTCTACAAAAAGGTTGGCTATGCCACGCAGTGAACCCTAAAAGATCAGGGAAGTGCCATTTTCCTGCCACTAGGGGCCAGCATTTCCACGAATTCTTTTTAACGCTCCCCGCCACACAATGGTGGCGCTCCGCTCAGTTAGTAACCGGCGCCCTCCACAGAAAAAAAATTTCAGCCCCCCCAGTGCCCCCCCCCCCCCACTGGAAAAATCCTGGCTAAGCACGGTTGAGTCTCGCTATTCCGACATGCTCAGTGGATTTTCAACCACTTCCGCCAGTATCACCGTCTTGCTCAAGTTCATTGCCCTCCCCTCAAAACTATTAATGTTGATATCCCTGAATTGCGATCTGATTTTTTCCACAAGGTAGTCACAGGGTTCTCACAACTGTCTTAGGCCTATGATCTCAATGCTTCTCTTCTCCTCAGAGCGATCTTTGCTGGAGCTTCTCCTTGGGTTGGAAGCTTGCGAGTCCTGAAAACGTGACCCGAAAACTCAATCTTCTATGGTACTACGGATGACCAAGGGATTTGGTTGGTCACTCATAGAGTTCATCTTTTGGTATCCAATTGTTATTGGTCCATCTGATGTTGAGGACATTGGCGGAGTAGTCTTCTTTGAAAAGTGTCAATTTTGTCATCAAGATCCTTTGTTGTACCCGTACCCAACCCCCATTCGATTCTACAGAAAAATACTCTTTATTTAAAGGGCAGTGAAATCCAGAGTTTGATGCTTGTTCCTACTCGTCTGCTAATTGTCAAATTGTTGACAGAGTGTTGAAAGCATTGTGGGTTATACCAATATTCTGTTATGGTTTTCTTCGGTTCCCAACAAACTTCCTACTTATTTAGAAAATTCCTACATATTTACGAACTCCCTACATTCCATTCAGCCTTTAAATAGGTGCATCAATGATATTGGAAATGGATGTGTTCTGTACCTCATCTAGAATAGTACAACGAATGTCAGGCCAAACTTACAGCCAGAAGGCAAATCATTTATATCTAAGAGGAGGAAATGGTGATCACTGATCAATCTGACAACAATTTCCAAAACATACGGCCTATTTAATAGGGGGCAAAAACACCACTTTACTTGATTTCATTGATTCACCGGTGAATTCGACGATAGATACAGTGTAAGCTGGGTCATCGGTGAGCAATGGGTTTATTGGGCGAGGAAGCCAGGTCTCTGGCTGATATAAGCCCACCCTGCTGGTTCATGATGGGATCAGTGCATTTTTCTAATTGCCAACAGTGTTGCTGCAAAGAAACCTCTTCAGGAAGGGTGACTGTTCCACTGTTCGATAACTCTCGTCTGAGACATATTTCCTATGTCACTTTTGAGTGTTCTTGTACAATTTTGAGCGGTGTCCTCTTGCTGAACAAGCTATGTGATGCAGTCATCGGAGCAAGCCAGAAAAATCTCGATATATTTCATTTGTGGGGGTATCGTCACCGGATCCTGAATTTTGTTCTTGTTTTCTACTTTGCCGAAAGTCTGATTGAAATCCAATTTCTCCTCAAACGCAGATCAAGCAAATATTTTGGTTTTTAATTTCATGGAGGCCCTATCAATGAACTGGGATGATTGATGGCGGATTAGGAATTTATTATTGTATGGTGGAGAGACGATGATTCTTGAGAGTTTCATGAGAAACCCTCAGGAAAACACTACAAGCGGTCAAAATAGTGAAATCTACTACCAAGGAATAATTGAAACAAATGCCATAGGATGATAAGGATTGAGGATGATGTGCATTCGGCGAGGGGGTGGCGGGTGAAGTCCAGAATCCCGATTCATGGTACGGACTGGTCTTCACCATTCCTAACAAATTTATGCGGCCTAGTGCAAAAGTTGCAATATTTCAATTTCGAGAGAATCAGTTAGCAGTGTAATTAGCCATATGATTGTCATCTGATAGTGATAACTACTGGTTTGTACACTACTTGAGAACAAGAGTACTGATTACAATTGACATTTCTTAGTTAGCATTTCCAGTGTGGTATTCGTGCAAAATTTTTTTTTTTCAAGAATCAAAAATGTTCATTCAGTCATCAATATGTCCATTGAATAGAGTAGATGAATTCTAACATTTTGGCCATTTGTCTTCCCCATGATCTAGGTAATTGGGTTTATCACTGCCTCGCTCGCCCCAAACAAGTTCCCCTATCTTCATTTCTCATTAAGATTGAGGGGAACTTTGAAAGGCTTTGTTCGTTTCCCACGTTTCACAAGCGTCTGGGTCCAGCCTTCGGAAGATACAGTCCATTCAGACATCTTGGACATTAGAGAAAAAATCTGACAGACATGCAAACACCTTCTCAAGAGATAGTTCAGAACAGGGCACGACCTATTGGGATTGTAAGTTGTCTCCCCCTAGTCATCAGATGTGGGATCATTGAGTCGATCAACTAATTTTTTTTTTTTTTTTTTTAGTGGACATGATTTTTCCCATTATCTTATACTGAACACCATTCAAATACACAGGATTGGCAAAATCATTCTGTGGATCAGATTCTTCCAGTGCTTGTATCGTTTCCAGGAATGATTACTGAGAATAGAATGCCTTGAAGGCTGAAGTCAGTCAATATTAACAGCCTCAGCATTCCAGAGAGTGATTTTTGGTCAACACTTGTGATGAGTTGGCTATATGCTGTATACTATGAACAAAATTTGACACATCAAAAAGTATCCAAAGAAATGTGTGTTCTTGTGCGCATGAGAATGGAGAAAAAAAAAAGGTATCCAGATTTACCCCAATATAAAAAAATGGGAAATTTCGCGGTAAGAGTTAAAAGAGGCTGGTGACCAATATTTGGTAATTGTCATGAATCGACCAGTGCACATATGAGTTTTCAGTAGTTCGTGGTGATGGTGCAAATAGCGGTAATTTCGAGCCAGATTGATATTTTGGCCTTGGTGAAACTGAAAAGTCAAAAGCTCATTATCTATTGCAATGCTAATCATCCAATGTGCAGTTTGGAGTTCCAGGCACCATTGCGGCTCTCGTTTTCAACAGATTCACAACCACACAATTACAACAGAAAGAAGGCATTAACAATATAAAGAACCGAGTGTGTGTTATAGTCAATGTTCAGGGTACCGTAGTCCTAATTAAATTAGTATTATCTCCATTACACAACAAATGTTTAGTTTAGAAATTGTGTTCTTGAGTCCTTAATCATGACTTTAATATGAATTACCATTGAATTTCCAGAAAGTAAGAACGGAAGATGAGAATGGAAGGAGAGAAATTGAGCGATGCCTTCGAGGATGACATGAATGATGATTTACAGACCACAGTTATTATCACGGTAGGTATGATGGGGTTGTCATTATCTCACGACTGATGGATGCAACCTGAAAACCAGACCCGTACAAATTAATGAAATTACTGCTTGAGATATATGGTAAATATAAGATATTGCAACGCATGTGTATAGGGGCCCATTGCCATTCATTTCCATAGGTCCTGACCTCAAACCCCCCCCCTCTCCCCCTTTCCCCCCCCCCTCTTTCCCTCCTGCCAGTTGCTCCACAATCTTCTCTTGACTGCCGCTGCGAATTAGCACCCAATTTATGTCTTAAAATCAGGCTATATGATGTGGCAGCTATGAAAAGAACCAAAGAAACAGAAAAGAAAAGACAAGACGTAATATTATTACAGGCCATAAATCGCCTATGTCAATCTCTCTATTTTAATGTGTTGCTATGGCCTGAGAAAAGAAAACTATACATCAGTTGGTGCAAAATTTACTCCTTTTTCATATCCATACATGCAGATTTTGGAGAGGGCCAGAGTGAGCAGGAGACTTTTGACGACTGGGCCGACAGGTAGCAGCAGAATTCCGGGCCAAAGCGGATCAGTGGTACACCCTTCAGCTACGAGGAGACCCCAAGAAGCGGAAGAACCCGAAATGTGAACAGCGACAGGGAAGAAGGTGCGAGGATCCAACATGAAGACTGTATGTCCTCGTGATTGTAGGCTCAGAGTATGAGAAGAAGATGGCCGCCTTCCAGCACAAAGAAATCCAGAAACTCTCTCCTACGAAATATACCATGCTGGTGGCACGGACAACACAGAGCACATGGTCACCATCCCTGGTGGCAATAGGCCAGTAACATGGAGGGAGCTGAAGAAGTACTGACGATCCCAGCAGAAGAACGTGGCACCCGGACAAGTTCACCCAAAAGTTGGTAAACATCTGAAGGAGAGCGACGGGAGCGGAGCCTTGGTAAAGTCACGAACTCTCGCGGCTCATGAACAAGGTGGGTGATGAAGAACCGAAGGATGAATGGGAATGTGACCTCTGCTCATGCTGCTCTGGGGAGACCATTCTTGATGCAGGTTATCATCTCAACCTTACATGAGAGCGGTCTTGCTGAATGTCAAAATCCTTCGGTTGGTAGAGCCCCGAGCCAAGGATCAACAAATCTTGGTTTTGATCCTGTCGAGGACCCTCCTGCTTTTCTGGTTGTGCCTTAGGCGAAGTCACTTTCCTTCCATATCTCTACCCTACTAGGGGATAATCAGGGATCTGTGAGGAACTCTGGCAAATTTCGAGGAGAGCAAATGAGAATGGATCTTGGTTAAGGTGGACAAATTTTGCAATCTGAAGGAGCGGGAGGAGGAACCGTAGATCGCAGAGCTCGTTGAAGAATGTCAGCTTTACTGATGATGTGCCCATGGGCGAGACACTTCATCCCCATATCTCCCATTATCGGTACCCCAGCAAGTGATTATTGGGATCTGTGTGCACCTGTGCATCAACTGGCTGCAACATACTCTTTGGGATTAGCCGAGTGGCTTCACTGTGATGCCGGGAATATCATGATCAGGGTGATGTGACCACTTGAGCATGCTGGTAGGAAGGTGGCAAGGTGCCTAATAAACGAGTTATTAACGAGTTATGGTGAGGCGCCGTACCAGAACCACAGTTCAATAGGCTGAGGGGAAGGAAGAGAAAATGGTTGATTTGCGGATATGCTAATGTGCACGGGCACACATCCCAATGGGGAGGATAGTACCCCCACTCTTAGCAATGCCTCCTTTTTGGCCTCCAATGTTTTAACACAGTTATTTCTGATTCAATGGCTCATCACCCCCCCCCTCCCACACTTTTTAAAATGCTGGTAATGTGTGTAATTTAATCTGGCCTGGCGGGGAGAAAGGATATATAGCATGCCCTTAGCCGTTCCCGGCGGCGTTGTCATGGATATGCAGAGAGAACTGTCCTGGCTCCATTGCTATGCCTGAACCCCGCCACGTTGTGGTAGCATTTGAAGGAGATGATCATTTCAGCCAGGGTATGTCTACTGACTTATCAGTCCTGTCTTAGCCCCCCAGATTCCATTAATGAGTCGGGTTCTATGCTCAGGCTGGAACTCGGTGAGATGTTCACCGACTTCCTGCTATACTGTATTCAGCTGCAGATGTGGAGTGCGATGTCAGGCTCAAATCTACCAACATATACAAGGTACCTGGTATGTGGGGGCAAACTGGCGTCTTCGAAATTGGAGGCAAAAAAATGACCAAATAAGGTGAATTGCATCGGGATTACATGAAATTAAAGAATGCCTCCAAACTACTGGGTGCCATTGTTTTTATTGAATGTCTGACAAATTTTCCAAAATGTTCCAAGTGTGCTGAATGTCCAATGTATGAGAGCTGGGGAGCATAGATATTCTGAGGACATCGGACTCATCAAATAGAAGGATATTCCGTCTGAATTGAATCACAAAACTAACTGAATTGTAACCCTATTCAGAATGATTAAAGTTGATAACTGCCGTATATGGAGGGGAATCATACAAGGATTACAGTACTGCCAAATGCAAACTGAACAGAGAAACTTGTCATCTTCGGAATGTTGAGGAGATGGAATAGCTCATTCTGCAAAGCTCCACATCAACGATTGCGGGTTCGAACCTAGCCCTGGCAATCCAATAATGAAGCTCCAATACTGGATTGACGCTGGTAGGCGTTAGATGTGGAAATGAAGCAATTATGTCATGTTGTTTTGTAACAATGCTCTAAGTGTCAGTCATGTACACTGGACTCTTGGCAGCAGTTGCCCCGCCTTTAGCCCAGACGACCTATGTCCCCCACATGCCATGCTGGAATCCGATTACACTCCTTGCGTTGATATCACATGCACAAATACTGTCCGGCTTGACCCTAGAAATTTTGTCTCTGCTACTTCTCTTCCTGCAAATTTGAAGTTGGCGTAACATAACTGTACTTTGATTGACTCTTCTAAGCAATTGCCTTATGTCCAGTGTAGCTCACTTTCCTTCAAAAAGTTAATGCTTTGCCTGCCATTGCCTTTCTACTAGTTGGTGTAATTGCTTCATGGTTCGAACCCACCTGCCCACCACCCCGAAACCGGGGCTTTTTCCGGCAAGTGTGTATAACAAGACACGTCCCTCCCAGAATGTCTCACACTGCCTATGTGTGAAAGTGGGATCTTGTGTATGTCAGGTGGGGGCATGCGGAAGGTAAGTGCGTGTCCACATGTAGAAGAGATGCTTTCCTGGGGACAGTTTGAGGTAACCGACTTGGTATTGTGTCCACTATGACAAGGATCAGAGTAAATATCTGGGGAATGTCTTGGGGACATTTTTGTGTAACTTATACATATTAGGCACTCATTGTGACACTGCAGGTCATCTATGACATTTCTTTTCTCTTCTACCTGTTATAAAATTCCCACCATACCAGTTTTCATTTATGGAAATGAATTCTTGTGAGCAGGGATCCAAATTAGAACCAGAGACCATTTTGGTTACTTCCTCCATAGGACCAGAAAGGGGTAATTTGGAGACTGAAGGTCACATGGTTTACTTTCTTGAATTCCACCAGGACAGGACTTTGAATGAGAAGTTAATCCTCGAGGCTCTTAAACATGCTCCCATTCTTGATTACATACAGTACAGTCGTGTCTTTTTTTTTTTTACACCCAAAATTCACAATGGTGCAAACAATAGTTATTACTAGGTTTTGGAATTCCGAGAGCTCTTGCTGGAGATGGAGGCGCCGTAGCACACCTTTTTATCTGAAGTGGCGGACGTTTTATACCACCCCGATTTGGGATTCTTCTTGGCGTTTCCCCCTCACTCACGGCAGTGATGATCTGGGGTAGAGGAACTCTTATTCTGTGGGGCTATAAAAAAAACAGGCAATTTTTTTTTGTTTACCACTACTTTGCCTTCACTTTTTCCCATTTTCCCCTCCCCTTCATTTTCCCTTTTTCAGCCTCCGATTTTTTCCCTCTCAATATTTTGTCAGGGTAAAATTGCCCCCCCCCCCCACTGCCTACTGGCTATGCCACTGGTAGTTAAGAATTATGGTTTTCCATGATAGAGACTAGTTTTCATTTCAAGGAATTACATCCTGACCTACGAATATTCAACGGTAAATACATGACCAAAACTACTATATGCACTGTTGTTGGCCTAATTCAACATCTTAAAGCTTCTTGCCTTATAGGGTTGGGGGAGGCGTCCCCAATGTCAGAGCCTAACTGAGTCAGGCAGAGATATCACTTGTGTGGAGTATCTAGCGTCAGGTACTCAGGGGGACAAAGCACTTGTTCTAGGCACGAAGGACTTGGATACTAGTCTAAGGTATGCAAATATTGTTCATGCCACAGAAGCTTATCTATGAGCAATAAGAATCTGAGGCTACCCTTGTAGCAAGGATTATGCACTGACGTAGGAGATACGATGAGTGCTTATGGTGGCATATATAGACCAGGAGACAGTGAACAGATTCAATGGATTAGATGTTGCAGTTTAAAATATGCCTAAATGATTATTCTACTTGACATTCGCGATATAAATGTAGTCTTTTTTCTGTGTGTGGATATGGACTACCTTTTGGTTGAAAACAAAGTATTTTGGAATCAAGTGTGTCTAATTTGCATATTCTCTGCAAACTTTTGAAGAAAAATTGGATGATGTGGTCAGCAGTGGGCCTGAGAAAGTGGACGGGTTGGGTTTGAGGTAATTAGAGCGTCATTTTATTTAATTGTCCAATTGTGCATAACTTATGGAAATTTGTTAGTTTGCCTGATTTTCACAAAACTTGATAAACATGCATGGTCGATATACAATCCAGTTGAGTTTGACAGTAATTTGGTGAGTTCCATTGGGAATTCAATTAGGGCTAGGCAAACTGCGCCATTACTGATGCTTTTAGGATCTCTCAGTGATGGTATTCTCTGCCAGCAAGCAAACCCCCTCAAATCCCATTTTTAGGCAGGTGTCCAAGTTAGTTGTCAAAAGAAGGCGGGTGTCACTGCCGTGCGTGTTAGAGTGCTTCTTCGCCTCATGGGCCACATCAAGTGATGCTTGCTGGAGCGTTGACGCAGCCAGTGACACCACCACAATCGTTTGCACAGGAGTCATCTATTGTGTAGGTGGGTCAGGGGATGTAATCACAAGCAGATGACGGCCGTACATATTGGACTACCTCTTGTTTCTCCCCCTGCTCCATTCTCTAATATAATCGGCCAACGAGAAGGTACCTCTAGGAAGCCGTCTTAATACCTTGACGTCAAAGAATTCCTGCAATAAGGACATTGTATTTTATTCCGTGCTGAAGGCAAAAGGAATATAGCAGTCCTGTCTATGGTGTGGGTGACACCTCTGTCAGCACGATATATAAACGAACGCAACTAGGTTCGAGTTCAAATTAGGCACTTGGGTTGCTTATGTGGTGAGGATGTACCCTTTTGTTTCTAGTGCTAGTTTAAAGTCATTCAAGTCATACAGGGCGAAGTTCAAAAAAAACGTCAGCATGATATCTAATGAGGGCGAGTATCTATTAGGTATGTGGACCTGTACATCTGATGCGGGTGAACCCTATTGTTTTGGTGTCATCCAGGGCAATCCTTCTATATCTTGGCAATGAAACATTTCCAGACGCAATATTGTAATGTTGCAAGTTTTGTTCGTCTAAGCGAAGTACATCTGGTGACCTACTTTTGACCTTTGACCTCATTTGACCTACATAATGACGATATAGCACACCTAACCATCCAGTCTGCGTCGAAATTATTTGCGTTTTCAACCTGCATGTCTAGTAACTCTTCGGGAAATTCAGGTGGTCGTTGATACAATCTAGTGCTTATAGCACACCCTTTGGCCTTCCAAAAGTTGTGAAGTTAGTTGCGCGCGGTGGAGCCATGTTCTTTTTAGTTACAAACCATCTATGGCTGGTTGAGCTATTGTGATGCCCATGCGTCTATCTATCTAGCCTCCTATATATCAGTCTGTAAAATTTTGCTTTTGGCCACAGAATGTTCATGTTTTGATGAAGCTCGACCAGACTTGGTCACATTGTTATGACTGAAGGGTAATCTTTGAGCACCTAAAGGTCAAGGTTCAATGGCATTAACGGGCACAATGGGCCAGTAAGTGAAAAACTGCGAAACGCTACTTCTCCTACAAATTTTGACGGCACAGGCTGATGTTCAGCGTTCATAATGATGGTCTATAAGGGGGCCCCCCCCCCCCATTACCTTCGGGAGTGTTCAGGAATTTTTAGTCCAAGTCCCATTGGCCCGAGGGCATCATATTCATTGGGAAATTGTGACACAATGGTTCTTGAATGCATCTCCTTCTACAAGCTCCATTTATTTTTCTTCAACAGTAGTAACATGTAATGGTCCCTTGGGTTAGAGGGCAACACAACCTTGAGGCGGTCGTTCAGGAATTTTGGGACCAGGGCCCAGTTTGGGCCAAAGGGCCCATATGTGAAATATGCAAATCCGTATCTTCTACAAATTTTAGTTGCATAGTGCTGATGTTTGCTCATAATGATGGTCTCATAGACAGGACCTCTGAGGATGTTCAGGATGTTATGTCCAAGGGCCATTTGTATCGCTGAACTTTGTTCAACGGAGAGACTTGTGGGTGTGTCTGTCGTTGTCTCTACGTTCGGTTCGATATCTCCTGAATCGTGCAAGCCATCATGCTGGGGACCTTTTTGTGGAGGTGAGCGGTGAAGAGGTGCTGATGTGCAGCCACTTTCGGCCCGAAAGACCATACTCATTGCATAATTTGCATATTTAATGAAAATTGGGCCCGGAAGTTGTGTACAAGATATCTCTTGATCGGTAGAGCATTGAGTGATGCCGTCGGAGTATATAACAACTATGAAGAGTACACGAAAATTATTAGATTCCGGGCAGGATATATGTAATTAAGTAGTCTTAATTTGCATAATTTCGGATATTTTTGAAGTTCGTTGATTTTGACGAACTCGGTGGAGATGGGTAGCTATAGTCCCAATGAATTTACGTAGGGGACGAGGCACAAGGTCATTTAATGTTACTAATTCGACATTACTAGTCTAATTTGCATAATTGATGCATATTTTAAAGTTGGTTGAATCTCATGGAAATTGGTGGAGATGGTACACCTTTGATCCTGATAAATTAAACACAGTTGTAAAGTTCACTTAAGTAATTTAAATGTGAATAATTTACATAAAATACGTATTTTCGAAGTTTTGTTGAAATGGCAGTAACAATTGGAATGAGATTGCAGTTTAGGTGCTCGTAGAGATTTGTCAGGTAATTTTGGTCCGTGGATCAAAAAAAGCAAAGACAAGTCAAAAGGTCAGAGGTCAAGTTTAAGAAAATGTGCTTACTTTAGGAGTTACAGGCCAAAGAAATAAAAAAACGTCAATTTTGAGTGATATGTGATATAGCTCTGTGTGCTACATAGACGAAACCAACTCCCGCTTCGATCTGACACCAGGTCTTCAAGTTAAAAGGGGCCTAAGGTCGTTCGGATACCTTTTCGGGCGATAGCAAAGGGAGTATGTATTTGATTACATAATACTTGAGGGCTGGGTGCCGTCATCGGGCAAAGCATTTCCATAAAAACCATCATGTCATCAAGGTCATTTAAGGTCACTCATGGACCAAGAAAACTGCCAAATAATAAACATTTCTGCAAAAGCCTCTAGTGATGGGACTATGGCTGGAATTGGGACATGCAGCAATATCAGGGTAACATTTTTCATAAAAACCGTAATGTCATCAAGGTCAGTCCAGGCACTTATGGACCAAATAATAACATTTCCTGCAACAGATCTAAAGACTGTATGTGATATGGCTGATGTTTCGAGACAAGGTGCTTATTTATGATGGGAATATTTTCATAAAACTGTATGTTATCAAAGGCCATTCAATTATTCGAATCCTAATTGTGAGAAGTATGAAATATTAAAATAGCCCCTACAAAACTCCATACATTCTTGGATAATATCTTTACCCTCTCAGCTACCAATATTAAGACTGGTATAATCTAGCTCAGCATCACTATTAATATAGCGAACACATCTATTGAATTTTACGAATGTCAACTTTCAACCCCTCAGGTATGTATTTCCAGTCAAGTCCATTAAAATAGAGTCCTATCTGTAGCAACACAGGAGATTCCGTTTGGTCTTATTTCATATCACTCATGGGACATACCTGTTGACAAACTGTAGAGGAACATGGTTGCACAATGAAATGGCAGAGTTACAGTGGGAATCCCCTTATATCACTATGCAAAACATGCTGCTCTCGACTTGTTCTCTGTGTTATCGTTGTGTGCCATCACTCCACTGTATGCAGGCTTCACTGGCTCCCTATAAGCAGGAGGAATTGCCTTTAAAATTCTTCTACTCATACAAAGCTGTCAACTGTATGCTCTGATTTCATCTCAGAGCATCTAAGCATCAGCTCAATCTTGGCACGCTCGTGTCCACAAGTTCTATGGGATTCGTTCGTTTGCTTCTGGTGCTCCTCACTTATGGAATGCTCTCCCAAAATCTATTCGTCTGGCCCCGCCTGTGGCTACTTCCAAGTCTTGTTTAAAACGTCTCTTCAACCAGCATTCTGTCTGACTAATCCTTTTGTTTCTGTATTTTTGGTGTGGTTTTCCCTTGTTTTGTCTTTTGTTTCCTCTTCTGTTTCCTATCGCCTCCTGTTTGTTATTAGTCTGTAAAGCGCCTAGAGGCTTTGCATTGGGCGCTCTATCAAGTCCACCTTATTAGTATTATTATATAATAGTCATAAGCTTCAGCCTCAAGTAGGGCCGACCATGTCAATAAGCCAGCAGCCTGGGGTGTAGGTTCACCATGCAAAGGAGCCTAATGAGATGGCGTATGTCACTATAGACAGGGGAGCTGCAAGTAGCTGTGGAGAGGGGTGCGTGGAATCCCAGGAGGTACTGGAAGTAGTAGATGTATATGTAAAGGGATACTCTTTGACGATATATAGGATAAACTTTTAGATTTAGGACCTAATATCCACTGTGAGTTACGGTGGGGCATAGGGTCGTTTAATGGACCATACAGTAATCGGAAGGGAACTATTAACTATAGTAATGATTGTTTTATAAGGGGAGAGTACAGGTTACCGTAGGTAGGATCATGTTTTTACTGAAGACTCACAGTCTGTTGTTAGGTTGCTATGTTCCAAGGGGTGTAGTCAATGATGGCGATGAATGTTTTAAATATTTTTAAGAGGGATTGGATACATTTCCAGTACAAAACATTTACTTCGATCACTTGCTATGCTATTTTCATTTTTTTTTTTCATTCCATCACCCTTTTTTATAATTATATATATCGCCAATAAAATTTAATTATTTTTATTTATTCCTTATTACATTACATAGAACTGGATGTCATTCTTTGTCTTTTGTCATGGCTCATTCCAAAGTTCAAAGTTTGTTTGATTCATGAACCCTTTCAAGAATATTTGAGGGTATTTGAATGAGAAATGGGTCAATGGGCTGGTCCCGTTGGCTACTGTGGGTCTAATTTACATATTTAGTCACATTTCCTGTACTTGTACTTGTACTCCTTTAGCAGACAATTGTCAATATCCGTCCTTACGAATTTGACATTTGGTCACTGAGTAGTTGGCTGTTTCCGTTAAATGCTAATACCGAAAATCCTAAAATCAACATCTGGAAGCCGTTTAAGATTTGCTGGTGGACTCAAAGAAAAATCACTGATCGCGCAACCATGCGAGACCATGGTGGGGGGGGGGGGGGCTATCGCCTGTATTATATTTCACCACAATGGTTCTTGAAATCATCTCCTCCTCACCAATCTTCAATTGATTTTCTTCGAAGAACATTTGGGTTCTTGGGTAAGAGGGCCATTGGAGTTTCAGGAATTTTGTGTTTGGGGCCCAGGGCCCAATTTGCCCTGTGAAATGTTGTATCTCCTACAAATCTAGTTGCACCATGCTGATTTTCCGTCATAATTATGGTCTAATAACCGTACCTCCAGGGTGCCCTGGATTTAGGACCAAAAGCCTAGTGTGGGCCCAAAGGCCAACGATGTGATTAGCAAAATGCGTTATCTGCTCCTAACACGTGTTGGTGCACGTAAACTGACATTTTCGGTCAGAATGAATGGTCTAACAGTCGTACCTCCTGGGGTGTTCAGATTTTTATCCACGGTCCCACTTGGGCCCGAGGGCCCATTCCATGGAATTTCACACTTCAGTACCGAAAGGCATCCGTCCACAAGTACTAATTTAATCTATTTAGAGTTACGTGTTAATGCTCCTTGGGTAGTGGCCCATTGGGGTGTTTGCAACTTCTGGCTTAAGCCCATGTGGCCCTGGGCCCACCACGTTAAATCAATGCAAAATGCTTCTAACGGATTTTGATTGCACAAGTCAGTGCTGATGTTTGTCTTAATAGGGCCCTAGTAGTCGTACCTTCAGGGCTCTCAGGAATTTTGGACCCGAATCAGTGTGTCAACAATTGCCTTTTGGGCCCCTCAAACAGTCATTCTGGGACGGATGGTCGACCAAGCGGACACATTGGTTAGTGACCCTGAGCCCATGTTTGACTTCGTGGGTCAGGGCAATAATAGGCCATTATGTATAGAATAATTTTGAAGGTGAAGGTCAAGTCCATTAAAGGGGCGCAATATGCCCTTGTGTGAAATTGCCTTTTCTTCGATTGGGCTTTCTTCGCATGAATGTTGACTAAAGTGAAGTACAATGTTCATTGACTGTCTAAGACCTGTTTGGCCATACGAAGTCATTGTCAAAGGTTTGTCAAAGGCACAATAGCCCGTGCTTTAGACTGCCTTTTGGCCTCAGATCGTGAACATTTAACAATGTATAGTTGTACATTCGTCTAGTACATTTGTGTTGTTTGAGCTACACATCATTGTGCTCTGCATATACTTGTGGTCGTATGGGACCAGCCCATTACCCCTGAATCTTCTTGAAGCTTTGCATGCATTGACTGAAACGAGAGAACGACTGCGCACGAAGCTCGCAAAGAATCCAAGATGCTTAGTCTGTTAAATACAGGGTTTTCAAACACATATATGTGGGCGGTTCAAGTCTTT
Organism: Sclerodactyla briareus; assembly: GCA_026419785.1. Classification (NCBI taxonomy): domain Eukaryota; kingdom Metazoa; phylum Echinodermata; class Holothuroidea; order Dendrochirotida; family Sclerodactylidae; genus Sclerodactyla; species Sclerodactyla briareus. The sequence goes on from JAODTK010005575.1 coordinate 126,267, forward strand.
TTGATCCTTGCCGAAGTGGAGAATCTATGTAGTCCTGTCAGTATATGTGTGTGTATGTATGTATGTGCGTAGTGGCGCCTGGCTTGCTCACTTTGTATGTGTGTTCCCCATAATGCGTACGTGATCCCTAGGGTTTTGGGTCAGGGCAGAGGTCAAAGTCTGAAATCCTTGTAAACGTGATAAGTCCAGAAGTGTGCTGGGTCGATCAAGCTAAATGTGGGATGTAGCTTCCTATGGGGAGTACAAGAAAACCCATGGGTGTGGGTTTGTAGATCAGGGTCATTTTTGTTGAAAAATAGAAAATTTTTGTGTGAAAAATCAATATTTGGTCAATTTCACTTGCAAACATGAAACTCACCCCACTGAAGAAAGGAAGCTCATCTGGTATGTGTGTCCCCAGGGATGAGTACATGGACCCTATTTTTGGGGGTCAGGTTAGAGGTCAACAGAGGTCAAAGTCTGAAATCCTTGTAAACACGATAACGTCAGAGCGTTGTGGTCGATCAGCTGTTTTGGTGTGTAGCTTTATGGGGAGTATAAAACCCTTCGTTTTTGGTAGATCAGGGAATTTTTGGTGAGAAATGTGAGAAAATCAATATTTCAGTCAATTTCCAGCTTGGTAAACACGATAAACTTGACACCACCTTGAGGGATGAAGCTCATACTTATGTGGTATGTGTGTTCCCCATAATGAGTACATGATCCTATTGTTTTGGGTCAGGTCAGAGGTCAAAGTCTGAAATCCTTGTAAACATGATAAGTCCAGAAAAATTATTTTTTTGGTGACATCAATATTGCAGTCAATTCCAGCTTGTAAACACGATAACTTACTTCACCTGAATGGATGAACCCATACTGATGTTGTTTTCCCATGAAGAAATCATTTTTGGTCAATTTTCAGCTTGAAAACATGATAACTCGAACCCCACTGAAAAATGAAGCTCATACTTGGTATGTTGTTCCCATGATGAGTACATTGACCCCTATTTTTGGGATCAGTAGAGGTCACCAAACGTCAAAGTCTGAAATCTTGTAAACCAACGATAAGTCCAGAGCGTGTTGTCCGATCAAGCTTTATTTTGGTGTGTAGCTTTCTTATGGGGCGAACAAGAACCCTAATGTTTTTGGTGTAGTTCGGTCATTTTTGGTGGGAAAATAGAAATTTTGTGGAAAATCAATATTTTGGTCAATTTTTAAGCCCGTAAACATGATAACTCGACCCCACCTGACCGGATGAAAGCTCCCACTTGGTATGGTGGTTCCCCATGGTGAGTTCATAGGAGCAGTCCCCTGGTTTTTCAGGTCAGTCAGAGTGTCAAGTTGGAAAAGCTGTAACGGGATAGTCACATTGCTTGGTCTGATCAAGTGAAATTTAGTGTGTAGCTTACTCATCAGAGTTCAGGAACCCTATGATTTTGTCACTACGGTGGTCAATATTTGTGAAAAATAAAAATTTGTGAGAAATGTCAAATGCGTCAGCCATAATGAGCAGTACATTTTCCTATTTGTCCTTGTGTCGGACACTGTTATAGGGTTGAGTCCATGGCCCATTTGGTGTCTATCATGTTTAAGAATTCATCATTGATATAAATCATTGTACCAGAAAAAGATCCGGACATAGCTAGGAAAAATAACTGCTTCAATGTTATTCTGCCGGGCCTCTCGCTGAAACTAATTGAAGAGACTAAAAAATCCCCTCGTGTGAGATAGGCCCCCATTTCCAATGCTGGGCGTCGTCTGAATTCTGCCACATATAGAAAAAGTAAGTATGAGTGTTCATACATGTTTTTATCACATGTTGTTAGCCAGACTTGGGGGTACGCTGGTCCAAACAGACCACTATTAGGGTCATCTGATTTTTTTTTTTTACAATTATGCAAGTTTTCAATTATGCTTAGTTTTGTATGGCCATGCAGTGGTTATCTGGTGGACAGTAGGCCCTGATGTTAGTTGCAATAGTACAAACTAAGGATAATAATTTAGGGTCGAAAGCACTTTGGGGGCGGAGGTACCATTCAACCCCCCCCCCCCCCTTTACTTGCTCGAGTGTGAAAACCCTTTTTTTATTTTAAATGTGCCAAATTTCGCAATAATAATATTTTTTTTCGTCAATTACCATACATATCTAACACCGACCGCCGGATGGCTGTCGGTATAGTCAGAGCAATCAAATGTGTCTTTGTTATATTAGGTAGGAGTTAGATTCACGTACAACCAATGCTGAAATAGCTTTGGTAATCTGCAAATTGACCTCAAGCATCTTTTTTACAATAGGCTGTTGCATTTTTATAATTCTGCATGGGACTAAAAATCCAAATAGCGGCGTCCTGGTTAGTCAGCTGAATGTCGTGGACATACGAGGAGGACGCTCCCGCATCCATCTAACACTCCCATTCGAACAAAATAGTTTACCCATGGTCTAAAATGAGCAGGGGCGGAGATCCTGGGGGGGGGGGGATGTGGGGATGTCTCCCCCCACCCAAAAGTGTGGAGGGGGATATGCTATAACCATAAACCCCCTCCCCCCCCCAGATTTGAGGGCCAATACATCAGGAAATTGTGGTAATTGTGATTGTAATAGAGCCAAGGCCTTAATAAAAAGAGTCAACCCACTTGCCCTGCTACACCCACTGCGGTGTCCCACATAACAAAATCCGTATCAGCTGAAGCAACCGAGCCGCACCACTGATCCAGATGCCCTGTACGCGACAACGTATTGGGGCCTCTTTAAATACGCAGTCCGGAAAGGTCAAAATCTGTACATGGCATCATTCGGACCACCCCGAGGCCGAGGTCCCCATCCTATTTGAAACCCTCTGCCCGACACGATGGCTCAACCAGGAGTCGAACTGTATCATCGCCCTTGAAGAACTACAAAATCCACACTCAGTGCTCTCGGTGAGCAGCTAGATGCTTCGGAACAACCACGGCCTCGATCATTGGCCTGTACACCACCTTAAAAGCGCGCAAGGTTGGTTTCCTCCTCGGACCTCAAATGCTCGCTGCCTCTCCTTGGAGTGATGGCATGCCTTACAGGGGTCTTTAAGGTACGGCAAACAGTAGTCGGCATGCTCCAAAGCGTAGACAATGCTAAACGAAGAACTGGGTGCAATGCGCGACAGTAACATTTCAGAGAGAGGTTCGTGGAAGCCGAGGACATGGGTGGAGCATGTAGATGCTGTTGTATGTTTTTGGAAAGGCTTGCCCACAACCCCGCAAAAGAAAACCCCCCGACTTCTCGGGGGCGGGGCAGGATTCGTGGCACCACCCAATCAGATCGTGGAAGACCTTACCGTGTTGCAGATACTTCTCTGTCCTAGAGGCTGCCATCTCTAACTTGGAGTCTTACTTCACGTCGCGGACCTTCCAGATTATGGCAGGGCCGTCACATGCTGGTGACTGAGAGAGGTTGAACAGGTCAGTGATCCAGAAATAACCCGAGCTATCGGAGGACTGTGGAAACGGCACTCCGTTTTTTCCGACGTCGCTTCCTGAATAGTGAGGAACATCCGTCTATGACGGTTGAAGACATCAGGAAAAAATCTGGGTTGCCACGGAACACCGAGTACAAAGATATTCCCTGCGGTAGAGCAGCTCCTGCGTCTCGTGCTTATTTCTCTCTGCGAGCTCCTGTTTTCAGTGAAAGATCTTTCAGTACAGCTCAGGCGTATCGAACTGGTTAAGGAATTCAACCGGACAGGCACGCTTGAACCACCCTGAATGATTGCTCAGTACATTCCCAAATCTTGATGGGAATTGACCCCCGAATCATTGCCCAGAAGTTCATTGAAAGTTGCGACGGAGCGAAAGGAAGGTGTTTTTGGGTGCTTCTCGTAAACAATCCGCTAACCTGCTAACAGAGACATTGTTCATCCAGACAATAATCGGAACTAAGTTAGTCTGAGGATTGGGTAGCGCTTGAAAGCCTTGAATTAATTTACATCGTACATTGTGGCTGTGGAGGTCGGTGTGGGGGGTCGGGTGGAGGGGGGGGGGGGGGTCACGCTTGCTCCTTGATCGGTGTTGTGTGCGTGATGCTGAATAGTACGGGGGCAAACTTCTGTTTCTGTAAGAGGAGAGAGAACGTTCCGGAAAACCCTGTAAAACACATAACTCGCATATTAAAAAAAAAATCATTGCTTATTGAATGAATACAAAACAGACTGTAATAACCCTCACTTCATACTTGCATAGGCCGGTAATAGCATACGTGAGGCTGTTATCTCCATGGGATAATATAAGAGGCCCTCGAAAATTCGAAGGTAGCGCATGCCCGAAAAAAAACTTAAGAAACCTAATTTGAATGTTGAATATTAGATATTTCTGACATGATATCTCTATTTAGAGCTGGTATATGCCTCTTGAAACCACGAGAAGTGCCGTTTTCCGGCCACCTAGAGGGTTTGTAAATTCCAAAAATTGCTGAACGCTCCGCGCCAACCCATGGTGGCGCGCCGCTTAGATAGTCTCACAAAACTATCCCCCCCCCCCCCCCACTTGAGGATACGGATCGCCGCCCAGGAAAATGAGACAGCCAAAATAGATATAGAAAATTGAGAGAGAGAGAATATCTAGACAGGAATTGATCAAATTTCAAACCGACAATACGAAAATCAGAAAAAGATGAGCCGAAGGTCTTTAATTTAATTGATTGTAACAAAATTGTGCAGAAAAGACGTTTTTTTTAGCGCGCTTCGCACCCAATATCCTTAGGTGTACTTTTACCGTACCGGTTCCTGTGGAATACAATGAAATTCGAGAACTTTTCGGGCGATCTTCCCCAGTGACTCGAGTCAATGTTAACATTTTTGGGGACTAAATAAGTTACACCATACCAATCAAGCTTCAGGAAAATCGAACCAACTTTGAAATTTGGAAAACATCATGCGAAATAAACACTTGAATGACCGGCCTCCAGTGATCTCCAGCCTATGGAATATACAATTTGATATATTGAATAATCACAGGATAGTTCCCTCCAGATTACCATATTGTCCAAACAATTGTAAATAGACCCTATGGCCCACCGCATCTCATAGTGGATACTGGGGCTCTAAAGGGGTTCTATAAAGTTTGTCTGTATATTCTCAGTGACACCCATACAATTTTACCTCCTACTGTAGTAATTCCAGCAACTCTATAGTCATTACTTCCCCCCTGTCTCACACACTACCAGTGGCAATATAAGTTCCTCTACTGCAGGTGTAACCTGACACCCTGCCAATCTTGAATAGGTAGCTGTAGTAAAAATGACTGCATAATAGTACAAGAGAGAACTACCAGAGCCTATGTAACAAACCCTTGACTTTATTGTCAGAGGGGGCCAAAAGAAAGGTTGACAGGCTGGAGCTGGAGGCTCGAGTTTCCTGTGGGCTCATGGTAGAGGGATGAGAGAAATCTTTGGATTACTATTAGGATTTGATGGACATCTGATAATGAGCCTTTTCTTAAAAACCTGTTATGACATAGCATGCAGTTTTCATGAAAAATATTCCCCTCGATAATGAGCACCATGCCTCAACATATCAACCATATCGCGTACAGTTTTTTGGGGTGTTGGAGAAAATGCTATTATTTAGCAGTTTTTTTTTGTCTATAAGGGGACTTGAATGACCTTTGATGACATAACGTTTTTTTATGAAAAACATTACTCTTGATGATATGCATTACGTCCCAAATGTCAGCCATATCGAACACAATCACTAGAAGTTATTGCAGAAAATGTTATTTTGGCAGCTTTTTGACCCTAAATGACCTTTTTGATGACATGATGGTTTTTTTTTTTTAATGAAAAATGCTGCCTCGATGTGATGCACCAAGTCCCAAAAGCATTATGTAATCAGAAACACGACAATGCTATCGCCCAAAAGGTATTCCAACTCGGACCTTTGCCTCTTGTACTTGCCAAGACCAGTGTCAGGATCGAAAGGGAGGGGGATTGTTGGTGGGAAGTGGTTTCGTATATGTAGGCACACGGAGCTCTATCACATATCCAGAAATTGACGGTTTTATCCCTTTGCCCTGTAACTCCTAAAATAAGCACATTTGCCCAAGACTTGACCTTTGACCTTTGACCTCGTCTTTAGATGTTGTTTGATCCACTGAACCCCAAAATTACCCCTAACTGCTCATTCACTCATTCCACTTGTTATTGGCCATTTAACAGACTTCGAAAAATTGCATAGTCTATGTAAATTATTCACATCAAATGACCTTAGTGACCTTCACACTGTTGTTAAATCGATCAGGATCAAAAGTGTACCAATCTCCACCGAGTTTCATGAGGATTCAACCAACTTTAGAATCTGCATAAATTATGACAAATTAGACTAGGTAGATGCATTAGTAACATTAAGGGACCTTTGGTGACAATCCCTACTGTAAAATTATTGGGACTATAGATCAACCATCTCCACCGAGTTTCGTCCAATCCAACAGTTCGTGTACACGTTCATAGTTGCTGTATACTCCGAACGGCATCTACCGATCAAGAGAAATCTGTACCACAAGTGCCAATTTTCATCTAAAATGCAAATTTATGCAAATGAGCAGAGTGGGCGGCGGAAGCCCACAAATTTAGGGGGACGCACAGACCAAACTTTTTGATGCATTGTGGTTGGTTACTATCTAAGACGAGCGCCCGGAGTGGTTGGCGCGGGTACGGAGTGTTGAAAGAAAGTTTGGGGTTTTTTTTACAAACCTCCCAGATGGCCGGAAATGGCACTTCCTGAGCGTTGTGAAAGCTAGACCCAGCATAAAACTGGGCGGTCATGTCGGCAAAATCATAGTTATTAATAAAATGTATGTATGAAGAATGATAATGCATATCAGATGGGTTTTGAGACAGCAAATTCCCGCTGAGGGAGAGCCCGGGGAGGGTGATGTCACACCTTCGCACCCCCCCCCCACATCTAAGAAAATCGACTTTCGAGTAATCGAGTAATTATGTTGCTCACCCAGGTATCCCCTTCCTGCTCCTGGTTGCCTCCCATTGTTGTCAAGTGGTTAGCGTATCGGACTGTTAGGGGGTTTAGGTCGACTCGCCGTGGGGCAAACCAAACACTGGAAAGATTAAACATGTGTGTTTACACTTTGGTTTCCTCGCATTTTACAATAGTTGACCAACTAAGTGAAAAATTATTACGTACGTTTAAAAGACACCAAAAGTGGGACAATTGGTGTCTTTGAGCAGTACGTAACACCTTTTTTCACTTGGTGATGAACAATGAAATGTTGTAACAACAAGGGAATCAAGGTTACATTATAATGTTAGTGTTGTACGCACCTATCTGTTTAAGCAAAGTTATACATTTTACGTATAATCATTGATCAAACAAATCTGCTGTTTTGGGTCTTTTTCCATTGAAACGTACGTAACACCTAAAGCCATTACTGCAAGATAGTAAATGATGACTTCATTCACCGACATGTCATTTGGGTATTTCTTCATGTTAATTATAAAGCTGAACAAAAATGCAAGCATCACTTACCTATTTTTATTTTATTCTAAGGACTAACATTTTTTTTAAATGTCCCACTTTTGTTGCCGAGTATTATATTGTGGCCTTGTACATACAGCGGTGATTATTGTCCATCTTGAACAATCTAGTAGGCCTAGTCAAGAGACTATCATTACAGTCAGTCGTCATCACTTGTATTTGCCAAAATGCTAACTCGTGTTTCCTTCTTGTTGACGAAGTTAACGCACAGCTCAAGAGTATTTATAGTCGATCTAGAACTGACTGTGAACCTTGGCAAGATTACAGATTTCGCTACAATTTGCGATATCGCAGACCAGGCGGCAACTTTTGAACTTAGAACTTTAGAACTTAAAAAGGATACTAGTTTCACATTTATTCAGGCCTGTTATAATCTATTGCCTATATTCCATCATGTTCCGCCAAATCGATAATGATACTTTCTGGTTTAATTGTCGATGTTGGTGTTAATTTTCAAATTTCAATTTGGTCAAATTTTAGGGGAACGGCCCCCCTCCTCCCCCTCTTCATTTTTCGGGGGGGGGACGCGTCCCCCCCCCCCCCCCCGCGTGCGCCAATGCAACTAAGTAGGTCTTGGGACAAAAAAAGTGGAATTGCACATCGACAACTCTTCAACCGCGCCCTCACAAAAAGGTTCCAGCATGATGGCTTTCCGGTCAGGCAATATCGAACGACACTAGGATGGGGACAGACAGCGGGAAACAGATAAACACGAAGGACAGATAAAAACACACCACACAACAAAGTGACCAATATGTCACTCCTACGACCACACAAAGTTCAGCGAGACAAAATCGAAATAGCCGATAACAATTGGCTCCCGTTTTCTCGGTTCGCTCTGTTCTTCCATTCTCCGCTTCACCTTCTTCAATCACCCCTCCCCTCCTTCCCTTCCTCTCTCTTCCTTTCCTCCTATCCTTTTTACTCTTCTTTCCTTCCCCTTTTCCCTTTTACTTTTTGTCGGACAAGAACTGAAAATTTGCCGACGGCCACCAAGTTATTATTAGTTAATTATTATATCGAAATTTCGTGTGTGATAATAAGTGGAAAAAAAAAAATGTTGTGTACTTTCTGCTATGGGGGGGCGATTCCAATGGTGACACCTAAACCTTTCGCAAGTTAAAAGCTCAAAGTGGAAATATTCACCTTATTAGTTAAGGCACTTGATCGGTATCGAATGGCGCAAAAATTTATGTTGTCCTCTCTACGCCACAAAAAAAATATGATTCCCGAAAGTGAATCCGATCAAAAAGTTAAGAGGTGGTAACCGTGCGCCCGTCATTTCGGCCAATTACTTGCACAAACGATGCGTAAAACGCGTTAGTCCAGGAACGCAATAAGATATGAGGGTGCGGTTTTCAGATTATGGCATCAGCGTCCGATTCTGAGTCGAATAGGTGTGATTATACCACTGGATATCATATCCAGTCTGCCAGTGAACAAGGAGAAATACCCATTCGAAAAATTTCGAGAAATTACGGTCGGAAATTCGAGATAATTAAGTCGGAATTTCGACTTAGTATGTCGACAATTTTGTGATAACAAATCGAAATTTCGAGATAATTAAGTCGGAATGTCGACTTAGTAAGTCGAAAGTTCGTGACTAATAAGTCGAAATTATTAGAGATGATAGAGATATAAGTCGAAATTTCGACTCAGTAGCGGAAATTTCGAGATAATAAGTCAAAAGTCGACCTGTAAGTCGAAATTTCGTGATATAATAAGTCGAAATTCGAGCGAGATTAATAAGTCGAAATTTCGAGATTTAATAATCGAAATTTCGGACTTAGTAAGTCGAAATTTCGAGATGGAGATAAGTAGTCGAAAAATTTCGAGATTGAAAAAAATCGAGATAATACGTTTGAACTTCGAGATAATAAGTCGAATTTTCCGATATAATTATGGTCCGTAATTTCGTGATAATCTGGTATTTTTTTTTACTTGACCCTCCCCGGCCACCTACTTAGCTCTCAATGTATGGTCGACTTGTGAACAAATCTATCACCTTGTTTATCTATCAACCTTCAATACAACCTCCAGTGGGGAGGGTGACACGAGCCTAGACGGACGTGGAAAACATAAATGATGCCAACCCCCCCCCCCCCCACCCCCCGCCCCCCGCCCCCCCCCCCCCCCCCCCCCGCCCCGCTCTACTTCGACAAATCCCCCTTCTCCTCCACCACTGACAAATTTTTGTCCTATTTTGTTGAGAGCCCGATCGCGGTACGATCACATGTCTTGTCTGTCTGTATTGGTCGTACGATGCAAAACACCAACTAGTGGTTATCACTTGCATAGGGGGACAGCACAACAAACAGGCACAAGATATTGAAGAGGCCTGGAGTTGAAGATGATGTTGAAGAATTTACACCATCACCGAAAAACAAAGGACTACTTAATTCCTGCATTAGTGAGAATAGATTGCATCCAGTCTGGGAAATGTTTCTGGGCCACACAGGTAAATATTCCAGGAATTCTCAAATAAATCTGGCAAGGGGGGGAAGGGCATGAGAAGTGGGAGGGAGTTGCTGTTGTCCGCGCATCTTGCTCACCCCCTCCCACCCCAGGCACATAATCCTGTTTTTTGCCTCGGTAGGTGTGTGATCCTTCTCATGTTCATTGCATTAATTGTTTGTCGGCCGGTTTGTTGTAAAATGTGCTAAAAATATGCCAGAGTATGTTGGTAACTGTAGAATACTTTGTAGTTGTTTTTTCTGGTTATTCCCAAGGCTCGGTGTGCATTTGGTGTTTCAGGGATCTCTGGCATCTCTGGCTGATATCAATAAGACAAGACAAGACAGACAAGCCAAGACGGACAGAAAAGACAAGCAAGACAAAGGACAAGACAAGACAAAAATGACATCTTTTTTTTAAATCTGGGTCAAGGACATTCACCCGCATTCTATAATTTTGAACTTCACTTTCCGAGAGTTCAGCAGGTTTGGCAGGCGCAGGTGTGCCCACTTTGGCGCTGTGGTTTGGAGAATCCTCTGACCTCTATTTTCCGTCATTCAGTAGGTGTAAACTTTCTGCATAATGTAACTATAACCATGATTTACCAGTGCCAAAGTTGTAAACTTGGTGGGTCGGGTTTGGTAGAATCGCCCCATGGTATCACCGGCCCAGCTGTCATTTAGAGTGACTAAAGGGAAGACAGCAGGGGTAAACTTCTCGTGAATTGAGCGACACTATAGCACACGAAGGGTGATGTTCTGACAAACCTTCCACCTCTGCCACAGTTGATTGTTCAATATTCTATTTTTCTGTTTGTGGTTATTTTGTCAGATATTTTGGGGGACTAAAAATAATCCACAGAGATTTGTTGTTCTGATTTCTTTCTAATATTGGATGGGAGTCACTCATTAGCAGAATAGCAAAATGAGTACAACTGCATGGTGGTATTCAATCATTATGCAACGCATTGTAAAAAGAGGCAAACAAGTTGGATATTATGGCAAGGAATCACTACGCAAAGTTGCGGTCTTGTTTATCATTCACTCGTTATCACTGCATGTTTCAGGTTACCACGAGCTAAGCATATGCCGAGCCTGTGACAACACCGCTTTCCGTTTGTAAACAGCCAGCCTATAGGCTATTTGACTTATATATAACACACCACTTTTGTATACCCAAAAGAAGTGTTCGGCAAACATACTAAATTCATATGGACCGCCTTCATGACACTGTAGGGGAAATGGCGTTGTCACGCATGATTGCTCTGGCTAACTATATGATTTTCGTAAAATAGGCTATATAGTTGGGTCGACACTGCCAGTTTGTATTTTGATGTCAACTTGATTCGGATTCTAATCATTCCCGAGTTACGTGATTTCACTATTTCGTTGGCATATCCGCCTTTCAAATTTCTGGGGGATTTTTCTGTTGGATATTTTGTCTGAGCGAAGATCCGATCCACATGCTGGTACGGTGGTACCTTTACAACCGACCCTTTGTACAGCCGCCTCAAGCGAATTGTGGTGAATACCGGTACCTTCGCAAGCACAATGTCAGTATCGTCGCCGGTCAGTAATCCTGATAGTGAAGTACGGTAGCTGTTAGTCCACATAAACTATGTATTTTCATTCCTCTAAGATCAATCACATCTAGCCTTACCAGATTGGAGGGTGCATATATAAGTCAAGTCTGAAATCTGAACCACATCTGGGTTTGCACTCTGGTCGCGAACCAGCAGGGTTCGTCTGTTCCACGGTGCTCCGTCTCATCGGTCCCCCGTCATATTTGTCCATTTGTCCTACGTCATTGCAGTGTCCCCCGCCGTCTCATGGTCTCATTACTGGTCCCACTTTCAGGCCGGGTTGGGGGCAGGCTGCTTGGACGGCCTTGCATGAATGGCGCAGTTTAACGGATACCGTCTCGGGGAATCTGAGCCTGGGAGGGGTGGTTCGATCGCCCAGATGGGCCCAGTGAGCTGAGGCACCAAAGAGAGGGGGGACCAATGAGGAACTGGTAAGTATATATCGTAGAGTCACTGTTAGTTTATCGATTAATGGTTCTATATCGTATGTTGTTCCGCTCATGATTGGGTAAGCCTATATCGGTATTGATCAGGCGCGTACCGAGAGATTGGTCATGGAGGGGGGGGGGGGTGTTGAAGTCGGAACCCAAGGGAAGTGCGCTCTTATAAATGGTCCCCCCTCCCTATTGGCATCAGTACAATTTATGGGCTTCTAGACACATGCGGCTGCATCATTCGCTAATTAACAGCTGCAAAACCTCTACTGAACTGCAAAAAATCAGTTTTTGTGTTAAACATTCATTGGTCACTTGGGTCATGGGGGGGGGGGGGCGGAACCCCGCGGGTACGCCACTGGTATTAACTGACATCTTTGTCTCCCTCTGAGGCCGGGTCTGTCGGCCGCCGAGTGGGGCTGAGATGCTCAGTGACGGGCTGATTTACATGCTGAACATTCTGAGGATGTGGTGCCTAATGCGCTCTCAGGACTGGTGGATAGTGAAATGACTCGCCAGTTTGCTCAGTGTTGATTCCGTAACATCCTCATGCCATTTTACTCTTATCTCTCATAAAGGGGGAGGGTGGGGGGAATGTGTCCCACAACCGGGTAATGAATACTCTTCAGTTGAGAGTTACCCAGGATGTGTAAAAATTGCCAACATCGGTCAAGATGTACAACACCTTCACTCTAATAATGTCGTGTAAACTAGCACAACCGTTACACAACGTTGTGTAATTCTTACATAACACCGGGATATGTGTGATAGTTACATAGTGTTATGTAGATTCTACACAACATTCGTCACAAGAGTGTTTGAGCCTGGAACTCGGATTGTTGGGAACACTGTATGTGCTATGTATGTGGTTTGGATGACTGGAAGGGCGATGTCGTCAATTTTTGTATTCTCGCGGGATTGTAAACAGTATTCTGAATCCAACGTTCATTTTCACCTCCGACCGATCCGCATGCAAACGATGACTACGCGATTGGCGGAGATATCTACTCCACTCCCCCCCCACCTTTTCAAATCCTGCTCATAGTCCCTATCCCACTCAATTGCGAAGACAGTTTATTCCATTTGGATATGATTATCTTCTTCCACACAGTCAGAATGTGACAGGCAGCAGATCTAAAACACGTATAGGCATGGTATGCACAATGTTGCAGTGCGTGCAACTGGCGTTGGATGATCGGGCGACGTATCGTTCCCTTGTGGAGGATCTGATTGACATTTTTGAATCAATGCCGCAAAACGATGTCAGCAATACGGATGAAACTGAAAGTATAGGCCTCGTTAGCTACGCCATAGTTTAGGAATAATATAAACTACTGCCGCAAAAGGAAAAACAAATTACCAATTAAAATAGTCCTCTATTCATTGACGACCTCTGTGTCTGTGATTATCAGTCATTATGTGCTGGAAGCAAATTCAATATGATATATCCTGCATGATCCTATCATAGTAACAATAAATTGCATGGAGATTTGAAAGTCAATTCACAGAAAGTCGAAAGAACGAGTTCCCACGGCACTGTTCCAGCCATTGAAATTGTTAAAAATAATCGATAAAATCGTAGAAAGGCGATGGCTCATAGATTTCATTGCAGGCTAAATTTCTTGGAATTATTGCCATGTTCGTAACCTAGTGACACAGAATTAATGAACATTTTCGCGTACCGATAGATTTGTCTTGGGGGAGGGGATAATTGAGGTCGGAACCCGAGGGAAGTGCGCCCTCATCAATGACCTCACCCCCCTATTGGCAAATAAGATGGCCGCCCCTAGACACATGCTTTGCTACGATATTGCGAATAAAAACAGCTACTGCAAAACTCTTTACTGAACTGCAAAAAAAAATCAGTTTGTGTGTAGAAAAATGTATCGATCACTTGGGCCAGGGGGATCGACCCCCCCCCCCCCTCACCTCGTAGGTAGCCACTGGCATCCACTGCTCTACGCTCGCCATGAATCCTTTCGGTTAGTTTCATTTGCAAAAATAATTCTCACTCGCAAAACGGCGATTCTTACATCAGACCGCACACTACAACCGAGCGCAGCTATGGAATCCTAGCCTAAGCTTAACAAGCGAAAGTCGATACGTCTTGATAGCTGCGTACGGCAAAATTCCTGTGGCGAACACATGCATGTTCATGACCAATCCACATTCATTGTTTTTCACATTTAATTGACCTTACTGACATCGTCATAACCGTGAAATGGCTTGGAACATGTCTACCACATGCTAGATTGGCGAATCAGTGCCCGCACAAAGTATCAACTAAATCATTCCAAGGCCTGTATATAGCTACCTATTACACAAGGAACCCCCCAAACATGTGAAAACAACTCTTTTCCGGGTTACCAGGCCAACAATGTTAGAGCGAGATGGTTGAGGGACAAATCATTCCCCTTGACAATAGGGGTTCATGTCAACTAGGCTACAGACATGGACCTTCTGACAGAAAAGGTAAAACACTGCTCTGCAAAAGGATGGAGAGTAAGTAAAACAAACCTCTGTCACAGAGAGCGAGCTCAATGGAAGTTGGAAAATGGGATTATTAATTGGATTTAATTAAAATCCAATCACACTATGCAACCATAAATGTAACTCAGCCTAGCCGTGCATGATTATCCGCCTCCTACCAAGTTTCATCTTGATTGCATGTACGGTCAGAAGTTATGAATGAACTCGGACGAACAGAACGAACGAACGAATGATTAACGGACGAAAGAACGAACGAACAACGAACGAACGGCCGGAGAGACATGATGATTTGTAGAGCTGCTTACCTGGTTCGAAAAAAAAGGCCATGTATAGGGGCGGCGCCACAGGGGGCAGAGAGTGCGGCTTCCCCCCCCCCCCCCATGGGTTTGGGGCCAAACAATAAAATCGACAGGATGATGTTTTAATGCACACGTTTTTTCGTCGGGGTGGGGTGAAGTGTCAAAATACGTTATCCAAGTTAGGTTATTTTCTATTCGAAATTCAAATCGAGACTCAAAACTGTTACGTTGTAATTAGCGTTCGCAAATGTAGAGTTATGGTTACGTTTGAGAAAACTGTGGTCATTAGGAGCCCACCGTTTGTAATCTTCTAGAGCAAGGGCGGCGATTCATGGGGGGACGGGGGTTGGTTGAGGGGGACGCAATGCATTCCCCTTCCCCCCACCCACCTTCCCCAATATTTGGGCCCGACGGCTATAGTTGACAAGGTATCGACATATCCAGCAGCAACCGCATTTAACAAATGAATATGTCCCTAAATGATCAAGTTGAGTGAATCTGCTGTTCCACTCTCGCCATTTTGCGCGCTAACGCGCGCGGGGGTATTCCATGTATCGGTAAGTTCAGACGCATGATGTGCCTTGTGCAGACATATCCTGTTCCTGCACAAAAAAAAATGCCTGCTGGCAATTCACTCTGGGATGTTTGATTAATTATCAATGAATGACGGGTTTTCTTCGATCCATCGTTTGCATCGACTGGCTTTTGACCAGCATGGTGGGTTCGCCCCTTAATTGGAAGTTGTCGATATTCTGCAAGAGGACCGTTGAATAAAACAAACAACTAATACAAATAACGCTATCTTGAGGCGAGGGGGGTAGGTATACCACATGGCCGGGATAGGTGTTTTGATTCCTGCCAACGGCAAAGGAATCTATGCGGTTAAAGAAAGTATGTGCTGAATGTGCGGTGTGTGTTGTCCGTGTGTTTGTGCGTGCGGGTGCGTGTGTGTGGGTGTGCGTGTGGGTGTGTGTGTGTGTGAAACATTTTGTCGGGACGGTGATATTGAGAAACGCAAGACATGTATCAAGTTCATCTTCAGAATGTAGGTTCGTCATGTGGTGTAGTGGATCCCTAGTTTTCCCTGTTCCTGTCAAGGTCACCAAAGTCAATGAGAGGCCAAACCTGAATATTGAAAAAAGGGCATAACTCCTATTAGCAAGGTTCTTCATCGCTGACCTTTTGAACTACTTGCTAATTGATAATCATGGCTCATATTCAAACATAAGGTCATGTCATCCAGGGTCATCAAAGGTCAATTTTTTTTATTTTTTGTGATAATTTTTCTGGTTTGGCCATAACATGGAACCGAAATGTCTGTCTGCCGAGGTGTGAGGTTCACCCATTGTGATCCACAATCGTTGACCCTACCCCATCCTGTGTGACTTTGACCTCAATTGGACCTTATACCATGTTTTGGACGCGAATCAAATTTTCGGTGGCCCATTTCGGATCTCAAAGGTACCTTCCGATCGAAATTGACCATCAATTGGACACCCATGTGACCTTTGTGTCGAAAATATTAGAGGTCACATTTTTCAATCTGAAATTTAAGTGCAGTTAGGATGTATATAGTTATTTGTCCATGGCGTTTTTTTTGGAATCAGTGGGTTAAACTACCTCTGATGATGAGGTCAAAAGGTCAAAGTCAAATCTCGAATGGATTTGACTATTTTTTAGGTGCAAGGGCAAATAAAATTAAAACTGTCAACTTTTAGATATGTGGCAGAGCTCTGTGTTCTGAATAGACGAAACAACTCCCTCCGCCAATCGGGCAACTCGGTCTCAATTTACAGGGATCAAAGGTTGGTTTGGATACTCTTTTTGGCATAGCATCGGCAGTATCTTGACCTGTCCTGATGTGGTTTATATTTCACGGACAGGGTGTATCCCATCTAGGGTTACATTTTTTTCATAAAAACCGTAATGTCATCAAAGGTCATTCAAGCATGGGCATAAAATTGCTTAATATGGTTCAGATTCAGGACAGGGTGAATCTCTCTTGGGGTAACTTCTTCATAACAACAGTCACCCAAGGTCATCAGAAGTCAACTAGGGGTAAAGACTAGTTTTTTGGCCAATACAATGACATGGAAAACTAAATGTTTTGGCAGAGGTTGGGGAGCGCAGCCATTGGTGATCCACTCGTTGATCTCATCTGTGTGACCTTTGACTTCAATTTGACCTTAACCATTTCTTGTGCTCTCAAATTTTGGATATAAAAGGGGGTCAAAGTTTTTGCAACCCCAGAATGGGAGAGAAAATTTATATTTCACATTTTTGACAAAACCTGACCCTACACTTGTGCCCCATCTTATGTTGACCCAACCCCCAAAATGGGCGATTTGTCCATTTTCAGCCGAAATTTGTGCTGGGGTATGGAAGAGGGGTCCCAAATTTAGAAATTTAAAAAATAAAAAGAACAACCTTGAATCTATATATACTTTGGTTTCAACATGCCAAGCAAGCACAGTCACTGTGTGTAGTAAAAATGTTTGAAATTATCTGTTCTTTTCATTCCTGGTATTAAAAATCTGTGACCCCCCAGGACTAGAATGTGGTGCTTAATGTAGCTTATCAACGTAATAACGTGTGGTGCTGTAAAGTGGTGCTCCGCTTACAATTGATTACTCTTTTCGACCTAAGGGCCTAAGCCAAGCAGCCTAGCCTACATTTAATCCTAGGCTTCGCTTTCGTAAATATTGACAGTTCGCCTAAGCCCTAAACGTTATTTCAACTTAGATGGCTTCTTACTTCTCCACTATTGTTTTTCGTCAGTGATACAGTACCGTACTTCTTCTCAGCTCGATTCAGAATCTTGGCCTGGAAAGCTGTTGTCCAATGGCCTGGTTTTTTTAATGCACTCATCGTGCACATGCTCGGGGTTAGGATAATAACAGCAGCTGGGACCGGCGGCCTTATTTCTTCCGTATATGAGGAGTGGTTAAGATCTTCCAAAATCGTTTGAAATCAGGCTTAGGGTTCATTATATAGTCACAGGGGTTGCGCCAGCGGGGTGGGGGGGGGCAGGGGGCCCATGCCCCCCCCGTCGGGGAAGCCCTGCCCCCCCCCCCTTCGGGGGATTTTTCCCATCTCTTCCGGTGGGACCCGATGGGTACGCTAAAATGTACAACACCCCGACGAGGGCTTTTTTGCCCCGACAGTATAATATTTTCCAAACGTCTTATATTGAAAAATTCCTCTATTGAAGCTGAAAATTTTCGGCGCGCTCGCGCGCCTCATATCTTTCTATAGTAATATGCATTTCTTGTCTCGAGATCAAGATCAGCGTAATCCTCTTCCTCCAGACTATACACTCGTGGAAATATACAAGAGATACACAAGCCTCCAATGGATATCTTCGAAATGTCCCTGCAATAGATTAAGTTTCCATTCGTTTGGGGAGGATGCTCTTTCTGCCATCTATCACTGCTTTGCCTTTTCGAGTGGTGTGCGTTCACGACGCAGTGCCCAGGGTCTTCCTGTGTTGTTATGGATACCTGACCCGCTGCTAACTAATAAGGGCGTCTGATTTGAGTGGGAAGCTATTGAAAGTAAACATTGTTCTCCACCATGTGTATTTCATTTTTTCGTTTTTTTTCTTCAAAAAAGAAAATGAACACACTCATCAAAAAATGCAGGTTTTGACTTGGGGTGGGTGAGCCTCGTCGGGGACTTGCCCCCTCCCCCTCCCTCGGAACTCGGACCCCCCGTCGGGGAAATCCTGGCGCCATCACTGATAGGGTCATATCAATATTTCAGGGTAAAGCATGTTCGTTCCTCCAGAATCCGTCTCAAATAATTGTGAAATAAATTCCAACAACTGGTCATATGAGAAATATGCAAGATTGTGGCATAATCCAATCGATTCACTGTGTGAAATGGGGGTGCTGTCTTTGCTGCCATCCAACGGAAGGAAAAAAATCGCGGACTGGTTGACTAGGAGCATGGAACTTTTATATTACAATGTCAGGTGTCTATCAAGTGCTTGTTGGAATCACCAAAATAAAACTGAGAACCGCTGACTGCACTTGTAAGCCTAGACAACCTGTTGCTTACCAACCTGCTACACATCTTGACGCTGAGTACGCGGATACTATATTTTCGTGATCTGAAAACTCAGCTTCATATTCTTTCCAAATAACCTTCTTGTTATAAATATTACTTTTCCAAAGCTATAATTCCAGGTTAGTATTTGCATAGCATGAGCTATAATCCATGTATCTTACAGTCCTTTTGCTCCGTTTTTCCCATGTTTCCGGCAATGACGTATTCAAAATATTTGTTTCAATTTTACTGCATTGTGGCATTTGCATTGGAGCCCACCCCTCACTCATCATATGGGAGCCTACAACAGTGGCAGCCAGTCAATAATCAAGTCACGTACCCAACATTACATTTTTATAACACACAGTGACTGCGACAGTGATTGGCATTTCGAAAATTCTGAAACAACGTGTTATCTCAAGGTTGTTCAAGGACTGTTCCAGAAGCTGTTACAGAAGTTACAGTACATATTGTTGAAAATATGGCAAGGAATCACACCAACTCTGTGTTTCTTTGTTTTATATTAATTTATGGTGCGACCACTTGTTGAACGCTGGGTGCACGGTGCACATATTATCACTACGACTGTATGAAGGCACACGGTGCGGCATCGAAAATGCAGCCAGGACCGCCACAATTGCGTTGTCAAACAATATATTACAAGTGAAGAAAAGGCTGTCCGAAAAAGCCCAAATATTGCCTAAATGTTCGATGGAATTCCCAAAAGTGTAAACTTTGTTGTCTTTGAGGGAATGTATCGATGCGCGGGGGTCCAGTCACCACCTGGCGGTACCTTGTTCTTGTTTTGTTTTTTTCCTTTGGCGAATATGGTCTATTTGCAAATTTGAAATGCGTATTCGGCAACCAGTTATGGTGCGACAACTTGTTGAAAGTTGGGGTGCGAGCACGTTGCACATAGTAAGGGGGCAGCACACGGAGCGGGTGGAAGCCCCATAAAATAGCCATGGAAGATTCTGCCAGGGAACGCCACAATTTCGTGCAAGACAGATTCAAAATTCAGGTGAAGACAAGTTTATATCCAAAGATTGCCTACTTTTCGATGGAATGTTCAAAAGTGTAAAAAATTTCGCGCGCGCTTCGCGCGCAGTTGCGCTTTTACTTCTTTATTATACTATTGTGCCCACAAGTCCTGACCCCAATAAGAAGTGTCCTTCCCATGCGCCTGTGATCCACGAAGAAGATTGAGATGGGGGCCGTAATCTATTAGGCCTATCTAAGTGATAGGTTACAGAGGGGTCAGTTGCAATGTCGAGCGTTGGTCAAACTGGATCCTGCAAATTCTCGCGCTTCGCGCGAACGTAGTGGTTGTTGCCCGTTCACATTTCCATTGCTCCTGCCATGACCGTAACCTCACTGCATCGTATTTCAGAATGTCCGCACGCAACGCAAAACCTTGAAATTGATCCCTAAGGCGATAAGTTTTGGAGAACCTTCCCTGAAATAAAAATTTGTCGTTAATTTAAGAGGGTGGCTCACTTTCCCATAAGGCATGGAAGTGCCGTTTCCTGCAATCTAGGGTGTCCGTCAAACGAAGAAAATTACCTACGCTACGCGCCAACCGTGGTGGCGCTCCCTTAGATAGTAGTCGTCTCGTCCGTCCCCCTCAACCGCCAACACAAATCGCCACCCTTGATTATAGGGGAAAGGACTCAATGTTAACTTGCAAACTTCGAGGCATTTTTTTTAGAGTGTACAGCTGAAGGAGTAAAATACCAGTTTGTTAGCAGCTTGATATAATGTGGATCTTCTAGTGATACTGCTTCTAATTGGCCTTTGCCTTGAGTGATTCTATTTGGAATTACAGAAAAATTAACTAACGACTGGTCATTTTGCTTTTATTTATTTACCACCATCTTTAGCATACAATACATGCATTTTTTTCTGAAAAAGTAAGCCTGCCTACCTGTTCAGAAGGTATGTACAGTTTCAGCGGGTTCATATTTTGTCAGTGTATCGAATGAAATATGACCTGCCTGGTAAATTGTCATGCATTCAATTTTTTTCCAGAAATTTATGGATTTTTGTCAAAACTCTTGACGTAGCATAGCAAGCATATTAATGCTACAAAAATCGCAAAGGGTAGGGGGACATCCCCAAGGCTTCTTAAATCAATCGAGTGAACAAAATGATTCGAAGCATTACATCGCATATTTAGCCTACCACGCCTAGGGAGAAAAACGCCATTTTGCGGCGCGAAACAAGACTTGAAAAATTATGCACTTTTTGGCTATTCGATTTAAAATTGAGAACTCGCGGTAATGACGTGGGTAATCCTTCGACTTCGGCGCTAGTCGGGTACAGATCTTCACCTGGGTTCTGCACCTGGAAATCAGTGACTCAAGACATTTCCAACGCATTATTGGTTAGACAAAAATTGAATCAGTTTAGAGTGATACAAATCGGGCAGTGCCTATTATTTTTTATTACGGTCCGAAAAGTGGGGGGGGGGGGCAAACGATATGATATCCCCCAAACTTTTGAAAGTGGGGGGAGTGTCCCCCCCCCCGGCCCCCACACTGTTGACGCCCATGATTGGGAGGATGTCGGGTAAATTACATGACAGCAGAGGTTTTTTCACATTCGAGATAAACAGCCAAGCAGTCATCACGTTTTCCTCCACCCGTCCGTGTAAGTCTGACTGAAAAGTAAAATGACTTTGGACACTTTGATCTCGACACTGATTTTTGGTCTGATTGACATCAAGAGTTACGGATGCATTAGTAGCGGACATACAGACGACATACAAGCAGACAGGCAGAGAGACAGACAGACGGATCGGACGGACAGGACGGAACGTCGAGAACGTCCGATTAAAATCTCATTCCATCACTTCTGATGACTTCTGACGTTCGCGTCGGACGAGGAACTAAAATGTTATTGTACCGCGTCCCTGAGTCAGCATATACCAGCATATGAACATAAAGCAATATTATCTCGTGATATAAGGACCTTCCGAATCTATCGGCACGTACAATCCGTAAACTGTTCAGTAATCAAGTAACTTCGTTTATTGTTCTATGTTCCAGTTGGGACTCGCTGATATGCCTATGCTGGTATATAATCACAAAATCCATACACCGGCGCTTTTATGAGAATCTTATAAAATACCTTCCCGCATATTTATTTGGGCATGTTCAACAATTCGCGTATAGATGACGGAAGGGGAAATCCGCTCTGTGTATAGGGTATATACTGCCTGTGGAAGGGCTAGGAGGCCGAGTGACTAAACACACTTGTGTAAGGCAGAAGTCGTGTATCCGCTGACTGATCATTCGCCTAATTCTTGTAGGAAGAAAATGAATTTATTGACTTGTGCTGGGCGTTGTTTTCCGCGTCCACGATTGTACCCTGGACAGGACTAGTGTTTCACTACAGCAATATCATCTAGAATATCGTCTGGAACATAGCGCGGTGAAGTAGGGGTTATTTCTTTTCATTCAGCTGCCGTTCAGCTGCCGGCGGACGGTTACGCAACGATTGTGCGCAGGTTGACCTGTTTCGCGTACATTGTGTAGCTTAACATTCAAGTGGCTTAGTTTTCAATGACATTAGTTTTGTAAGGACATCGCCCATGAAGACTTGGACACCGTCGTACCGGAATGATTTTTCTCGATCTAGTTTTTTATGACGTTGGAAAAGGGAAGGAACATCACCCGCCCAGCATATGGTTTCCTAGACATGAACTAATAATAAAACCTCGTGCGAGAGGTAACCGTCAGAGGTGACATATGACACGCGAGTTAACCAAAAAATAGTATTAAAAAAAATAATAAAGCGCTTCGTCCCGGGAATGAAAAGAGGAAGATAGAAAAAAAAATTTTAAATGCTCAATTTTCGTTGGAAACCCGATATGGCTTCCTGGAGACACAGTTCCCTCAAATTCTCTCCATGTTGAATCTGATGTAGCACCTCAGAACTGAAAACTGGGACGGGTAACACCATGACTTGCATTGAATTTTGGCGCAAATGGCCGATTCATTTTCGTCACCGATTTTATTAGCAATAAAACGAGCAATTTTCTCTTTATGTGGCTTGGAACATAGGGGGAACAATGACTTCTAGGTCGTTATTATGCTTAAGTTCACGGATCAGGAAGAGGTAACGCCAGCAGAATTTGCGGCGCATTCGGCGTCCATACTATACGACGTGCGTCACGCTTGACGGAAGGGAAATTCCCGCCGCTCTATGTATAGTCCTAGACGTAGTGAACCGGAAATGACATGATATCGAATATCATGTCACTTGTCGGCAGATAAGAAAGAATCCAGGACGGCTCTGGGGAATCAACAGATCAAACATTACGTCGATTTCTAGTGTCCATTGGAGCGTGTTTATTGTATAGGTGTCTCCACGGCAATACGTTGTTACTGAGAAGTATGTCGGATATATCTATCAGAATGGGCATTAGTAGCAACGATCAGCTGGGTTATTTAACTGGACGGATAGAGCGATGTATATTTAGTTTCAACCACGGAAACTTCAACGACTGGTGTGCGGTAGGTTAAGTATAAAAAGTGCGCACCTGGGGTAGTAGCTCGAGCTGGTCAGCGGAATAGTGTCTCTTCCGTTTTTTAGCTCAACCAGCTATGCTGGTTGAGCTAGGACTTTGCATGTCACTCTATCTATCATTATTCTATCTAAATCTATCATCTTCTATCTATTATCTATCTATCTATCTATCTATATATCTATCTATCTGTCTATCGATCTTTCTATCAGAATTATCTATCTATCTATCTATTATCATCCTATCTAGCTATCATCTACTATCTATCATCTATCTATCTATTCTCTATCTATCCAGGTGTGTAAACAAATTGTCTTTTGGCCCCTCCCAAACAGTCATTCTGTGATGGATTTGCTCGAACAATCTTGGGACACAAGGTTTATGACCTTGGGAAAGTTGCCACCTGTGAAGGTGAAGGTCAAAGCCCATTAAGGGGGCAAATAGGCCCTGATGTGTAAAATTTCCAAATGTATCTTCTCATACAAAATTTTAGTTGCACAGTGCTGAGTTCGGTAATCATGATGGTCGAACAGCCGTACCTTCGGGGTGTTTCAGGATATTTTGGTCCAAGGCCCACACTCGGGCCCAAGGCGCCCCATTTTATGGAACTTCACACAATAGTACTGAAATGCAGCTCTCCTCCCACACGATTATGTGATGTTCTTCTAGGTGACCGTAAGGCCTTGGGTAGAGGGCTAACGGGTGTTCGGAATTTTGGCTCAGGACCCACTTTGGGCCCAAGGGCCCATTATATGAAATACATAAAATCTTGTATCTCCTACGAAATTTGTGCACATGATGATGTTCAGTCGCTAATGGTGGTCTAATAGCCATATCTTTAGAGTGCCCCAGGGAATTAGGTCCCAAGGCCCAGTGTGGGCCCTGGGGCCCATCATGGGGAAATATGCAAAGCTTCTCCTTGTACAAATTTAGTGCACAGTGCTAACATCCAGTCATAAGGTGGCGGACCGCTGGACCCTTGGGTGTGTCAGAATTTGTCCAAGGTCCCACTGGGCCTGTCGGTCCATTTCATGAAGTTTCACCAAACATGGTGCTGGAAATGAATCTCTTCCCACACGCTTCAATTGAATTTCTTCTTCAAAGTTACATGTAATGGTCCTTGGGTAGACTAGCCATCATCGGGAAATTTTCGGGCCAGGGCCCAGTTTGGCCCCAGGGCCAATACAGAAATACGCAAAATCTTGTAATTCTCTACAATTCTGTTGCACAGTTGCTGATGTTCGGTCAAAATGAAGGTCTGACTAGACATTACTTTGATTGGGTGTTTGTGAGGATTTTCCAGTTACCAAGGTCTGACATCGGGCCCTGGGGCCCACAATTTTATGATATTTCACACAATGGTGTTCGAAATGCATTCCTCCCACAAGCTTCAATTGGTTCTTGACGTTACATGTAATGGTCCTTTCAGTAGGGGGCCTTTTGGCTTGGCACAGGAATGTCAAGGCCCAGTTTGGGCATAGGGCCCGTCATTATGAAATACTGCGAAAGATAGTATTTCCTACAAATCTAGTGCACAGTGCTAATGTTGGGTCATAAGGACCGTCTAATAGCCCATGACCTGCGGGGTTGTTGTGGTCAGGATTATTTTGGTAAGGGGCCCCCTCGGGCCCAAGGGCCCATTTTATGAAATTTCCCACAATACGTACTTGAAATGCATCTTCTCCACACGAATCATTTGATGTTCTTCGATGTAAATGTAATGGTCCTTGGGTAGGAGGCACGGGTGTGTTCGGGAATTTGGGGCTCAGGACCATCTTTGGGCCCTAGGGCACCATTATAGGAAAACCATAAAATCTTGTATCGCCGACAAATTCTGTGTTGCACAGTACTGATGTTCAGGTCGTACTGGTGGGTTCTAATAGCCATATCTTTAGAGCCCCAGGGATTAGGTCCAAGGCCCAGTGTGGGCCCTGGGGCCCCTGCATGGGGAATTTCGCAAAATGCTTTCCTTTTACAAAATTTTGGTGCACAGTGCTATCATTCAGTCATAATGGTGGTCGGACAGTGTACCCTTGGGGTGCTCGGAATTATTTTTGGTCCAAGGTACCACTTGGGCAGTCGGTCCATTTTCATGAAGTTCACAAAATGGTGCTTGAAAGAATCTCTTCCCACAAGCTTCATTTGATTTTCTTCAAAGTTACATGTAATGGTTCCTTGGGTAGGACAGGCCATCGGGAATTTTGGTCAGGGCCCCCCAGTTTGGGCACCCAGGGGCCCAATAAATGAAATACTGCAAAATCTTGTATATCCTACTAATTCAGTTGAACATTGCTGATGTTCGGTCAAACTGAAGGTCTATGACATCCTTTTGAGTGGGTGTTGAGAATTCAGTCCAAGGTCCTGATCTCGGGGCACTAGGGCCCCATTTATGATATTTCACACATAATAGTGCTTGAAATGATTCTCCTCCCACAAGCTTCAATTGGTCTTTCGGACTGTTACATTTAAGGGCTTCAGTAGGGGGCCTTTGGCTGTGCCAGGGAATTCAAGGCCCCCGTGGGCCCTGGGCCCGTCATAGAAATACTGCGAAATATGTATTTTCCTACAAATCTAGGTGCCACAGTGCCAATTGTTCGGTCCTATGATCGCTAATAGGCATACCTTCATGGTGCTGGATTTGGGAACCCACGAGGCCCAGTGTGGGTCTGAGAGCCCTCTGTGATGGAATCACGAAAAATGCTTCTCCTCTTCAAGTTTGGTGCACAGTACTGACATTCGGTACGGATGATTGTTCTAACAGTTCGAACCTTGGGGGGCTGTTCAGGAACTTGGATCCAAGGTCCCACTTGGATCCAAGGAATATTTAGCACATAGGCTTGAGCATCTTCAAGTTCCAATTTGATTCTATATGTAATTGCTCCTTGTGTTAGGGTCAACAGGGGTTGTTCAGGAACTTCTGACTGAAGGTGCAATGTTTGTCCTGGGCCCATCATCTTAAATCATGCAAAATGCTTTAACATATTTTGAAGCACGGCTCAGTGCTAATGTTCGGTCATGGAGCACAATCCCCAAATTTGAATCAAATTTTCAAAGTTCCGTTTCTCTTCATTTCCCCATACGGGGGTGTTACCCCATTCAGATGCCCATTCCGCCACATCACACACACCTATCACTGATTCCCAAATAACAAATGTTGAAAGGGAAAACACCCTAAATTCCACTTAGTAACCCCCTATAAATCGAATGTTCTGATTACTGTACTCTCTATTTCCCCATATGGGTTACTTTCCCCATGCCTGCCACCCTCCCCCCTCCCCATTACCCCTAATTCCCACCACCACACTACCATGATGTTCCCAAATTACAGTTTATGCAACTACATTACCAAGTCCACTCAATTTTCAAGTACTGTTTTGATCTCGAAAACTACCAAGTTTGGAGAACACATGTCAAGAATAATAAACACAAGGCACCTCATATGTTATAACTCAAATAGCAATTGGGGATGCTTGGTAGGCCCATGGAAGGAGTCTGCTTGAGTGATAGTTACAAACTTCCCTTGCATACTGTAGCCTATAGTGTTCATCCTGAGAGAATTGTTGTTTTTAGGACAGGGGGTGGACAAAGTGGAGGGAGATGAATTGAGAAGGAATAGGCCAATCCATGAGGACGATGACCGCCCCCCACCTAAAAGTGCAATATTTACATTAATATGATGATTTAGATGGAATTATGGAAATCTGAATATTACAACTATCTGAAATAAAATGCAAATATAAGAAAACAAAAAAAACAAAAAAACTGCGAATCAACTGCCACCCTCCACCCCTAAAAGAAAGAATGCGAAGGTGTTATTTGCAGATGCAGCAGTAACTGCAATGTTGTTGTGGGAGCATGGACAGGCACGTGTGGGGTAGCCTTCAGGAGTTTGCGAATTTAGGGTAAAAGTCAATGTTGAGAGTAGTCTCTTAGGCTCTGCTATAATACAAAAAATAACCCTAGAGAAAGGCAGTAAGATGAACATCAGGAATAGGTATTAATTAGAAATCTTTGCCTATCCATCCCTCCTTGAAAAAATTAATAGGAATTGAATCGAAATGAAATAATGCAATTGTACAGAGATAGATTAAGAAAATAGGAAGAGTGTGTTTGAAAAATATACAGGGCAATTGCAATTCAGCAACTGCAAACAATCCCCACTGCTTCCTAGCAAGTGTAAGGCACGCTATAAATTTAGGATTCATTATAGAACAATGCTCATAGGATATGATTTACCCTCCCCGAAACATCTTCCCACCCACTTCCCTACAGAAGTATTGTGTGTTAATGCTCGTATGATATGAGATGAGTTACCCTCCCTTCTAAATGTTGGATCAAGTACAATAGAAAATCCTGACACAATCGCTCTCCCCATCTGAGAGTGGGATCGCTTGGATGAGTTGACCCTTTCCCCCAAAAATCCTTGCCAACCCACTCCCCTACCCTGCAGAAGTATTGTTCTTAATGTTGTATGAAAATATGATACAAGTTACCCTCTCTTCGATAATGTTGGATCAAGTACATAGAAAAATTAACCCTTACAACAATCCACTTCTCCCCATCTGAGGCTGGATAGGCAACTGTGGCATTAGCCTTCTATTTTATAATACAATCTGTGCACTGAAACAAAGGAGTAGCCACAACCCCATGCTTTGTAGAAAATGCCATATATATAAGTACAGTTGCAACACTAAAATGTTTTTCTCCACTCAGGGCTTGCCTGGAAAAAGTCAACTTTTGGGGCTCATAGGCCATTGCCCAAAATCCGATGGCCATGGCCTTCAGGGCCCAGGCCCGTTCCCTCTTGCATTACTGGCTGCACCCAATGCCAATGTGCCGCCTCCACCACTTTAATATCCAACCTCTGGGCTATTGTACACAACAACACATCTAATGGTATGAGGAGGGAATAATAGCTTTAACATAACACAGAAACTACAAATGCCTAAGTTTGAAGCTAAAAAACTGGGTCAGATACCTCATGTAACTAGCTGATTTGTCATCCGTATTATCAGTATGTCTCAGTACATACACAAAAAAGAATGACTGGTTAAGTAACCATCAGTTGTAACACAATTTCACCCAAAATTCAATTTCTCTGCCCAGTAGGCTCCTCCCGATCTTACTTGCTGATTACAGCTTGTTCAAAAACATTCAGGAAGCCATTCAAGCTCATCTAGGAAACCTGGTTATTTTGATCTTTGGATAACTCACCTCCTCTTTCAGAAGTGGTCCAATGATATCAATGCAGGGGTGTACCTGTTCCCCCATGTTACATGAATTTCAGTATAGCTGATGATCACATTAATGGCAACCAAAGTTAGGTGTAGGTGATAGAATCAGATTTAGGCACGATCACCATTAATAAGATTAATTGCCTATTCCATAGATTTTATGTTTACGTTCTTAGCCAGATTACGGCCATGACCATACGAGCTATAGTGCAATTGTGGAATGTCTTTGGCATATAATCAAGATGCACGGGTAATGAACTGAATAGTTCAGCAAAAATATGCAATAGGTGACCAGTTAACAAATTTTAAGATTGCACTCCAATGGGGGGGAAGTCTCTCTCAGAGGTGCTTTAAAAACTTCATCTTCAACTCGACATGTATAATTAGCAGTCAATTGCTTCATTAAATGGTTGAAACACTGATTGCACACAGCGGGCGATGGAACTTGGGACAGAACACCACGCACTTGTTCTATCTCAATTGGTTATTCTTCGATGGATGTTGACCGAACTAAATAGCAATGTTGAGGGACTTCTAAGACAGCTGTGGCTTATGAAGATCGAGGTCAACAGGTTTGGTACGGGGCACCAATTGGAAATTGTTTGAAAATGCCTTCTTGGACTCCATGATCTTAAACATATGACAATAATTTTGAATTTGCGTGGTCATTGGGCAGTTTGAGCTACCGCAACATTGGTGGCTCTTGTCAGTGCGGAGAGAGCAGCGCTACAAGTCATGTCTCTCCATCCGTTAGTTCGTTAGTTCGTCCGGTCTGTGGTCACGTTCATTAACTTGACCGTACATGCGATCAAGGTTGAAAATTGGGAGGTGGAATGAAAAATGCCACTAGGCTAGGCGAGTTACATTTATGTTCGCAAAGTGTGATTAATTTGAATCAAATACAATTCATTACCAAATAAGTGTTCCATTCGTACTTCTGAAAAATACATGCCATCCGGTTGAAAATTGGTGGGTGGATGAAACACGCCAATAGCTGGCTGAGTTACCTGGTTGTTTTGCCGATTGGATTAGATTTTAATTTAATCCAATATTACCCCAAATTTGAATAGCACTGCAGCCCTTACCATTGAAACTCTCTGTGAGAGTGGTTGTTTACAGGGAGCTGCAGGGCTGGCCCGCTTGTAGAGCAGGACTGTTACTTTGTCTGTCAGCACTGAGGTGTCTGGGAGACAGGCAATGGGGGCATTGGGGATTACAGGCAGTTGTGGAAGATATGTCATCACCTTGGTGTGGCTAGACTCCGGGCATTGTGGAAGCCAGTGTGTTTCCACTTTCACTGTACGGCTAGGCAGTTGTGCTGGTAAGCAAAGTTTTGTTGGGTACATGTAGCTAATGTACAGACACCTAGGCATGAGGTTTAGGTTGGTCTGGTGCTGGGCCTGATAGCAAATATTAGGCTTAATGTGGTAGAATGTTCCAAGCCATTTCATGGTTATGACATATGTAAGTAAAGGTCAATTAAGTGAACAAACAATAAAATGGGGATTGGGAAGAAAATGAAGTGTATAACTACAACAGGAAGTTGCGTCCGCAGCGATCAAGACGTTTCGACTTGCTGGTTTCACTTCGTGGCGGGGGAGGGCGTGAGGCGGGGCGCGGTTTTAAAATTTTCATTTAGGTCTCGCATCCTAATGAGTAAACCTATTCACCCTCTTTTAGGCTATATAAACAAACCCAGACACTTATCATTATCTTTCTAGAGTCGACACTGGATATAGCTACGCAGCGGAGAAGGAAAGGAGTGAATATGGTAATCATGTAGACCCTACGGGAGGCGGATTGGGGTTTCAGATTTTACTGCATGATGGAGCAATGCGGCAAGGGCTGAAGGACCGCAGAAGCGATAACCTCAGTGTTGTAGTCGAGACTGTTCGCCGAGGTGAGCGGGCCCGAGGCATGACCTCCTTCGATGCCAAAACCGAAGTTATTGCTAATATTGATCGTTGCCGCCCCATCCCTCAAACGTTTTTACACACAAAGTAGCTCTCTAGTTTAGTTTAATTATTTAGTTTAATAAAGGAGAAATCAGAAACGCTCCGATTCCCCACATGAAGGAACCACAACAAACCTCGAAAGAAAGAAGGACAATTAGAGCTTCAAAATTCGCCTGCAATCCCCGGAAGACTATTCTGGAAGAATTACACTCTTAGACAAAACGGACATTTCAATCCACTCCAATTTGGAATCACTCTTGCGTAGAGAAACTATTTCCCGGATGTCTAAGTCGCCAACGTCACTGTGGAACTTGAAGACAAGAAACCTTGTGTATATAATGAGGAGGGGATTAGCTCAGTCGGGACTCCAGACGACAAACGATGATTGGTGTTCAGGAGCCATTGGAAGCACGAGGACTTTCCGCAGTGTGTTGGACAGAATGTCTCCTGAAATGTTCAAGGCCACCCACGTGTTAAAGTAAGTACTTTGTGAGGTGACTGATGCCTATTGGATGAAGTGACGTACTGAAAGGCTGAGTCTGAGCGAACAAGCCCGAACTGCGTGTGTCTAGGACAGGGTGTGACAAGGTCATAATGATCAGTGGAATATAGGTGAAGCGCTTTGAGCCTGTGGGGAGGAAGGAAAAGCGCTATATAAGCCGGTTATCATAATGAATACTCTAAATGCCAGAATACTTTTTGCTTATTGGTTTGAACAGGGCGGCAATCAGACAGAACAAAAGCAGATTGAATAGGGAATAAGTGGTTTCTTACTTGATTGGATTTTCAGGTTCAGAGCCAATAAGTAAAGCTCATCAAGGAAACCTGCGTAATGATAGTGGCATGCGCACCAGCGATAACTAGCCTTCTTTTCTCGACTATGCTCAGAGTTAACTCGAGGCAGAGATGTAACCATCCAGCCTCGCGTCACTGATACCCACATGCCATTCTTTCAGTCCAAATTGACGATCACGGAATATCCACTTCAATTCGGCCATGACTATCTTCCGAACACATCCCTCCCCCGCAACACAAAAAACGCATCACTGATTTTCAAAACACGTTACATCAATGACTGTTACATTAAACTTCCCAGGTCGGTCAGTCAGCTGCTGAGTGAGGCGCGCTGTTGGAAGATGATTTCCAATGGTACAAAAAACAATAGCGGTTCATCGTTGTATTGTATGATAAGACCCTCATCGTGGCTCGAAGCAAAATTACACAAAAACACACAAAAAACAAAACTTCAGTCTATGAATTTGAAAACATCCGCTGTGCTAACATAAATACATCCTATACCTTTTAGTGCAACCTACCTAACTAATTTCGAACCTTGTACATATTTCATTCTTCAGATATCGTGCTGACACGACTTTTCGAACTTACACTGTCATGACCTTGAATGGACATTCAAATGGTACAAAATCGATAGGGTCATCCTCAACTGGGTGCAACCTACTACATAATTTGAACGTATACCTGCTTTCAGTCTACTAGCGATAGTGCTGACAAGCTTTTGAAACTTTGATCGCATGGCTTTGGAATGACTTGCACGGCATCAAAAACAATAGAGTCATCTAGTCATGGGTGCCAACCTACATCATAATTTGACTCCATAGAGATGCTCCGTTCTACAGCTATCAATGCTGACTAGTTTCTGAATGTGGAAGGAAGTAAACTAGTAATCCTGGCGGCAGTTGTTTGGTTGACAACAAATTTCGTCACCTAAATGGTAATTCAAGTCACTGTTCCGTGTTCACCCAAAATATGGTGCAAGTCAAGTAATTTCAAGCAGTCACTGTACAAAGCCAGACAAGCAGTAAATAAATCATTGTCAAGTAGCCAGGCATTTTGACACCAAGTCTCAGGTCGGTGAAGTAGGATTGTTTACAAACACTGCCTAGGGGCTTATCAAGGAAGCTAGTCACTCCATGAAAAAAATTTAGGCCTATACCGAAAAGCACGGCTTCTTTGCAAAACATAGCAATCAACTAATGTGCCAATGAAGATTTAGAATTAATTGATTCGTTGCATTGGCGGCAATCCTGGGGGGACGGGGGGGTCGTGTCCCCCCCACCACACTCTTTGAGGTGATCCACTTGACTTTTCATTTTTTCCACAGTAAATTTTTCGGCGGCAAGGTCATGTCCCCCCACGTTGGCCATGTCCCTCCAATTTGAGAATGGATGACGACATTGATTCGTTGAACGAAGGCAAAATTATTCCTGAATTTCATGTTAGTGTGGGTTTGTGTGTGTGGTGTGTGTGTGTGTGTGTGGTTGTGCGTGTGCGTGTGGTGGAGTGTGAGTGTGCTGGGTGTGTGTGTGGTGTGACGTGTGTGTGCGTGTGTGTTGTGTGTGTAAGACCCCTGTCAATCGATGCAAAAAGGTATCAAAGTTCCAATTAGACACGGGGTGGCCTCAGTGGTACAGGAACCTATGGTTTTAGTGCAGTTCAAGGTCATCCCCCCGCGGTCCGACAGGCGAAGTGGAAGACGTGTAGCCACGATATCCAATGATGGAAATTTGTCTATCAAGTTCCTATAAGTATGTGGGTTTGCACCCTATGTGAAGAGAACCCTAGTGTTTTGGGTCAGGTCCCAGGTCATGGAAGGTTCACCATAGGATAATTCACTCCGATCTT